>CAJNDS010000591.1:353200-448200 GCA_905221605.1 Symbiodinium natans | reverse complement strand
TTCTACTGGCTTTGTGATGTGCCAGGCAACGTTTAGGGTTTAGGGTTTAGGGTTTAGGGTTTAGGGTTTAGGGCTGATTCTGTGGCAGGGGCTGCTTGTCATTCTTCGTGGGAAGTTGGCAGGTTTAAGGGCTCAGGGGTTCAGAGGTTTCAGGAAGGTTTCCAGGGTTGACGGTTTTCAGGAAAATTTCGCGGGTTTCGTTAGAACTTCCGATTTCTCAACTGAAGCGTCAGCGGGCTCCCCCTTAGCCCTTGGCCGCTAGGGTTTAGGGTGTGGGGTTGAGCGTGTACACCGGGAGATCTGCCTGTTTTTAGGCGTGTTTTGGGGATCCATGTGGGAAGCAAGCAGTTTAGGGTTTAGGGTTTAGGGTTTAGGGTTTAGGGTTTAGGGTTTAGGGTTTAGGGTTTAGGGTTTAGGGTTTAGGGTTTAGGGGACCTGGTCAGTCCCTCCCTTCCCTAAAGTCCAAGCCTCAAATTCTGAAGCCCGAAAACTTAGGGCCCAATGCCCCAGTTTTTTTTTGCCACCCGCCTAGGTGACGGTTTAGGGTTTAGGGTTTAGGGTTTAGGGTTTAGGGTTTAGGCTCGAGTGCAATACCTTCAGTTAGCTTGAGGGCGTCGGCTCTTCTTTGCTGGTAAGGGTGGGCTGAGCCTTGCGTCAGGGCCTATTGGCTTTGATTCCTTTTTTTGGGGGGGATGTTTCAGGGTTCTTTTCGTTGCTAGCCCCAAAAGAAAAACAAGACTAAGAGTGCCCTTTTGGGTAAAGGGGCTTATGAGGGAACTTAACCCTAAGCCCACAAAAAGGGGGAATAAGGGCCTACTCTGGGTTCTTTTCGTGAAGCTCTGTTCGCATGCGTGGGGGGAGGGGGGGGTGCAATTTGGGGAACGATGCTTCATGGGAGACTTGGGGGCACGGGCTTAGGAATAGGACTGAGACTTGGCTGCACTTAGGAGGCTAGTAAAAAACTAAACTGTTAGCTGCCTTATTAAGAAACCCAATAAGCCCAAAAAAGGTAAGGATCTAAAGTTACGGTAAAGTACCACAAAGAAGAGTTTAGGGTTTAGGGTTGACCACAAAGTATGACTTGCCCTTTTGACTGAGACCTTTTCAGTAAACAGGGCATGCTCGAATCTGAAGCCTAGCCATGCCTGACGCCCCAAGCCGTCCCAGACACACATTTCGAGAGTGTTAACGTGCGCGCGCGAAGTGCGCGTGAATCAAGGGATCCATATACTCACACCCCTAAGGATGTACCGCTAAAGGTGTCCCTGAGCATCCTGCGAACTTGGCCCTTATGCCACCTTATTATAAGGATCTTAAAAAAGGGGGTCCCGGAACGGTAGAGTCCCTTGAGTGAAACGCATGCGTCGTATCTTGGGTCACCACGGTCCCCGCAGCAAAGCATGTTTGGGGTTAGGGTTTGGGGTTTGTTTAAACCTTCTTTTCTGTCCCACTGGGCTCGTGTCTATAGCCAGATCGTCAGTCCTTTCTAAAAACCCTAAAGCCTGAACCCTAAACCGAATTAACCCTATAAACCCCAAACCCTTGAGCAGCTGTGCCCTGATTCCTTGGGGTGTTTGTGACTCCTTATTGGCGACCAAAACCCTAAACTCTAAACCCTAAACCTCAAACCCTAAACCCTAAACCCTAAACCCCAAACCCTAAACCCCAAACCCTACTTGTCTTGGCTGCACTTAGGAGGGTAGCTATAAATTAAATTTTTGGCTGCCTTACTAGGAAACCCAATGAACCCAAAAAGGCTAAGCATCTAAAGTTACAGTAAAGCACCACAAAGTTGTGAGCTTGGTGCTTCTTGGGCTGTTCTCGGCTTGGGCCGGCCAGGATCCTTGCGTCTACTTGGAGGTTCAGGGCACTTACCGTGCTACAAGCCCCCTAAGTCCTTTAAGATGGCTATAAGTGGACGAATAGTGTGCTTCTGAGTACCCATATGAACCCTATAGTGGATGAAGGAAAGACTGAAGGCCCAAGCCCAAAACTCTGGTGTAGGGTTTACGGCTGAGGGTTTCGGTACCCGAAAACGCTAAACCCTCACCGCTAGTCAGCCCTCAAGGTCAATGGGGCCCGCCCTAGATCTCCCCAGTTCTGGTGCTGCAGACCGGATGTCGGAGCAGCGACAACCCTCCGCCTTCCTCCCATGAGGAAGGACCTATGGGCGCCAACTGCGTATAACAAGTTGTGGGAGGGGGGTGGGGGGGGGGGGGGAGTGAGGTTTAGGGTGTGGAGGGTTTAGGGTGGGTCGGTAGGGTTTATAGGGCTTATAGGGTTTGGGGAGGGTTTGAGGCTTTTTCGTTTCGGGCGTTTTGCGGCGCAGTGGGTGTCTTCAAACACCCTTGACGACTTAGGGTTTAGGGTTTAGGGTTTAGGGCTTAGGGTTTAGGGTTTCCACAAGCTCCCAAGCTCGCGCTCAGGAGCTTCAGTCGGGCATGCTGTTTACCTCGGATCTGGCTTGGTCTTCCTTAACTGATTCATGGTTGGGATAGTATGATTTCCTTTTCTGCCTTATGGGGCTTAAGTACCCTTAAGAATGTAACATTTTTCACAACTATGACAAAGCTGCAACGTCAAATCCTGAGACCGCAAACCGTCAAAAAGCTCAGTCCCGGAAACTCTCACTAACTACTGCTTGCTTAACACCCCCCCAAACTAAGATGATAATCCCGATGTTGCCCTTATAAGGAAGAACATGCGTGTTTTTTTTGGGGGGGGGGGGGGGGGGGGGTCTTCAGCCAGTAGTAGCTAAGGCTCTGATTCCACCAGGGTCTTCTTTGTTTGGGATTTAGTGCTAGATTGGCCAACGAATGCTACCCTACCCTAAACCTAAGGTTCGTCCGGGCCCATTCTGGGCCTAAGTTGAGTCACTGGCTTAGGCTTGATCGAAGGGAAGTTACATCATCCCTGCTTTTGGCCCCTTACCTTCTTCAAAAAGCTTCTGACGTATGAGCCCTTGGATCCTAGAGGGTCTGCAAGGGGTATGCAACTACCCCAACGGTTTAGGGTTATACCCCAACTAGGATGCTCAGTAACCCAGGATTAAAAAGGGTACCCTTTTTGCTTAAAGGGGTTTTTGTAAGGGAAGCTAACCCCCCAAAAAAGGGAATAAGGGCACTACTGGGCATCCTAGCTAAATCCTAAACCCTGTAGGCCCTAAACACCCGGAGAGGCCCAGCGGCTAGCTTCAGCAGGTGGCGCGCTGTCGACCTCCCGTTGATTCGGCTTTTCGGTTTTTTGGGATTTCTTTCTGGGAAGCCCCAAGCCCTGGTGAAGCCTTGATGGTTTAGGGTTTAGGCTTCTTGGGGGGGGGGTTACATACCAAGGGTTCCCTAATACTCCCTGCTACTCCTTACCAAAGCTTCCCCCCCCCCCCCACCCCTCCGTATTAGGGTGTTAGGGGTGTTAGGGGCTTAGGGGGTGTTGGGGTGTATTTCCCTAAACCCTACACCCTACACCCTACACCCTAAACCCTAAACCCTAAACCCTAGCCTGACAGTAGAAGTGGAGTTGGGGGGTTCACGATTTCGGGCTCCCCCACGGCGGCAGAGTGTGGCGCCTCATGCTGCTGACCTCCTTCTCTAGCTTCCCGACTCGGCCCCTCAGTCGTTTTTGAAGGAAGCTGAGGGGTGGTTTAGGGTTTAGGGTTTAGGGTTTAGGGTTTAGGGCTAGGGTTTAGGGTTTGGGGCTTGGGGTTCGGGGTTTAGGGTTTATAAGCCCCAAAGCTTTAAATCCCAAACCCTCAACATGAGATCTCGTCAAACCTTGCTACCCTTGGCACTCCAAAAGAGACCCCTTTGCCTCCCAACCCTCAACCCAAACCCACAAAGCCAACCCTACAACCTCAACTTTACCCTAAACCCTAAACCCTAAACCCCAAACCCTAAACCCTAAACCCTAAACCCTAAACCCTAAACCCTACCCCGTCTTCAGACCATGCCAAGGTCTCCGCTCCAAGGTGGCATTCGTCGCACCTCCTCGATGCACTCAGGGCTTCAAAGCCACCCAAGCTGTTGTTGTTTGAAGGCTTTAGGGTTTATAGGGTTATAGGGTTATAGGGTTATAGGGTTATAGGGTTATAGGGTTTAGGGTTTAGGGGTTAGGGTTTAGGGGTTCGGGTTTGACTGGTGGGTTTAGAGCTGAGGGTGACGGGCGATTTAAGGATTGAGCTCGTTTTGGGGATTCCTTGTGGCCCCGAACTCCTCGGCCTTCAAGCCTCAAAGGCAACATGGGCCTGCGTTGCTGGTGTGGCTGATCTGTCGGGGACCACACGCCGGATTTACCGAAACCCATGCAATATTCTTGCAGTCCTAAACCCTAAACCCTAAACCCTAAACCCTAAACCCTAAACCCTATGTACATGGACCCTTCTAAACTGTAAGCCCACAGCTCCTGAGCCCTCTCCCGCGGCTTCACTTCCCACGACCTGCGATGCAGACGTAGGGAGCCGAGGAGGTGAAGAGGGACATCAAAACCCTAAACCCTAAACACTAAGCCCTAAACCCTAAACCCTAAACCCTAAACCCTAAACCCCAGTCTTCAAGGTTCAGGGCTTCGACCCTCATGTTCGCACAGGGTTTAGGCTTGAGGGCTTAGGGCTTCGGAGCCATTTCTGGGCATAGGGTCTGGGGCCATGTTCCAGTAAAACGGACTCATCAGGGCCTCTGCAATTACGGCTTTGGGCCCCCTTAGTCGCCCTATAAAGAACAACTTGTGGTTGACTGCCCCTAAACCCTAAACCCTAAACCCTAAATCCTAAACCCTAAACCCTAAACCCTAAACCCTAAACCCTAAACCCTTCAACGGGAACTTCAACGCAACTCTTAACATCCCTGGAAGGGAGGAAAAGTCGAGTCAAGTTACACAACTTAGAAGGCTCCTCGAATTCAACCAACATGCCCCACCTAAACGCTGAACCTGAAGTACGACTTGCTTCAGAACCCCGAAGATACTAAGCAAATGGCAGTTGCACTCGTATGCGAACTAAGGCATGGTCACCTGAAGCCTGAAGTCAGGATGCCTTTTTTAATGCTGAGGGATATAGGGCTTCGGGTCTTAGGACTTGCAAGGCATGCCCCAAAAAAACAGCATCATCACGTCCAGTGACCTATGAGCTTAGGGATGTCCCCCCCCCTCCCCACCCCTGTATGTTTTCGTGGTGATTGTAGAAGGGAAACCCCCCAAACCCTCCCAGAGAGCCCAACACCCCTTCATGAAGGAATATACCTTAAGTTCTCAAGGATCCTTAATATGATTTAAGGGTTATTCCTTACCTGAGAGGTATTGGGCTCTTTGGGCTAAGCTTAAACCCTCTCAATGAAAAAATATTTCACAAGGGCACTACTGGCGCATCCTCCCAGAGTAACCTAGGAATAAAAGGGCACCCCTTTTTGGTCTAAGGAGACTTATAAGGGAACCAAAAAACCTTGAAGCGGGAATCAAGGCCTACACCGCATAGCCTTTAAATTGGCGCCCCCTTGAGCCCGCGGCCGTCTGGACTAGCACACGGCTGTTGGAGAGAATGAGATTGCACCTTTTTGCAAGCAATTTTGGCACTACAACTTGGGATGTTCCCTTATACTAACAGTCCTTAATGGGGGTTAGGATAGGGGGTAGTACAATCCCTATTCAGGACTGTTAGTATAAGAGGGAACATCTCAAACCCTAAACCCTAGACCCCTTCTTGCAGCCGGACTGAGGGCGTCGCTGGAATGCTGCCAAAGAGTCCCGTAAACCCTAAACCCTTCTTACCCTAATCACTCAACCCCAAACCGGCTGGGAGACTATCGAAAGATTAGGGCTTCGTCCACAGGATGAACCTTTAACCTCCACTTGAATCCGAACCCTTCTTTTTGCGCTGTCGCCCTTCTTGCCTCCGCGCCTGGGTCAACCCCTCACGGTTTTCGTGTAGGGTTTCTGCTTAGGGTCTAGGGTTTATAGGGTTTAGGGTTTTTATATGAGGTTTGGGGTTTAAACAAATTATGCACGCTGTGTCCAGCGTGCTGTCGAAACGGCTGTGGCTTAGGGAGGAAAAGCTGACAAACGCGAATCTAGAGCCCCCAAATCTCGGCGAGCAAGCCCTAAACCCTAAACCCTTCTTTGTACATCCTAAGTCCTGCAACGCCCTAAACCCCCCACATCAACTGAGGCATTGGCTGCTTCATTAGGCCTGGAGTGCAGGCACCCTTTTGCATCAGGGTCTAGGGTTTAGGGTTTAAGGTTTAGAAGAAACGCTTGCTCAACACCCTGCAGACCCCACCACCAAGATGTGAACTCGGGCCATCTCAAACCGGCGTTCAAAACCCCTGGCAATGCGGACCCCGATAGTCGAATTGATGCCATCACGTTTAGGGTTTCAGGCGTCGGGTTCAGGCGGATGACAGCTTGGGACACATCGCTTCAGATGGGAATCGGGAGAGTGAGAGAAGGTTCCTGTCTCCATGAAGGTCTACATCTCTAGAGATTATCTAGAATCTAGATAACAAGGTTTTCCAAGCCCTGAACCCAAACCCTTGATAACAAGGTGTTCCAAGCCCTGAACCCAAACCCCTCCGAACCTGAACCCCCAGACCCGGCAAAAACCCTAAACCCGAAACCCTAAACCCTACACCCTCAACCCTAAACCCGAACCCCGAAACCCCGAACTTTGAAGCCCCCGAAGATCCGCCAACCCCCGACCTCAACCCCTAACACTGCCCTCAACCGAGCTGCCTTCTCCTCTAAACCCCAAGCCCTTCAGCCCTACAAGCTCTAGAACTCTACAAACCCCACAAAAATCTAACCCTAAACCCTAAACCCTAAACCCTAAAACTAACCCTAAACCCTGAACCCTAAACCCTGCCCCTTTCACGCGACCTTTGGCTTCTTTCTGCACCCTGAGCGCGAGGCGCGACAGTTCCATCGAGGTGCGGTCGGAGCCTCGAGATTCCCCTAAAGCCCTGGGAGTTTTCTTAGGGTTTAGGGTTTAGGGTTTAGGGTTTAGGGTCTCCAAACCCTAAACCCCAGGTGGGGTTGAGGGACTTTCAGGGTTGAGGGGATCTTGGGTTACTCGGAGCCGTTTTCGGCTTCGACTCTCCCCCTCGCGCTTGCAGAAGGCAAGGCTTCAGGGGGTCCAACTCATCTGGTCACTTCTCTAGAATGTGGCCTTTTTGGGGGTCCTTGTTATAAGGCTGCTTTCTCATTTAGGGTACCCCAAAAGGGACCAAAACGTAGAGAACTAACCATCTGAGAAACACTACACAGGCTCCTGTACACTCCCACCCCTAGGAAAAAACGGGGTACCCTCTTTTTTGGCTTGAAGGGGCTTGTAAGGGAACCTAAGCCGTAAACAAAAAGGGGTTTTGGAGGGCAAGGAGCTGGCTGCTTTGAAGACCCCTTCGCAGAACTCGTCCGCATCGACCGCTCCGCCTGCACAGCTAAACCCTCAACCCTAAACCCTAGCCCTAAACCCTAAACCGATTCGGTTGGGGATGGGTTGGGTTTAGGTTGTGCCCCTCCCCCCACCCCAAACCCACAAAAACAAGACCCACAAACTCCTCTGAACATGGGATACCCCGCACCCTGACTACCCCACAACGGGGCTTCATGAATTCTGGTACATGGGCCTCGCCCCCCCACCTTAACTACCCATAAAAGGCCAACCCTCAACCCTAAACCCTAGTCCCATACCCTAAACCCCTGAACCCTAAACCCCTGAACCCTAAACCCTAAGCCCCTAACCCCCAAACCCTAGTCCTAAACCCTCAACCCTAAACCCTAGCCCTAAACCCTAAACCCCTAAAGGGCTTCTTCGGACCCCATGGTCGATAAGAGGCTCTAGCTCAGGGTCTCCAGCCTAAGGGTTTAGGGTTTAGGGTTTAGGGTTTAGGGTTTAGGGTTTAGGGTTTAGGGTTTAGGGTTTAGGGTTTAGGGTTTAGGGTGATGCCAGAAGGAAGGAAAACCCAGCAAAGCGCAAAGCGCAACCCATCGTTGACAGGAACCCTCGACCCTGACGTCTAAACCTCAGGAACGTCTCATCAGGCTCAAGGACATCCGCTTCTGCTAATCACCTGATAACCCTAAACCCTAAGCCCTAGGAGGCCTCCATCATAGTCCAGCATCATGAACAGCTGCTCGATGTCTTCGCTGCCGGCAAGCTCCTGAGAAAGGCTTAAAAGTACTGTATATGGGTTAAGTTAAGTTGGGTTGAGTATGGGTTTCGGGTTTAGGGTTTGGGGCTTAGGGTTTAGTTTGGGATGTTCCAACCGTATACTACCAGTCTTAAATGGGGATTGGAGCATCCCCTAGTATGCTTCCTATTCAGGACTCTTAGTATAAGGGCGAACATCCCAAAGTATGGGTGTTTCACAGAAAGGGGGTACCCGAGATATACATTCCCATTAGCATTGCAAACCTGCGTCAATCGCAGGAACTTTGTAAACCAAATATTGGGCAATGAAAGAAGCGAACCACGAAAGAAGTGAGTTCACGCACAAAGAACACAAGTCGAGAAAAGAAGCGACTTTGCTTCTTACTTCCCTGCAAGCAATAGGACTGCCAAAAGACCACTGCACAGAGAATACTCTCTCCCACCCCCTCAACCCAAAATATCCCCTGCAGCCCCCAACACCAGAAACCCCCAGCCGTTTCCAAGCCCAGTACAAACCTGGAACCCCTTGCAAGGTCTCAGAAAAGCCTACTTGGAGGTTCATGGTACTTATTGACAACTTATAACTGTACTTTTTGTACTTAGAACCATGTTAGGGCGCTTAAGAGGCTCACAAGTGGGTTATAAGCACAGTTACCACTGGCTAACAAATACCATGAACCTCCAAGTAGGAGCACAAAGGGCTCATAAACGGGGGGAACCAGGGTTCAGGGCTTTAGGGTTTCGGGTCTAGGTTAAGGGTTCGGGTTCTGAAAACCTCAGACCATTCAGAAAAAAATCTCGCGTCTCTTTGGGCGGAAGAGCTAGGTTCAGAACCCCCTCAACCCTAAACCCTAAACTATAAGCCCAGAGAATCCAAAACTGCACTCAAAGCCCTAAGAAGCCCTAGTGGGGGTTGGGGGTTGCGGGGCACCCTTAAACCCGTTTTTGAACAAGGGCTCTGAAGTCCTTGCCTGGTGCGACACAGAAGCCCCAAATCCTAAGCCCCAAAAACCCCAAAAACCCCCTAAAAACCCTCAAAACCCCTGAAAACCCTTGAGGCCCTAAAAACCCCTAAAAACCCTAAAGGCCCTAAAAACCCTAAAAACCCTCAAAACCCTCAAAACCCCAACCCAACTAGACCAGCTAGACAACAGCTGCGTCTGGCCTGGAGCTCGGTTCGCAGGTGCTGGGGTGCGGTGCGGATCTCGGAGAGGGAGAGGTCCCCTGAGCCGTCCTCACAGGGGGTTAGGGTTTAGGGTTTAGGGTTTAGGGTTTAGGGTTTAGGGTTTAGGGCCTTTGGGGTTTAGGTCTATAGGGTTGAGGGTTTAGGGTTTAGGGCCTTTGGGGTTTTTAGGTCTATAGGGTTGAGGGTTTAGGGTTTAGGGTCTGTAGGGTTTGGGGTTTCGGGTTTAGGGCTTCTTGTCTTGGTTGGCCCTTTCAAAGAGCATTTGCTGGAGAACCCCCCCCCCCTCACCCCAACAAAAACCTTACAAGGGCAATGTAGGGATCATCATCTTTTTTTTTTTCTTGGGGGGGGGTTCTTAAGTAAACCCTCTGAAAAAGTTCCGAAATCTAATCCCTTAAGCCCAACAAGGGAAAATGCGACATATTTCCAACGCCGACATAGTTTGCTTGCTAAACTGACGTCCACTTCACAAGGGTTTTTGGGGGTTCAGGGTCTAGGGCGCATCTGTGGCTAGGGGTTTATAGTTGATAGGACTTAGCTAGGTTCTCGGGCTCAGGGTCCCTAAACCCTAAACCCTAAACCCTAAACCCTAAACCCTAAACCCTAAACCCTACACCCTAAACCCTAAACCCCAAACCCCACCCCTGCTATCCTCGTCCAACTCGTGGAACATCACCTTCAACTCCTGGACGCACTTTGCAGGTAGATGCACGCATCGGAAATTCTTGAGGGGCCCTAAACCCTAAACCCTAAACCCTTTTTAACACGGACCTCTGAAGCCTGTCCGTAACCCTAAACCCTAAACCCTAAGCCCTAAGCCCTAAACCCTCGTTTGCAGGGTCGTTGCATGGTCCCTTACCATGGGCCCGTAAAGGGGCCTCTTATATGCCCCGTATATACCCTACATCACCCAAGGGCTCATACTTCAGAACCCTTTAAAGAAAGTAAGGGACCACATGGGGGTTTCCGAAGATAAGGGACCCTTAATATCGTCCCGCAAACAGTGGGACTCCGCTATAATGAGGACCCCAGTAAGGCACCCCTAATCTCGGAAACCCCCAAGTTGCCCTAAACCCTAAACACTAAACCCTAAACCCTAAACCCTAAACCCTAAACCCTAACCCACAAAAGGGTCCATGAAACGATTCTTAGATAGTCAAGCAGGAGATCGCCCCGAGCCTATGCGAGAGAGCGGAATCCGGACCCCACCACGTGGGCACCCACACTTTTCACCACCCAAGGTTTAGGGTTTAGGGTTTAGGGTTTAAGGTTTAGAGTTTAGGGCTTACGGGCAGACCCCACCCAAACTGCCCTGAATTGGAGGCTACTCAGGGAACAGGGGGAGTTTGGGGGCAGGGGTACCCTTCTACCCTAAACCGTAAACCTGTTTTTTGGAACCTTATAGTGTTGCCACATTGTTTGCTTCAGTCGTCGCAGCCACGCGAGCCGTAAAGCCGTACTGCCACAGCCCACTATACTAGAAAATTTCATATTATTCTTTCTATTCTATGGTATTCAATTCTATTCTATTCTATGAGAACCCTAAACCCTAAACCCTAAACCCTAAACCCTAAACCCTCCCACAACCTGCCTCCATCTGCTTTTTCTTCTTGGCCGCCAGCCAGGCCTCCGGAGGTGTATACTGTCAGCATCCAAGGATTGGGTTTAGGGTTTAGGGTTTAGGGTTTAGGGTTTAGGGTTTAGGGTTTAGGGTTTAGGGTTTAGGGTTTAGGGTTTAGGGTTTAGGGTTTAGGGTTTAGGGTTTAGGGTTTAGGGTTTAGGGTTTAGGGAAGAAATTGGCATTTAGGGTCTGTAGGGTTTAGGGCCCTAGACCCCAAACGCTAAACCCTAAACCCTAAAACCCTAACCCCCTAACCTTTCTATGCGGCTGTAAGCCAATGTCCACTGCAAAGCGTCAGAATCGCCCGCATCCGCTTCATGTTTTCAGGACTGCGCCCTAAGTGCACTTGGGTTTAAGTTTACCTGGGACCCTCTGTACCTACAGTTTTATGGGTTGTACCTACTAATTCAGGGGCAGTTACTACTAAAAAATGTAGGTAAGTAGAGTCCCAGAACCCTAAACCCCAAACCCTGAGTTCTCCTGCGCACAACTTCCTCGACCGCCCGCGCAAACCATCCAAACTTCTGTCGAGCCTTCTTCACCTCCTTGTCTTCAGAGGCCTGGCGCGCAGTCTAGGCTTTAGGGTTTGGGGTTTGGGGTTTGGGGTTTGGGGTTTGGGGTTTGGGGTTTAGGGTTTAGGGTTTAGGGTTTAGGGTTTAGGGTTTAGGGTTTAGGGTTTAGGCAAGGAAGGGCCACCCTTAAGACGCGTACTTCGACATGGTTCAGAGCTCAAGGGGTATGTTCAGGGAATATTTCCAGCTAGGTCAGAAGTGGGGTACTCTAAACCCTAAACCCTAAACCACAACCACGAACCTTCAAGAAGCCCGCACGCCACAGGGGAACTGGTTCGGGCCGTGGTCTCCGCTTAAGGGCTGAGACTCTACGTGTCTACTCTAAACCACATTTGAACCCGAAACCCCAACCCCCCAAGACCCCAAAACCCTGGAAACCTTAACAACTTAACAGCCGAACACCGAACACCCGACGCTCTACGCCCTACACCCAAAACCCTGCTAACACCCTAACACCCTAACACCCCAACACTCTAACACCCTGAACCCTAAACGAGCCCGTAAACCCTAAACCCTAAACCCTGAGTCCTAAGCCCTAAGCCCTAACCCTAAACCCTATAAACCCTAAACCCTAAACCCTAAACCCTACGCCTAAACCCTAAAACCCGAACACCCTCAGGCTGGTTGGCTGTAGGCGGCGAGCAGGGGTTGACTCCAGGGATGCCCAGTCTTACAGGGTGACCAGTTGTTGGGTTTAGGGTTTAGGGTTTAGGGTTTAGGGTTTAGGGTTTAGGGTTTAGGGTTTAGGGTTTAGGGTTTAGGGTTTAGGGTTTAGGGTTTAGGGTTTAGGGTTTAGGGTGGTATACCTTGGACCCTTCAGTCTGTACCCTTGTGCGCTGGGGACCCCTTTTTGAAGTACCCATGAAGGGAAGAAAAGGGGCACATTCTTAGGGTTTAGGGTATGAGGTACCCCGATAGAATCCCGTAAAGGGTATACAGTATACAGTATACATGGGGCCCTCATTCCCTCATTCCCTACTAACGAACAGTATGTCTTAGGAGTATAGCAAGGGGAACCTTGAGGGGTACAACCTTAGGGGTTCGAGCTTTAATCCCGTGATCGTCGCCCGTGTTTTGGGGCTTCGAAACCCGAACCAAGCCCCAAGCCCTACCCTAGTTGTCCAGTAACCTGGGGGAATTCAAGGTTAACCTTTGGGATTATAAGGGGATTATACTACCCCAAAAAAGGTTAAAGGTTATCTACTCTACTACTAGGCTACATCCTAAACCCTAAGCCCTAAATCCAAAATCCTTCGCGCGTGGCCGACCTGATCCAGTGACGAGTTGACCATGACCTAAGGAAGCTTTCAGAGGGATGCGGGTCGGAGGTCCTGTTCCTATTCTGAACTTGGAACCCTGGCAAACCCTATAGTTGTAGCTGCAGCTTAGGCATCCTTACCCAAAAAATAGAAGCTTAAAGCAACAAAATCCCCACGCATCCCTTAGGGTTTAGGGTTTAGGGTTTAGGGTTTAGGGTTTAGGGTTCTGCAGAAGCAGTGAGCTCTCGACATGTTACAGGCGTTGGACTTCGGGCTTCGGGTTTTGGGCTGAGGGTGTCCAATCCCTTCCTGTTGCCCTGGGACATGGGCACTCCCGAAATACGGGCACCAGGACCCTAAACCCTAAACCCTACACCCTAAACCCTAAACCCTAGGCCCTAGGCCCTAGGCCCTAAACCCTAAACCCTAACCCTAAACCCTAAATCCTGCAAGTTGCAGGAATCCCCCAAGCTGGTTACGTACGCCTACGCCTGAGCAGTCTGAGTCTTTGGCCGCGGTCACGAGATTCATCAGCGCGATGGAGAGCACGAGCAACACCATCCTTAGCTTATGAACCCAAACTACGGTTTAGGTTTAAGAGCGTTGAAGGTTTGAGTTTTAGGGGTTTAAAGCTACCTCGAGTTAGAAAGGGGGGATCTACCTTGAGCATCGGGTCTACGTACCGTTTTTTGAGAGGGCACATGGGTTACTCTGCGATAGGGTTGCGAGCCTCAAGCCAAACCCAAAACCCTAAAAATCAAAACCCTAAACCCTGAACCCTAAACCGTAAACCCTAACCCTATAGACCCTCCACCCTAAATCCACCACACGTCAATGGTACATAAGACACCCAAACTAAACGGACCCTCAAAATCGGAGGGGTCTCGACTTCGGGTCTCATGTCTGGTCATCCCTGAGAACGTGACAATCAGGGGTTAGGGTTTAGGGTTTAGGGCTAGGGTTTCGGGTTTAGGGTTTGGGGTTTAGGGCGCAGGGCTTAGGAAGCCGAGGCGGATGTCAGGTCCCCTTCTTTTCGGCACGGCGCCATGCTGTTCATGACATCCGGATCCTCAACATGAAGACTAGGGTTGTTGAGGGTTTAGGGTTTGGGGTTTAGGGTTGTTATAGGGGGTAAGGTTTAGGGTTTAGAAGGATTAGGGTTTAGGAGGGTGTTCTTGTGGCGGATGCGCCGTTTTCTGGTGCTAAGCTCCTAAACCATCAAAGCCCCTGCCGGCTCCCGCTCAAACTTGGCCACCATCATCCCATAGTAGGTGGGATGGCCATAGGCAAGCACCTGAATCTGGCTTAGGGTTTAGGGTTTAGGGTTTAGGGTTTATAAGGGTTTAGGGTAGCAGGGAATGAGGGAATGAGGGCCCGATTCTTTTTTTACCCTTTTAGGGATGATAGTCGGGCTCTCTCATTCCCTCATGCCCTACGAAGAACAAGGGGGGGTAACTATTAGGGGTCTTGCAGCTGCTCAGCTGCTTTGCCTTTAAGGCTGAGGGCTCTGGCTTGGTACCCGTAATTTGTAGGGCTTAGGCTTAGGGTTTAGGGCTTAGGGTTTAGGGGTGTCGCTCTTGGCTGCTGCTGCAGTACTTTGGCTAGCAAAGAAAACTCGCCCCAAACGAAGCAAAGCTTGTGAAGCGACCCTGAAAGCCTTGAAGTCTGTAGACTCAAAGACACTTCTGTTGCTGACCTGGGCACGCAAGCACCTATGCAACAGTTCCTTTAATGATTAGAACTTGGGAGGTTACAGGGGTTTAGGGCTTGTGTTTTTAGCTGGAGGTTAGGGTTCAAAATTGAGGGTGGAGGCTTTAGACAAGAGACGACCCTTTTTCTGGAACCCAGACTCTCTCTCTCTGAGCCAATGCCGACGGCTCAAGTCTTCCGGAGTCTGGTACAAGCTGCAGAAACCTACCGCCCCAAAACCCTAAAACCTAAACCCTAAACCCTAAACCCTAGACCCTAGACCCTAAACCCTTAACGACGGTGCCTCGCCAGCCCAGGGCACTGCTGTCCCATTGGCCGAGAGCTGGGCCATAGCCTTCCCAGACCCACAGGTGCTCCAGGGGTTCCCCTACTACCCCCCTGTATACTTGGCTGCACTTAGGAGGCTAGTACAAATTTAAACTGTTAGCTGCCTTATTAAGAAACCCAATAAGCCCAAAAAGGCTAAAGATGTAAAGTTACAGTAAAGTACCACAAAGTATACTACCACCCTTAGGTTCCCCTCATCATCAAGGCTATTTAGGGATAATTGAGCCTGATTAAGGTTCTTTAAGGGGGGTACCTAGGAGGGGGTAGTTTCGAGGGGGGCGAATAGGGAAACCCCTGAGTTCTAGGAGGATCCCAAGAAGTAGAACCCCCAAATAGTACCCTGGAAGACTATTGGTTGGGATGTTCCAACTTATACTATGAGTCCTTAATCTGGATTGCAAAAAGGGGGGGGGGGGTACTTTCATCCCTATTAAGGACAGTTCGTACAAGGGGGAACATCCCAAACTATTGGGTCATTCTTAGGAACCTCCTTTTTGGATCTTTGGGTTCTCATGGGCTCAGGGTGGTTAAGGGGTGGCTGGGCCACTACATCTTTCAGTATACGCTGAAGCGCAGCGCGCCCAAGCCCTAGAACCCAAACCCTTTTTACGGCTAGGACTGCTGCACTGCCTGCCTGGGACGAAAACCATGCCATTCGAGAGCGAGCCCAAACCCTAAACCCTAAACCCCAAACCCTAAACCCCAAACCTCGAAATCCTGCAGGTTTTTTGCATCGGCCAGAAGTTTTTTGTCCCCAACCCCCCACAAGCCACACTGAACCCTCAAGCCTTGAAGCCCTGTCCGATCACCCCAAATTCCCCAAAGCCGAAAGCCCCATACTTGATGGCTCCATACAGCCTATACCCTAAACCACCAAATCCCCCTAAACCCTAAACCCTAAACCCGAGACCCTAAACCCCCAAACCCCCTCCAAACCCCACACCCTATGATCCTTCTGCCGCGAGCGAACAAAAACCTGAAGCCTGGACCCTCAATATGCTTCTAATGCGTATCACCCCAAAATACAGGCCACTACTGTGGTGTATTTGGAGGGTACAAGTATACATAAACTCATACTTGGAAGATCTGTTGACTTAGTAAGTCTACATCGTATCCGCTAGAAACCCTATGATAATGCCCAGAACCCACCTTACTAACCCTGCTTACTCAGTCAGAAGGGCTTCCAAGCAAGCAAAACAGAAGTACATGATTATGTCAAAAAGTATACTGTAATATAACATCAGAATACAAATAATAAGAATGCTGATATCAATGGTAATAATCATCATAGCAACACTGGTAACAATAATAACAGAACAATAACAACAACAATAAAAAAAGAACAATGACAATACCAATGCCTATAACAATAACAATGACAAAAACAATAACTTAAAATAATAATGATGGTGATAATCTGTAAATGCATATGTGTAAATTTGTATATATGCATATATGTATATATGCATGTATGTATGTATCTATACATATATATATATATATATATATGTAATAAGTATTAATATTATATATATATATGTATGTATATATATATGTATATGTATGTATGGTTGCGGGTTTGGCGGGCCTCTGAGCCCCCCCCCACCTGTGGTGTGCTTCTGGGATGGTTTTGGGTTTAGAGTTTAGGGTTTCATTCATGGTTAAAGGTTTTGGGTTTTTGGGTTTTAGGGTTTTAGGGTTTTAGGGTTTTAGGATTTTAGGGTTTTAGGGTTTCGGTTTAGGGCTTCGGGTTTTAGGTTTTTCGGTTTTTCGGCTGGGGGAATCAGGGGGGTAGGCCGTTAATTCGGATCTGAGGGGGAGACTGAGGGGGAGAGGTAAGTATGTGTCTGCACACACACACACACACATATATATATATATATACACATCTGTTTTTTCTATGCATACCAGAATTCTGAGATTTGTTCATGGCTTCTGCTTCGCAAGCTAAGGGTCGCCCTGGGCCGCCACCAGCCCAGTGAAGCCGCAGGACGCAGCTCCCTCGCGCTGCCACCGGCGGGCCTGCGGTTTAGGGGTGTAGGGTTTAGTGTGTATATAGGGTTTGGGTTTAGGGTTTAGGGTTTCAGGTTTCGGGTTTCGGGGGGCTGTGGCCTCACAGGGGCCCAATGTAGGAATGTGTGCATGCGCTTATGATCATATGTATTTCTTTTTCACACAAACCACAACGAGTACAAAAAATGGATGCACATGGAATGGCTGTAAACACATATAGCTGAAGCTATGCAAACATCTGAATAAACATAAACAAATACACGTAAACAACTACAAGTATGTGCACATACTAATTGAGCATGTTCATATTAGCTCACACACACACGCACATAAATATGTGTGTGTGTGCGTAATGCAACGTATGAAAGCAAGGAGATAACGAACCATGCCAATGTGCGTGTGTATATATATACACATATATATATATATGCGTATTAATACATGTGTATATGCAGAGATCAGAAGCTGAAGCTGTGAGCGCTGCAGGGTTTAGGGTTTGGGGTTTAGGGTTCAGGGTTAGGGGCCCTTGACTCTGGATGTTCTTGGGAACACATGGTCTGTTTCAAGCTTCGGCTTGGGCTCCGTTGCAGGCACAGCTCAGAAGCGAGGGAACTCAACCCAAGAAACTCAAGCCTACGCCCTGAGATCAGCCTAGACCCTAAAACAATAAACCCTAAAGCCCAAAAACCCAAAAACCTAAACCCTAAACCCTAAATCCTAAACCCCAAATCCTAAACCCTAAACCCTAAACCCAAAACCCAAAACCCTAAGCCCTGACCCCCCCCCCCCTCTCGCCGAAGCACCCGAGGCCCCCTTCTGGCTGATCGAACTCTCATTGAGTGCCTCCTGCAGCAAAGCCTCCGCGGCGCTCTGTGAGGGAACATCCTGGCTTCACTGCTGAAGTGCTTAGTTGTCCAGTAGGGGTTTAGGGTTTAGGGTTTAGGGGTAGGTTAACCTTGGGAAGTATATAGGGATTCCGATACCCCACAAATTTGAAAGGATATCTACTCTACTACTAAGACTAAGGGTGTTTGCAAGCCTCTGGACATGTTGCAACACAGTGGTACACCCATTTTTTGGGGAGGTTCCCACAATACGTCAATCAGGATCTTCGTGTTCACGGAGTATGTATGTACATATGCGGGGAGTTCCGGGATGAGTGGTTGGAGGGGGATAGCCATCGGGCCTCCACGATATTCTGAAAGCTGGGGGCTAAAACAAAACCTTGAATTGAGGGAGTTATGGAGGGACCCCTAGAAGGGTTCCTGAGTCTAATCGGGTGTAAGGCGTAAGGGTTTAGGGTTGAGGTTTCAAAAAGGGGCCCATGACCCTTAGAAAATGAAGCGTCTAAGACCTAAACCACCAAAGCAGCAGCAGTAAACCCTAAACCCTGAACCCTAAACCTAAACCCTAAACCCTAAACCCTAAACCCTAAACCCTAAACCCTAAACCCTAAACCCTAAACCCTAAACCCTAAACCCTAAACCCTAAACCCTAAACCCTATGCCTTGGCCCAGCGAAGGACAGCGTTGTCGAAGGGCTGCGCGCAGGGACAGAAACCTGGTCCACAGGGAGCCCCCATGGCCCGGAGTGCTCAACCTGAACCCTACACCCGACCTGCCCTACCTTTGAGTAGGGAACAACCCTCAAACCAACAAAAACACATCCTTTGAGCGAGATCTTCCCTGTACTGAGACAAACCTTCAAGCCCACCCTGCCCGCCGGGACTCTTTTACCTGTTTTGCAGAAAGGTGGACGAACGTCTAGATCACGATTATTCTAGACAAACCAGTACGACAACCGAGGGAGGCGCACGCGTCTCCCTCGACAACCGGGCACACAGGTCAAGTCGCACTAGAACCCCCTCCCCCAGCCCTATTTTCGAGGGTTGTGGAGGGCGGGAAAGTCGAAAATGGGCTGCGGGCGCACTACAGTACGACACCAGACTAGCCCAACCACAACTTGGAACAAATCTCACAAGCAACCCTACACTTTTGCCCCCGCGACACACTGGTCCCTGAGAGCACGGTTGCTGCAGCATGACACTCAGCGTCAACGCAGGACCACGCAACACGCAACTAGACACGTCGCCAGTACGCTCAGATCTCACTTAGATGCACGCACGCGTGCACCTCGCATATGAGCATACCCTCGAAGTTTTCTGACGCAGAGTTGATGCAACGTTGGGGTAAACGTGTAAATAAGATAGAGAGAGAGAGAGGGAGTGGGGACTCGACAACACACGTCCGGCTCTTCAGCCAAGTGCTGCTTCGGCATCCTCTGCGTCCCTCTACGTGTTGATCAGCCGGTGTTTCACAGCACTGCTGTCACCACCAAAGGCATCATGGCCCCAGGACACAACGGACCCATTGCCCAGGATTGCAGCAAAAGCCATGCCGGTAGCTTGGATCTGCTGCACGTCCTTCAGCTGAGACTGCACGGCACTGCTGTCGCCACCATAGTCAGCATGGCCCCAGGCCACCACAGACCCATCGCCCAGAATGGCAGCAAAAGCCATGTGAGCAGCTTGGATCTGATGCACATCCTTCAGCTGAACTTGCACAGCACTGCTGTCGCCACCAGAGTCAGCACGGCCCCAGGTCACAATGGAGCCATCTCCCCGAACGGCGGCAAAAGCGGATCTGCTAGCTTGAATCTGCTGCACATCCGCCAGCTGACCTTGCACTGCACTGCTGTCGCCACCGCGGCCGGAATGGCCCCAGGTCACAACAGCCCCATGGCCCAGCACTGCAGCAAAAGCCCACCCGGTAGCCTGGATCTGCTGCACGTCCTTCAGCCGGGCTCGAACCGCACCGTTGTCAGCACCATAGTCAACATGTCCCCAGGTCACCACAGACCCATCGCCCAGAATGGCGGCAAAAGCGTTGTTAGTTGCTTGTATCTGCCGCACGTCCTTTAGCTGACTCTGCACGGCACTGCTGTCTCCACACCTGGCATGTCCCCAGGTCGCAACAGACCCATCGCCAAGAATGGCAGCAAAAGCCTCGCTGGTAGCTTGGATCTGCTGCACATCCTTCAGCCGATCTTGCACATTACTGCTATCGCCACCATGGTCAGCACGGCCCCAGGTCACGACCGACCCATCGGCCAGAATGGCGGCAAAAGCGTTGTCAGTTGCTTGGATCTGCTGCACGTCCTTCAGCTGAGACTGCACAGCACTGGTGTCGCCACCATGGTCAGCATGGCCCCAGGTCACGACAGACCCATCGCCCAGAATGGCAGCAAAAGCCATGTGTGAAGCTTGGATCTGACGCACATCCTTTAGCTGACTTTGCACGGCACTGCTGTCGCCACCATAGTCAGCACTGCCCCAGGCCACAACAGACCCATCGCCCAGAATGGCGGCAAAGGCGCTGTGAGTTGCTTGTACCTGCCGCACGTCCTTTAGCTGATATTGCATGGCACTGCTGTCCCCATACCCTTCATGTCCCCAGGTCGCAACAGACCCATCGCCCAGAATAGCAGCAAAAGCCCAGAAACTGCAAACACGAACGATGCTCGTCTGAAGGAGAAGCGTATCACCGCTCCGAAGGTGACATTGCTCCAGCGTAGCGGCTCCGTCCAGAGCGTTTCCAGAGGAGTCCAAGAGCCTGCCCCTGCCAACTGCCAGAGCCTTCTGTGCTCTGCGATTCAAGACTTCTACAGACTCATCCGGTTCAGCTTCCAGTGAGACAAACCTGCCACTTAGGAGGCTCACCTCGATCGTGAGGGCCATGGTGTGGCGCAGGCTCCCAGCAGGCGAATACCTAAACCCTAAACCCTAAACCCTAAACCCTAAACCCTAAACCCTAAACCCCTTACCACCCTGAGCCCAGCCTGCCCTCTTTGAGCTGAAAGTCTCGAACTTCGAAGTCAAGCCTAAATCCCCGAACAGTCCCCCTTGAAATGTAACATGTCATGAAGGTGATCCGGACTTAGAGTTCAGAGCCTACAGTGGCCACACCCGAAAAATATGCTGTTTTTGTACGTCTCACGGCATGGTGACCCACAGCAGGCAGCCAACACCCAAATCTCAACAAACCTAAACCCGACGTGAGGGTTTCCGAAATCAGTGGTACCACGTTTGCCTTGTTACCAGGGAAAGTTCTGGGGGGCTCTCTTTTTCTGGGGGGTCCCTTATTGTAAACTCCCCAAATCCTAAACCGAAACCCAAAACCCTAAACCACCCTAAACCCTAAACCCTAAACCCCCAAAATCTCTGAACATCAACTGCAAGAAGCCGTAGGGGCCCGAAGCCAGGCGTGTGTGCGCCAGATCCTGCGGAACGTTTAGTGTTCGAAAGGGAGAGGGTTTAGGGTTTAGGGTTTAGGGTTTGGGGTTTGGGGTTTAGGGTTTAGGGTTTGGGGTTTGGGGTTTGGGGTTTGGGGTTTAGGGTCTAGGGTTTAGGGGTTCCAGGGGGCAGCCACTACTCCCCAAGGCTCCCTAAGCTTCCTTCAGGTTCCCCAGGAAGCCCCCGATCCCTTAAAAACCCTATAAAGAACAGGGCCGGGGTGCACCCTAAGCCCTAAGCCCTAAATCCTAAACCCTAAACCCTAAACCCTAAACCTATAAGGAATAGGGCCGGGGTGCACGGAAGCCTCTGGACTTCGGCGTCTTCGGGTATTGAGGCGTTGCAAGTTGGGATGTTCCCCCTATACGAGCAGTCCTCAATAGGGACTATAATGGGGGGTACTAGGCCTTGAGGCGGAGTCTTATGCTCAGAGCCCTCAAAGCAGCCCAAGAACAAGAAATCGAAACCTCAGACCACCAGATGTAAACCTTACGCTTGTGTGATGAAACGAAGAACACCTGATGTAAGCCAACCCTAAACGCTAAACCCTAAACAAACCCTAACTCTAAACCCTAAACTCTAAACCCCAACCCTAAACCCTAAAACCTAAACCCTAACCCCTAGACCCTAACCCCCCCCCCCCCCCGGTGTGCAGCAGCCAGGTCCGCTGAGACAATCCACACCACTCGCTGGGGCAGAGCCTTCGGTGGCAGGATTCTTTCTACGGGATTCTGGGTTCGGGTTTAGGGTTAGGGTTTAGGGTTTAGGGTGTAGGGTTTAGGGTTTAGGGTTTAGGGTTTAGGGTTTAGGGTTTAGGGTTTAGGGTTTAGGGTTTAGGGTTTAGGGTTTAGGGTTTAGGGTTTAGGGTTTAGGGTTTAGGGTTTAGGTTCAGGGTTTAGGGTTAAGGGTTGCCTTATGCGCCCTATGCTGCGGTAAACTCACAGCTTAACCCCGAACCTCACAGACCACGAACCCAAAACCTCGACCATAGCCTCATACAATTATCATTTACCGAATCCTTCCTGACTCGCATAGAAAAAGAAAGACGAGCTCGGCTTGGAGCATCCCAGGGTCGAGGGTCAAGGAGGGTTTAGAGGGGTTTCATGGGGTTTGTGTAGGGCTGAGGGTTGGGTCAAACGGGGCCGATTAGTAGAGTGCGTACGTGGGGTACTGTAGTTTGTCTTGTACGGATGGTCAGTGCTCGCTATGTAGACTCCTGTACTATGTTTCAACCCTAAACCCACCCGAAACCCTAAACCCTCAACTCTTCAACCCTCAGCCCTCTCGTTGAGGGCCCCTATATGCCTAACAGAGGTCTCGGTCTCTACAATGCCAAGTAAGCTATAAGTGTGTGTTGTCCAAAGGTGCTACGACCCCTAGAAGTTAAAGCCCTAAACCCTATAAACCCTAAACCCTCAACCCCTTGCGCCTCTAAAAAGGTGGCCGTGGCGGCGCCCAAGCTCAGGAGCTCCTTATTCGCTAAAGAGCGGTGGTGTGGTCGTGCGCGCGGTTTAGGGTTTGTGGTTTGGACCCCCATATGGTGCATGGCAGGCCATGTGGCATACAGCCGCAAAATAAGCTGTAACCTCAATCCACGGTACGCGAGCATCCGGTAGCCTCGGAAATTCCCCGGAGTATGGCCTGCGTCCAATCTGCATCGGGATATTCAGCACTCAAGCCAAACAGCCCAATGAAATCCGTTGTGGGTCTAGTGTTGAGGTTGTAGGGCGGCTCCCCTTCGCCCTAAACCCTCTACTATAGGGGCCTTAATAATTAGAACAGGTCTTTGGGGGTTGTTATGGTATATTTATAAAGGAACCTAAAGGGAATACTGTTAGTAATTATTCCGACCCCTATACTCACAAAAGCTTCTAAGATCATTGCACGCACGGCTCGGGGACCATGGTGTCCGAGTGGTTGAACCGCCTCAGTATTAAACAAAAACAGGTTTAGGGTTTAGGGTTTAGGGCTAGTGGGTGGAGTGCTGGTGTGTGGAGTGTTGGGCTTAGGGTTTGGGGTCGTAAGGACCCCTTACATGAGGAGTATACCTTGAAGCAATACCTTGAATCATATTTAGGATCCCTTTATCCTCTGAGGGTCTATTCCTTAGTTAAGGGGTATTGGGCTCTCTGGGTTAGGGTTTAGGGCTTGGGCCAAGGTTTTCATCCTCAAGGCTAAAAAGCCAGAACGAAGCCTGCCAAGGGCTACGGAGTTCATATACCTTACATAGTCCCTAAACCCTAAACCCTAAACCCTAAACCCTAAACCCTAAACCCTATATACCCAAGTAGCCCCTAAATAACCCCCAAGGGTCCCTCCTTTAGCCCCTTGGGTTTATGTGGCCAGTTCTCAAGATGATTGTCCCGTTTTGGCTGCCCTAAATATGAGGGGCCGCCTTATACTAGTAACCCAAAAAGGGTGCCCTGCATAACCCCTTAGACCCAAGCGTAGCCTAGGGAATAAGAAGGTGCCCTTTTTGGTTTAAGGGGGTATACAAGGGGCAAAGCCCAGAGGGGATCCTCCTTTAGAAAAGTGACCATGTGGCGCGCATGGGCGGATGCGTTTTGTTGCTTCTTGTGGGCGCGGGGCGGGGGGGAAATGGGGGGTTGAGGGACTGCGGAGCTTGGTTTAGGGTTTAGGGTTTAGGGTGCAGCTTTGGAGGTCCAAGTCTGTAGCTCCGGCATTGCACGTCCCAGGCGCCGCAAGGGAAAGGACATGAGCAACACGGGTGGCAGCTCCAGGCCCTCCTCCTCGCATCAGGCTTATATTTGGAAGCCCTTTTGAAGGGTTTAGGGCTTAGGGTTTCGGGTTGACTCAGGGTTTAGGGTTATATAGGGTTTAGTCACAAGAGCTTCCAGTAAGGGTTCATGCGGCGTATGGGGCTTTATAGGGCTGATGGGGTTTCTGGAGTGTACGGGACTTATGGGTATGGGGTTTATGGGGTTCATCGGGTGTGTGGGATTTACGGGGCCGATAGGTGTTTAAGGGCTTCAGCGGGCCCCCTTGGGTTGTCACCCTACAAACCCAACCTCCAAACCTTCGACTTGGTAGACCCAGTCACCATATTACAACATTATATTATTATAACATTATAATATTATCATATCATAAAATTATAATATTATGATATTATGATATTGTAATATTATAATATTCTAATATCATAAGGGGCACCCTTTTTGGGTTGGTTACTTTATAAGGGAACCCAGAAACAAAAAAAAGAAAAGGGTACCACTGGGCTACCAAGTCGAACTAAACCCTAAACCCTAAACCCTTATAAACCCTACACCCTAAACCCTAAACCCTAAACCCCAGACTCCGGGACTCAAAGGAGGTAATTCCACACTTTGAAGCCGAGCCCTTTCCGCCCAGCCAAAAAGTCTCCTCGCGCGCCTTGCGTACAAAGCTCAGGGGCAGGATCTCGCCTTGCTGTTTAGGGTTTAGGGTTTAGGTTGGGGAGGCTGGCAGTCCCCGATCCAATTGCCAGGGTGTGGGGGCGTGGGTTCGGGTCTAAGGTCACGGGCTGTTTTTTGCCACGTGCAGAGCAACCACCCTAAACCCTAAACCCTAAACCCTCTACTGCACGCCATGTCGGCTTCATGAAACCGAGCTGCCCCAAGAAATCGGCAGCGGCAGGGCGTCGGAGAAGCCTGCGTTCCCTCTCACTCGAGCCCGGAACCCTTGCAGGGTTTAGGGTTTCGGGTTTAGGGTTCAGGGTCCTCTTGACTGACTGACAACCACTCGGATGAGGGTCCTCTTGAAGGATGTTTGCGTACGTCTTCTCCCCCTAAGCCAGACCCTACCACGCATCCGTGCCAAGCGTTGGACGAGAAACCTGTGTCTATTTGCCTCATCCCAAAGAGCTCCGTACCCCGCAGCTTACAAGGAATACAACGAAGTCGCTAAGTTTAAGGCTTAGTAGGGAGGCTCCCTAAAAGCCTGGGGGGAGGCTAGATCCGCTCCAACCTCGAGCGCGAAACCCGAACCCCAAACCCTCGGTTTAGGGTTTAATATGGCTTATAGGGTTTATAGAGCTTACAGGGTTTACAGGGTTTATATAGGGTTTATAGGCTTAAGGTTAGTCAGTGGGGGGGCCTTGCAGGCCCTCAACTGGCAGCTGCTGCGCCTGCAAATGCCCGAGCAGACGTTTGGCCTCCACGGCAAACCATGGGATCCCAGGCCCTTCGTACTATCTAAGGCTAGTTACATGGTCCCCTAGTATGGGCCCTTAAAAGGGTACACCTGCTGTACCCCGTATATACCCTGTGCAACTTCAGGGCCCATACATCAGAACCCGTTAAAGGAGGTTATGGCCCTGAGTACTAGGCTCGAAGCTTGGATAAGGTTGGAAGCATGGGCCCTTAGTATGGTGCCTTACCCTTGTTTCAAGGGGTTCTAAAGGGATCCGAAGCATGAGGCCCTTATTCTGCATAGTGTATGTAAGGGTTCTGCAACAGGGGACCCCCTGTAGGCTGCCCAGGAACCACATAAAAAAGGGTGCCCTCCTTTTATGCAAAAAATGGGTGTTAGCAAGGGGATCCTATGCAGGCCCTTAGTCAGGATTTAGGGTTCCTTGAAAAAGGTTCAGGGTTGTAGGGCTTAGGGGTTGGTTTCTAGAGTTTGGGGGTTAGCTCGTTAGGGGTTCATAGGGTTCAAAGGGCTGACAGGGCTTAGGGGTTTATAGGGTTTAGGGGATTCCTCCCCCCCCCCCCCCCGCCGGCCTCTAAACCCTCAACCCTCAACCCTAAACCCTTTGGGGTTTTTAGAATTTAGGGGATTCCTCCCCCCCTGGCCTCTAAACCCTAAACTCTCAACCCTTAACTACCAACAAGGCCTGTAGGGAGAGGCGGCGTGGTGGGGAAGGGCATGCTGCCGGATCCCGCAAGCAAAGTCGCGTTGGGGCATGGTATTCGTGTGGTCCCCAAACACAAGCCTAAGGTTTAGGGTTTGGGGAGATTCGGGTTGGGGTCTGGGTTTACAGGATAATTCACACTTCGGTTCTGAGAAGCTCGTAGCTATACATCAACTGCAGGCTGCAGGAAAGTGGCGACGTCTTGCGGGCTGCTGAAGTTCATCGGAACGGTCCTCCATCGCGGCACATGTCAGCGGTGAATCCACAATTGAGGTGGGGTTTACGGAAATAGGGGTACCCCTTATATACCCCAAAATACTATATAGTCCTTTTAATTAAAGTAACCCCAGAAAAGCGGACCCCTATTTTCGGAAACCCCCAGAGGGCTTTGGGATACAGCCACCACAGCGCAGGCAGAACAACCCCATGCCATGTCCTGTTCCCGGCAGCATGCGGCATGTCGTCGAGAGGCGACGCTCCAGCGTTGTGGCTGTTGAGGTACACCTTCAGACAGCTCTGTCCCCTATATAAACCCTGAACCCTAAACCCTAAGCCTGTCCACTCTGGGTTCAGGTTGGTTTCGGGCCCAGGACCTGGGATTTAAGGCTAAGGGCCCGGACGGGCCCGTCATGCAGATCATGCGACCCTACACCACCCTAATGAACCCTACTTGGAGGTTCATGATACTTGCTAACCACTTATAACTGTACTTATAGCTGAACTTACAACTTACAACCATATTGGGGCACTTAAGGGGCTGATAAGTGGCTTATAACTACAGCTATAACTGGTTAGTAAGTACCATGAACCTCCAAGTCCTAAACCACCAGAAGAACTTGGCATGTTCCGCCTTATACTAACAGTCCTTAAATAGGGATTACAGTCTCCCCTAGTATCATCCCTATGAAGGACTGTTAGTATAAGGGGAACATCACAAAGAACCCTAAACCCTAAAGCCTTTTTTGCATCCGGACTCCTGTGGGTGTTGCCAGAAACTGCCCAAGCCCTAAACCCTAAACCCTAAACCCTCAACCCTAAACCCTAGACCCTCAACCCTGAACCCTGACCTTGGACTTGGAGCAGTTGAAGACGCCAAGCTGCGAGGTACTCCTTGGACAGCTCGAGTCCATGAGGCGTCGTCACAAAGAGCAGCTCCTGGTGGAGGGTTTAGGGTTTAGGGTTTATAGGGTTCAGGGTTCAGGGTTTAGGGTTTAGGGTTTAGGGTTTGGGGTTTGGGGTTTAGGATTTAGGGCAAGGTTTCAGGGTGTAGAGTTCAGAGTACAGGGTTCTGGGTGTAGGGTTTCGTCACTTTAGCTTTTTTTCGGGTTTGGGGGCTGTGACTTCGGGGCATGGGTTTCCGAAGTTAGGGTGTGCCTTATTGGGATCCTTGCCATAAGGGAATCCTACAATATTGGAGATCGATATTGGAGGGTCCCCTATGCTTGTAAACCCCCACATTGGTGAAGATCCAGCATAGGACCCTAAGCCCCCTTTTTCTAGGGTGTCAGGTTCCCTTCTAAGCTCCTGTAAACCAAAAAGGGCACCCTGTTTATTTCTAGGCTCCTCTTGTGGGTATTGGGGGTCCCCTATTTTCGTAAACGTAAAACCCTAAACCCTAAACCCTAAACCCTAAACCCTAAGGGCTCCGGGGCCGCTTGCGAGACGGCGCGCCCCAGCTTCAAGGCTGCCGCATGGAGCTCCACGGAGCCGCCTGCAGGGTTTAGGGTTTAGGGTTTAGGGTTTAGGGTTTAGGGTTTAGGGTTTAGGGTTTAGGGTTTAGGGTTTAGGGTTTAGGCTTTAGGGTTTAGGGTTTAGGGTTTAGGGTTTAGGCCTCTTTTTTTTTTGGGGGGGGGGGGGGGGGGGGGGGCTGGTTTTAGGGCTTAGGGCTTAGGGCTTTTAGTATTTGGAGTTTGGGGCTTCGGGCTTTGTGGGTTTTTAGGGGCCGTGTTGGGGTTTCTTGTGGGGTTTCAGGAATCCTATGTAGGGCTGGTAGGGTTTCGATGGTTTCGGGGTTCAGGGTGTAAGGTTTCCCGAAACCCTAAACCCTAAACCCTAAACCCTAAACCCTAAACCCAGGGTTTAGGGCACGTGGGTTTGAGGGGAAGCCTGGGGTTCATTGAGGGTTGTGGGGCTCAGGGGTTCTTGTGGGGTTCTTACGGGGCTTATAGTGGGTTTATGGGTCTTAAAAGCGGGTTCGCGGAGTCTAGGGTGGAGGGGTTAGGCTGCCGCTTCGAACCTAAGAGGTAGAGTCCGACATGTTTGTTTAGGGCTTAGGGTCTTAAGAAGATGTCCGTTTCAATGGTTTCGTGTTCAGGGACAAAGAGCTATTAGACCTGTGTTCAAGCAGGGCCTGAGTTGAGTGCTCTGTACACCGGAAGTTTCGGGGGCACCCTAAATTACCCTGAACCCTCAATCCGCACCAGAGCGGTTCACCAAACTGGGGTCGTAGGCGAAGTCCCCATGCGGCAGGACGACTGTGCTCCTGGATTCCAGTGTTAGGCAGTTCTTGGGGTTCAGGGGCTTAGGGTTTGGGGTTTTCGGAGTTCTTGGGCTTTACTCCGGAAATTTGTGGGAGGTTCTGGGGCTTTCAGGGTTCCCTAAATCCTAAATCCTAAACCCTAAACCCTAAACCCTAGACCCTAAACCCTAAACCCGCCTGAACCCTACCTTTGTGAACCAAACAACACGAGCCCAAGCTTTGGCTTAGGGTTCTTTAGGGCTTTGAGGCTTGGGGTTCCATCAGTCAGGTTTGGGGGTTAGGGATTCAGGGTTTAGGGATTCAGGGTTTGGGGATTCAGGGCGCATAGCGTTCCATGCTGATTAAAGGGCTCATAGGTCTTAGGGTGAACACACCCTAAACCCTAAACCCCAAACCCTAACCTCTAAACCCTAAACCCTAAACCCTAATCCCTAGCCCTAAACCCTAAACCCTAAACCCTAGCCCTAATTAAACTTCATACCCTAAACCCTAAGCCCTTCTGCGGACCAGATTCAACAGCTTGCCTTCCAGGGCGCAGGGCAGCAGGGCCAGGGCCAGCCGGAGCGCAGCCATGGCGGGTCCGAGGCTTCCCCAAAGGGTCCGGCTACGCAAATGCTTGCTGTAACGATGAAGAAAGATAGACATAAAGTTATCTAAATCTAAATAAAAAATATAAATAAATAAATATATACATATATAAAAATAAATACATAAATAAATAAATAAATAAACAAATAAACAAAGAAATAAATAAATAAATAAATAGACAACTAAATAAATAAATAAATATATATATATAATCGATTTATGTGTGTATATATATATATTTATTTATGGATGTATATGTATGACTATATCTGTAACATGTTTGTTACCACTATCTAAACGTTTTGTTCGTAGAAGTGCTGTTGTTGTTGTTGTTGTCTTGATTGGTTCTTGTAGGGGGGGGGGTTCCTTGTATAGGCTGAAGTCAGCAGTTTCCGAGCTCCAAACGTTCCGGCCCGCGAGTGCTAAACATTGTGCTGCGGGATGTTTAGGGTCTAGGGTTTCAGGGTTCAGGGTTCAGGGTTTAGGGTTTAGGGTTATTGTATAGGGTATAGGGTTTAGGGTTTAGGGACCGGGAGGTAGGGTGTGAAGGGTTTGAGGGTTCAAGGTTTCGGGCTTCAGGGTTTGGGACCTTTGGGGGCTTAAACTCTAGTTTTTGAGGTCGTCAGGGCCTGGAGTTGTGCGCCATGACACGGCACCCAAAGCCAGCCTGTTCAAAAGTCCCTAGCACCCAAACGCAGACCCCTAGGAGGATCCAAAAAGTAGTACCCCAATATAGTACCATATACTACCAATGGGTCATTCTTCCGAACCCTTAAAGGCGAATTACTTTTGGATCCTCTCCGGTCTGGGAAACTTGTGATGCCATGCGTCATGAAGTAGAAGAAGGTGGCAAACCTGGCGTTTGCAGACGTCCTGCTTGATGAGGTCTAGAGTCTACCTGAACCCTGTGTACTTCTTGTATGTTTGTTTTCAAAGGCTTCTTTTGGCCCCCGCATAGCTGGTTTTTTTCCCTAAGGTTCTTGTCAGATCATACCGATCAACAACATTGGAACCCCCTAAACCCTAAACCCTAAACCCTAAACCCTAAACCCTAAACCCTAAACCCTAAACCCTAAATTAAACCCTAAGCCCTGCAGCCACAATCCGATACTATAACCCCATAAACGCGAAATGAGGGAGGGCAAGGTTGACCTTTGATTTGCGAAAAAAGGGGTCTATAGCAACCGAATAGGGTTTAGGGTTTAGGGTTTAGGGTTTAGGGTTTAGGGTTTAGGGTTTAGGGTTTAGGGTTTAGGGTTTAGGGTTTAGGGTTTAGGGTTTAGGGCTGAACCGTCAACGATCCCCACACTGTACCCATGTGGGGGGGGCATGTCTTGACCCAGCACCCCAGCACCTGATAGGCACCTGCGCGCAGGCGGCCCAACACAGTTGAAGACACTTTGCACCCCAGTTTAGGGTTTAGGGTTTAGGGACCCTAAACCCGAAATCCTAGATCCTAACCCTGTCCCACCACAGATGCAACAGGGCGGAACATACCGAAGCCCCATTCACAATGCGAACCTTCCCCACCGCCAAGCTACCGAAATGGCGCGCTCCCTCAAACACCTCGTGAAAACTCCACACGTCCTACACCCTACACCAAGCCGTGCCAAGCAACCGATGCTTTATCAACGGCCTGTAGATGGCACCTTGCTAGTCAAGAAAAAGGGTCATGTGACATGAGGTCATGAGGCCGGGTACGCAATTCGGAGCATCGAGCATGAAGAGCCATTTAGGGTTTAGGGTTTAGGGTTTAGGGCTTAGGGTTTAGGGTTTAGGGTTTAGGAATCTGTAGTAGGAAATACAAAGCTAAAAGGCAAGCTAGTTTAAAGGGTCCTAAGTACCTATCTTGGGGGGACACTTACCCAAACCAGAATAGTAATCCTATTTTATAGAAGCCCTACTTTCTACTATCAGGGTGCTTAGGACTCTTTGGGTAGGGGGAGGGATCTTTGGCGGCCGCGGGAAGCCGGAAACAAAGTACACAAAGCAAGTCCGTCATGGGAAATGCCCCCCCCCCCCTCCACACTCCGCCCCCCCTCTGCTCCCAGAAGCCCTAGATTCAACATGATTCAACCAAAATCTCTAAAACCGAGACACTTCAACCCGAGTCGGAGGAGGTTCTTCTTCTAGCTAACTGTACTTCCCTTGCAACACAGGAAAGGGACCCCAATTCAAGACCAAGGGGCCAATGCTATCCATGCTGAACATCTGCAACAACGTCATGATGGCATCCTCGGCGGGGAGGGAGGGGGGATTGGCCCTAAACCCTAAACCCTAAGCCCTAAACCCTAAACTCCAGCGACTAGGACCAGACCAAATGCCAGACGTGGCAATCAACGACAAGCCTTACATCATCGAATTCGCAAACTCCACTCGTCTAAACACGTACAACCCTAAACCCTAAACCCTAAACCCTAAACCCTAAACCCTAAACCAATACATAACAGGGCCCGGGTTTACGGTCTGGCGCGTTTTTTTGTTAGGGTTTGACTGAACGGCTTTGTTGGCGGCTGGTGCAACACACAGCCACCATCCCATTCCGCGCCAGGAGTCGTCGAACCTGCTGAAGTTCTCCCTGGCCGCAACATTGTACCTTGAGGCATGTGGGGTGATGGAGTCGGCTGTGGCTGCACTCAGAAGGGTAGCTAGAAATTATTTTTTTGGCTGCTGTGCTAAGAAACCCAATAGACCCAAAAAGGCTAAGGATCTAAAGTTACAGTAAAGCACCACAAAATGCATTTATCTTAAGAACCCCAAAACCTACTTCTTTGTAGGTCACCCAAGAACCTCATAAGGGGTCTGAGAATAGGAGCCTGCAAAAAAGGGAAGGTTTTGGGTTCTTGAGGGTTTAGGGTTTAGGGACACTTTTTCAATTCCAAACAAGCGTAGCAAAGCGGCCAACCCAGATTCGCACAGCAGTGGCAACACCTTCATTATTACTTCGACTCGCAGCTCGCAGAAACTTATGTGTGAGCAATGGGCCCACCATGAACCAAAAAACTCCGTAGAAAGGAAGCACAGGTTTGCAGCAGGGTTTAGGGTTTAGGGTGTAGGGGAGTAAGTTCCTAAACCCTAAACCCTAAACCCTAAACCCTAAACCCTAAACCCTAAACCCTCTCCCCGAAAGCGCACTCGGACCGGGAGAACTCACGGCAAAGCAGACTGATGCCCGGGTTGCTCGTGGTTTGCGTCGAGGTCTGGGTCCTCAGCAATGAACCTGGGTTTAGGGTTTAGGGTTTAGGGTTTAGGGTTTAGGGTTTAGGGTTTAGGGTTTAGGGTTTAGGGTTTGCAAGCCATTGCGTGGTTGTGAGTTCTGCCCTAAAGGCTTTGGGGTATATAGGGTTTTAAGTTTAACAAACGCAGTGTGCTTTTGGCCTTGCTACTTCACACCGACACCTTCGCAGGCTCACCGACAAGAGGTTACGGTTTTTTAGGGCTGGCGGCTTTGGATGCCCGTTTCTACCGACAAAACTGGCGCCCCCCATCCCACTGTCCTAAGAACACCCAAAAACGAAAAATACCTTCCTGGCAAGGAAAAATTTAGGGATTATTATTTTAAATTTTTGGGGGTCTACAGCAAATAGTAACATAAAGTCGCAAAAGGGCCTCTTTACCAGAGTTTCGAGTACAGTAGCCCTACTGGACGAGTAGTTAGGGGAGGTTGAACCCGTATCTGGGCCCATAGCACAAGTCTCGGCTTTTGGGGAACACCGAGTTGCTCCATGCCGATGATGGCGAAGATGTAAATCAGGATCCTTGACAAGCTATTTCTGTCACCCGCCGAGCTGACCGAAGCCAAACCTAAACCCTAAACCCTAAACATCCCTTTGCTCGGAGGCAGACCCCACAAAACCAAGAATTACGCCTGTTTACTGGATCTACTGGTGCTTGGAGGCTCATGGGTAGTTTTACCTGGCCATAGTGCTATAGATACACATGAGTAGTCTCATTTAGGGTACATATAACCCTACATAGAACTACCCATGAGCCTCGAAGCACGCCGTTTATGAGGAGTAAGTGAAGCTGTTTTGGCGCTGTGGGGGTCGCAGGATTTTTTTTTTTTTTTTTTTTTTGGGGGGGGGGGGGGGGGGGGGGCATGCATGGGTTTCTGTTGTCTTTGGAGGGGCTGTAGGGCTTTGAGGGTTAGGTTTAGGGTTTAGGGTTTAGGGTTTAGGGTTTAGGGTTTAGGGTTTAGGGTTTAGGGTTTAGGGCTTAGGGTTTAGGGTTCTAGGTTCTAGGGTTTAGGGCAAATCATGGCAATGAAGCCTCAACTTCGCGCCAAGCTGATGCCTTCGCCTCTGCCATCATCGGGGCGTACTGCCCACAAAGGCCACGTACTCAAACCCCCCAAACCCTAAACCCTAAACCCCAAGCCCTAAACCCCAAGCCCTAAACCCTAAACCCTAAACCCGAAAATCCTAAAACCCTAAAATCCTAAATCCTAAGCCCTAAAACCCTAAACCCTAAAACCCTAAAATCCTAAAATCCTAAACCCTAAACCCTAAAATTCTAAAATCCTAAAACCCTAAAACCCTTACTCTGCCACCGGGGGGGCATCACCAGAAGGAAGGTCCAGAACAACGTGGTCACCTCGCGAAAAGGGGGTTGACATGCGGCGCGCTTTTGGGCTTCGGCTTTGGTGCTTTTTCGTTTGTTCCCTATAAGCACAGTTATAGGTACAGTTTTAATTTGGTGAATAAGTACCATTAAACCCTAAACCCTCATTCACATAGGGTTTAGGGTTTCGGGTCCGAGGCGACCGAGACCAAGTGGCGCTGTGCAGAAGCCCTTGCACCAGCTGCCACAGCGTCTGGAACAGGACGACTAGGCCTGGGGATGGCAGCCCTAAACCCTAAACCCTAAACCCTAAGTGAAGAAAGAAGACCTCCTAGCCAAGAGGAAACCCTAGACCCTAAACCCCAGCTCATGGCACGTGAAGGCTGCCACAAGCCCACATCACTGACGCAGATAGGTGAGCCTTACAGCCATTTACATCAACTTAGCCACCTCAAGCACCAAACACCCTAAGTACGGTCTCGGGATCTTTGCCCCCAAATCTTGTGAAGTATAGAAACTGCATCCGCAGACCTGCAACTTTACAAGCCGAAACCCTAACCATTGAATCTTGAAACCCTAAACATCCCTACACCCTCAGCCTCTCTCCCAGCGCCGGAGCAACTGAACTGAATCCTGAAGAGCCCACTCGAAAAACCAAAGCAACAAGTAAACAATCTTGCAGAAAACCCTTTTCTAAACCCAGGACGGCTAGATGCTGTAGGGTACCCGACACCTCAAGCTTACAACCTATAAAATCAGTCACAGCCGCGCACTGCGCGTGCCAGGCGCAAGAGGCGCAGTATCCGGACAAGCATGACCTGCAATTGCGTGATGCACCTTTTTCTATATGTGCTCCTGCTCCGTTTGGAAATATCTGGCGTCTACGACAAGCTCTACATGTTGAACACACCTCTCTCCCCGCAGGAGTTCAGAGCTTCCGGAGTTTCGTCACTTGGGCGTGTCATGTTCTTATTCCCCGGCAAACCCTAAACACTGAAACCCTAAACCCCGAAACCCTAAACCCTAAACCCTAAACCCATGCATGTCTTGGGTGCTGGTGTAACCTAGTACGTAGTCCTTGTCAACCTGGTCCTTAAAGCTGTCTGAAGAGTACTCCTCGAAAAGACCCTCGGAAACCCCACATACTAGTGTGTATATATATGTGTGTGTGTGTATGTATATGCTAGTATATATATATATATCTTGATTTTATTGTTTATTGGTTTGTTGATTTATTCATTGATATATAGGTATATAAACACATGTATATATATATATATATATTTATATTTTTATACACATATATACATATATACATACATATATATATATATGGTCACCCCCCCCCCCCCATGATCTAGGTTTTGCTTTGTCCCTATAAAAACCCTCGTAAATACCGATTAAAATGACATGCTGGCTATGCTAGGCGATGTCCTGTTTTTGCACGTCTAGTCCTATGCGAGAAAACCTGTAAATAGTGAAAAACGCGTGTGTTTAGCACTACTTCCACATCACCACATAAAAAAACACCCCAAAAACACAGGAAAATGCAATTTGGTAAACATGTCTATGAATTATTTGCATAGGACAGGCTTATAAACACAGAATTGTATGCAAAAAACACTTCTTTTTTGCAGAATTTGCAAATTTTGACACAAATCCAAAAATCCAAAAATCCAAAAATCCAAAAATTCAAAACCATGGAGCCGGTAGGCCGCCTTTTTTGGATTTTTTGGTTTTCTCGAGGTTTTTTTGGTTTTTTTTGGAAAAATCCAAAAAAACCATGGTTTTTTTTGGATTTTACTTGCTCCTGGCCTCAAAAACCTAAAAAACACATGGTTTTTGTTTGGATTTTGAGTGAAAATCCAAAAAAACCCTCGTGTTTTTTTGGATTTCAGGTGCTCCTGGTCTCAGAAACTAAAAAAACACATGGTTTTTTTTGGATTTTCACTCAAAATCCAAAAAAAACCATGTGTTTTTAGGTTTTTGAGGCCAGGAGCAAGTAAAATCCAAAAAAAAACATGGTTTTGTTTTGGATTTTTCCAAAAAAAACCAAAAAAACCTCGAGAAAACCAAAAAATCCAAAAAAGGCGGCCTCCCGGCTCCATGGTTTTGAGTTTTTGGATTTTTGGATTTTTGGATTTTTGGGTTTTTTTTAGCAAATTTTGCAAAAAAATGCTTTTCTTGTATAAAGAATGTGTATTGTTATACGTTGTTTCTGCTAATGTGACTGCCTTGCACACACACAGAGAAAAGCACACAAACACACCCACCATTCGTTTTTTTTCAATTCAGCCTATTCGGTATGCAGGGCGTGGCGTTAACATGTAAAGTTCCATTAGATTTAATTACGAATGAGGCTTAGAAGAGGATGTCTTGGGATGTGGCGTCTAATATGAAAAGTAATAACAAAAGAAATAGAGAGGGTTTCTTAGGGTGTGGTTCTTTTGAGGATGTGGACCCGCAATTCAAAAGTCTAATTGGACTTAAAAAAGAGTGGGGCTTCGAAGAGGATGTCTTGGGGTGTGGCCTCTTAATTTAAAAGTCTATTTAAGTGGAATCACAAAGGAAGTCCAGTTGAGGATTTCTTAGGGCGTGGTGTTTTAGTGCAAACCTCAAATTACATTTCATTACGAAGCGGGGCCAGAGGAGACTTTCACAGGGTGTGGTCGGTAAAATAAAATTCCAAAGAGGTAGTAACGAATGAGGCTTAGAAGGGCGTGGCCTCTTAATTGTTTTACTTGGTTTGGTTTTACGAACGAAGCTGTGGCTTTACCATACACAGGTCTTAGGGTGTGGCCTTTTAAATTCTGTCCAAAGGGGTGTGGCCTCTAAACTTAAAATTCAATTTAAGTGGAATTCCAAACGAGTCCAGATGAGGATTTCTTAGGGTGTGGCGTTTTAATACAAACCTCAAATAACATTGTAGTATGAAGCGAGGCCAGGGGAGAATTTCATAGGGTGTGGTCTGCAAAATAGAATTCCAAATAGGTATTAACCAATGAAGCTTAGAAGAGGATGTCTTGTGGCGGGGCCTCTTAATTTGTTTGTTTGACTTGGGTTTAATTTACTAACGAAGCTATGGCTTTATCATATACAAGTCTATTGACATTTCACTAATAGGCACCAGAAGAGGATTTCATAGGGTCTAGCGGTTAAATATGGAATTGTAAGTACATTCAAATACGAAGGGGGCTCATGATATAAAATTCTGTCCAAGAGTTACATACGAACCTAGCCTAGGTCAGAACTTCTTAGGGTGTGGGCTTCTTACCTAGCATTATAAACTTCTTACGAGATTCTGTTACGAACAGGCCCCAGAATGGTGTGGCTTTTTTTAATACAAGCATCTTGGCAAATCGAAAATAAGTCTAATTACAAACGAAGGTCTAATGAGGATTTCTTGGCGTGTGGCTTTGTAATACAGAATTCTAATTAATCTTCATTACAAATAGGGGCCAGAAAGGGATTTCATAGGGTATGGTCTGCAATATAGAATTCTAACTCGGTTTCATTGCGAGGAGGATGTCCTGGGGTTGGCCTCTGAATATACACTTGCTTTACTTGGGTTCAATTATGAACGAAGCCCAGAAGAGGATTTCTTAGGGTGTGGGCTTACAATATGAAATCAAATTGCGTTTCATTACGAATGGGGCCAGCGAAAGATTTCACAGGGTGTGGGAAAAACAAAAATGTTCTAAATAGGTATTAATCAATGAGGCTTAGAAGAGGATGTCTTGGGGCTGGGCCTCTTAATATGTTTTTTTACTTGGGTTAATTACGAACGAAGCTGTGGCTTTATCAGACACAAGTCTACTGAAATTTCATTAAGAGGGCCCAGAAGAGGATTTCATAGGGTGTGGCCTTTAAGTATAGAATTCTTTTCGTAGGGTGTGGGCTTCTTATGTAGAAGCATTTTCTCAATAAAATAGGCAGGAAGCCCAGATGAGGATTTCTGAGGCTGTAACCTCTGCATATAAAGCTCTTGTGAGATTTTGTTACGGACAGGCAGGCCCCAGAAGAGGATTTCATAGGGTGCGGCTTTTAATTGGCAAATTTAGATTTCTAAAAAAAAATTACTACGAATGAGGCCAGTGGCCTTTTAATTTTCATTCCGACTTAGGTTTAAATCTCGCTTCGATGGGCCCGAAAGGCCTTTCGACCTAGATCATGGGGGGGGGGTGAGCATATATATATATATTCACATAGCTATTCACATAGATGTTATAGGGATGTCTCTATTCATAGGTGTCGGAGCTGACCTGGTTCAGTAGATCGTTCTGCACCTGACAGGGAAGATGGTTTAGGGTTTAGGGTTTAGGGTTTAGGGTTTAGGGTTTAGGGAACTTGAAAAACACGACCCACACTTTGCGCTCTTTCGAGGGCTGATTAGGGTTTAGCGTTTAGGGTTGCTACCTGCCTGCCTGAACCGACGTCCACATCGCATGAGACAGGCATTTCGAGTTTAGGCACAAAAAAAGCCCCTGAATGTTCCAAACCAATGCCCCCTCCCCTCAACACGCAGACCAAACGATGCCCCAAATATGTCAGAACTGACTCTGGACACTTTGGGAGTATAAGACTTAAGGCCAAAAGGGTTCAACGCCCCCCTGAAGACAATTCAGTATCACGGTTTCGGGTTGCAGCCCCGAATCAGTGACCTCCTCAGTCCTCATGCGGTAGCCCTAAAAATTCTGGGGCTACATCTCGCGGGGGGCTCATGAAAAGGATCCTGAAGGGACTAGAATTACATTGACATGATCGTTTCATGTTGGTCCCAAGGATTTAGGGTGGGATCAGACCCAGGCGCATTGATCAGCTTCAGCGTGAGGTCTACAAGGCTGCTCAGAATCCTGCGAGCTGGATTTCCTCTCCTCCACCCTAAACCCTAAACCCTAAACCCTAAACCCTAATCCCTAAACCCTAAACCACTCCGAAGCCTGAGCCCAAGAAAGGCTGTTGTTTTTGTCGCACGGTGCACTTCTCGATTTGCAAGGTTAGTTTAGGTTCAAGGGTTCAGGGTTCAGGGCTTAGGGGTTAGGGTTTAGGGTTTAGGGTTTAGGGTTTAGGGTTTAGGGTTTAGGGTCAAGGGTTTATAGGGTAGGGTTCAGGGCTTAGGGCCATGGATTTCTGTTCTCTCGGCCCCATGTGCACTGTGTCTCCAAGAAACGGTGTCTTCCTACAGCCAGCCATGCGCCTATTTTGTGTATACTTGTTGGCCTTAAAGGGGCTCCCATGTGGCTTGGGGGCTCAAGTATATAGTATTGTAGGTACATGGGTGGTTGTCAAAATTATGCTCCCTTCTGGGGTGCCCTAAGTATTCGGTGCCGTGCTATAAATGGGATCCAAAAAGGGGCCACAATTCTGATAACCACCCACATGGACCCTCAGGAAGGGATAGTGATCATAAGGTTGGCGTGCGTTGCATCAGGCACTTGAAGGTTCATGGGTGGCTAGCACTGGGGTTCTGCGAAGGTTCCCTGTGGGGCGAGACTTGGTTATAGCTGGGTACGAACATCACCCTACCCATGAACCTTCGAGCAGAACATCTGCAGCCCAGGATCAGGAAGAGATCGAACTTCACCCAGTTGCTGCGCAACACAGCTCTGCCATAGGCGTAGTATCTCATAGCAAACCTTGGCAAGGCACAAGTATATCAGGTTTCGAAGAGTTATGAGGCAGTCTCTTGCCAAGACCGAGCCTTTCCCGAGGGCAGTAGCATACAAACGTGCCTGGGGCTCCTCCTGGTGAGAATCTGGAGCCCTGCGAACTGAAGAGACACCGGAACACTTCCTTCACCTCGCACACTTCATGCCCATGCCGGCAAGGGGCTCTGCGACATAGACCTGGTCGAAAGTTGAGGGTTTTGGGGCTCAGCGTTATCTTTTGGGATGTTCCCCCTTTTTACTAACCGTCCTTTATAGGGACTATCATAGAATGTGTAGGGGGTTACTATCATTCCGATTAAGGACGGTGCGTATAAGGGGGGACATCCCAAGTTATCCTCAAGGAGCCGGGAATCTTGTTCCCTGTCCGCAGGTGTCACGCAAAAGGGTTTAGGGTTTAGGGTTTAGGGGGGTTTAGGGTTTAGGGTTTAGGGTTGAGGGTTTAGGGTTTAGGGTGCGCAACAACAAATGTCAAGCAGAACCGGGCTGAGGGTCTTGACGGCTTTACGGGTCACAGGCGCACAATAAACCAGGACACGAACTGCTGCGCACATGGTTATCACCTGGGTCTTGAGCAGTAAAGCACCCTCGCACCCAAAGTCCAGAAAACGAGCATTTTTTTTGCTCGCCTGTTTCTCTCTAGGGCTTAGGATGGTTTAGCAGTTTGGACGTTTACGTATCATCGCTTTGATCATTTGTCGGCATTACATGGTAAAAAGAAAGCAACTAGGGAGTTTGTCTGATACCGAACCCGAGACCCTAGACCCTAAACCCTGTTGAAACTGGACATGCTGACTGCCAGACAAAGAGAAAACCCATAACCCCCCCCCCCCCCCCCCAAAAAAAAAAAAGGGTACACAGCCCCTAAATCCTAAACTCTAAACTCTACACCCTAAACCCTAATGCTGAGGTTCTGAGCAACAGGCCACAAAGAAAGCATAGTCGGCGTTGGCCAGCCACAGGGGAATCGCTTCCTGGAAGCAGGGGGGTTGCATGTCTTGCCAAGTGTGTAGGGTTTAGGGTTTAGGGTTTATAGGGTTTAGGGTTTAAGATTTAGGGTTTAGGGTTTAGGGTTAGGGTTTAGGGGTTAGGGTTTAGGGTTTAGGGGGGTTTAGGGGGGTTTTGGGGGGTTTAGGGGGGTTAGGGTTTAGGGTTGAGGGTTAAGGGTTTAGGGTTAAGGTTTAGGGTTTATGGCGTTTAGGGTTTCGGGGGTTTAGCCCAATGCCCCGTCCCCCCGCTGAGTGCACTCTAAGAGCACAAGGGTCGACGACGTCGGCGCTGCACACCTAGCAAGGAGCTATTCATGGGTGAAAAAGGGAAAGGGGGTTTAGGGTGTACAGGGTTTAGGGTTTAGGGTGTGGGGTCAGGGTGTAGAGTAGGAATGTAAAGGGCGCATCAAGTACTGAGAGGTACGGGGAGATATCCTTCTGAATCCCATCGGCCACGCGGTTTTCTTTGGCCACCCCATAGGTATACTTGTAAACAAGCCTACAAGTATTTATAGCTACAGTACTTGGAGGTCCATGGTATTTATGAACCAATTATGACTGTTCTTATCACCCACTTATAAGCCCCTTAAGTGCCCTGATCTGGTTAGAAGTACATTGTAAGTAACCCTAAACCCTAAACCCTAAACAGTTATAAGTGGGAGAATAAGCACCCCGGAACCTCCAAGTACCCATGAACCGATGCCGAGCGGCACATCTCCCAGTGCAACCCACTGGCAGAGAGGCGTTGAAGTGGGCCTGCTGCGGGACCACCACGCCCTAAACCCTAAGCCCCTCTTTCACAGAGAGAGAGAGAGAGAGAGAGACAGAGATGCATATATATATATATATATAGCTATTTATTTATTTACATTTAAACCTTAATGATTTCGTCGGCAAGGCCCAATTTGAGCCTTGCCGACGAATTTCCTGAAGGTTTAAAACCTTACTCAAATTCGTCGGCAAGGCCAGTCGCCTTGCCGACGAATTTCATGAAGGTTTATCAAACCTTAATGAAATTCGTCGGCAAGGGTCAGAACAGGCCTTGTCGGGCCTGAAATTCGTCGGCAAGGCACAATTTGGGCCTTAAATTCTTCGGCAAGGCCCAACTTGGGCTAAACCTTAATGAAATTCGTCGGCAAGGCCCAAAATGCGCCTTGCCGACGAATTTGGGCAAGGCCCAATTTGGGCTCGTCGGCAAGGCCCAAGTTGGGCCTTACATTCGTCGGCAAGGCCCAATTTGGGCTAAGCTTTGATGAAATTCCTCGGCAAGGCCTAAACCTTCATGAAATTCGTCGGCAAGGCCCAAGTTGGGCCTTAAATTGGCAGGGTCCAGGGTGTAGGGTTTCAGGGCTTCAGGGCCTGAGGTTTAGGGTCTAGGGCTTCAGGCCTCAAGTTTAGGGTTTCAGAGCCTCAAGGCCTAAGGTTTAGGGTTTCAGGTTTAGGTTTTCAGGACCTCAGGCCTGGGGCTTATAAGGTTCAGGGGCACATCAACAATGCACAACCCCATCCACGCCGAAAACTTACCCAAAAAGCCCAATATCCTTTAGAGAAGGAAAACACCTTGAATCAGATTAAGGACCCCTTTATCGTTTAAGGTCTATTCCTTCATTAAGGGATATTAGGGTTTAGGGTTTAGGGTTTGGGCTCTCTGGGTAAGTCCTCGTCTCCAATCGCAGCCCAGCCTTGCTAAATTCAAGGGATGAAGACTCGTACCCGTAAGGTCGTACCCCTAAAGCTTCGCCTTAATACTCTCCGAATATGGCCCTTATATTCCCCTAGGGATCTTTAAAAGGGGACCCCAAAACCCAAGGGTACAAGCTTAAGGGTCCAAGGTAGAACCCCTAGATTATATAAAAACCCTAAGCTCGTTTTTGTTCCTGGGCCCGTCTCCCTTCGCCAGGAAAGCACCCTAAACCCTAAAACCTAAAACCCTAAACCCTTTTTGACCTTAACCCTAACCCTAAACCCTAAACCCTAAACCCTAAACCCTAAACCCTAAACCCTAAACCCGAAACCCGAAACCAACCTCCAGGCCGATCGTCGCAGCCTTCCAGGGCGGTCTTGGGCCCCCGGGTGGAGTTTGATGCCGGGCGCTCCGAAACTTTAGGGGTTTCTCTAGGGGTTCTGCCTTGGAACCTTAAAGGTTTTTTTTTTTTTTTGTTGGGGGGGGGGGAGGGGGTTGATTAGGGTTGAGGGGTTTAGGGTTTCGGGGTTTAGCTAGGGATTCTACCTTGGAACCTTACAGGTTGTTTTGGGGGGGTTTAATTAGGGTTTGGGGGTTTAGGGTTTAAGGGATTATGTTCTAGGGGCTGTACCTTGGACCCTCAAGGTTGTACCGTTGGGTGCTGGGAACCCTTGTAAAGGATCCTCTAAGGGAATATAAGAGCCATATTGGGAGTGTTAGTAAGGCGAATCTCTTAGGGGTACAACCTTAGGGGACCGAGCCCTAATCCCTTGACTTTATGGGGAGAAATTCAGGGTTCAGGGTTGTAGGATTTTAGGGCGGAGCTTTAGGGTTTGAGCTAGCCAGCTAGCATTTCAATCGGGTTGGTCTTGTGTTCGCATGGTGACTACTGCAGGGTTTTACTCAGGGCTGTAGGGGTTTTACAGGGTTTTCGGGCTGTTGAGTTTTGTTTTCGGGTTTTGAGGGTCTGTTTTTTTATTCGGGATGAAGTGGGATGTGAGGCAAGAGCTCTGGGATTTTGGGTGCTGCAGGGGTTAGGGCAGCACTGCGGGCCCGGCTTTGGGGTTTCGGGGTTTCTAGACCCAAGAACAACCTTGGTTTGAAGGGGCTTATAAGGGAGCCTAAAACCCACAAAAAGCGCGCCAAACCTTGAGCCCCTGAAGACTTGTACCCTAAACCCTAAATCCTAAACCCTAAACCCCAAACCCCAAACCCTAAATCCCTAAACCCCCAAACCCGCTACGGCGCCCGGAAGGAACTCCACCGGGACTCCCAGCGTTGGCCATGATGACGACGCCAATCAGGGAGTCGAAGCCGGCCCTGTCCGGCTTGATTGCGTAGGGCTATTGCTTTGTGGTTTAGGGTTTAGGTTTAGGGTTTCGGGTTTAGGGTTTCGGGCTTTGGGGTTTAGGGTTTCGGGCTAGGGTTTAGGGTTTAGGCTTAGGGCTCTCTGGGCGAAGTGGCAAGACTGTTGCAAAAGTTTGCATCTTTTGCCACCTGCCTCACTGACCTCTCCGACACACTGCAGGGAACATACTGGGAAAGATGTTGCAGGCGTGCCACTAAACGCAGCTGAAAATTCAACCCACCGCTTAGCGTTTCATCGCTCTCACTCGGGACAAGCCAGGCGAGGCACACCTAAACCCTAAACCCTAAACCCTAAACCCTAAACCCCAAACCCTAAACCCTAAACCCTAAACCCTAGGGTTTGGGGGGGTTGCCCTGCTGGGCCACAAAGGGCCCTGAACCTTGGGACCTTCAGTTCGCAATGTAGGGTTTCCAGTTTAGGGTTTCCCCTATCCCATACCCACTATATGGGGTTGGGGTATACGACCACCCTAAACCGGGGCAACGGGTTTTGAGTTCCCGGTTCGGGGTTTGGGTGGGCCACGTCTTACTAGCCCAGGAGGTTGCAATATGGAGCATATCGGGGTATACCAAGGCCAAATTGACAACTATAACTTTGTTTGGGGTTTAGCGTTGAGGGTGCACCTTTGTGGTTCGGATCTTTGGTCAGACCCTAAACCCTAAAGCCCTAAACCCTAAGCCCTAAACCGCAAACCCCAACCCTGGCTGGGTATGCCTTCCCCCTACCAGTAGGACGTAGAGCCTAGGGTGCCCAAACTCCCTTTCTGAACTCCCTGAACCCTGAAAACCCTAAACCCTAAACCCTAAACCCTAAAACCCTAGCTGAGGCGAGGCACCACGATATCCAGCGATGCACTGTCAGTCGAGGGCCTGCAGGGGGAGGGAGGCCAAGTAGGCTTATAGTGTCTAAGCTCTTTTGACTTAGTAAGTCTACTCAGGGGTTTAGGGTTTAGGGTTTAGGGTTTAGGGTTTAGGGTTTAGGGCCAGTTTAGGGTTTAGGACCCCCTAGAACCCCTATTGCCTTCCCCAGAACGCACCTGGCTAACCCTCCTGGCTAAGTCAAACGGGCTACTAAGTGGGGGTATACCTGACTAGCTGGGTGGTGGCCACACTGTACAGTAGGGTTTAGGGTTAGGGTTCAGGGTGTAGGGTTTAGGGGTATAGGGTTTCAGGGTTTAGAGCATAAAGCCTTCGGACGGAAACTCTACAGAGGGTTCACGGTTCTAACCTAGGGATTAGGGTTTAGGGTTTAGGGTTTAGGGTTTAACCTGAACCAAAAACCGCTCACAACTGGTGGGGGCGGGGAGTTCCTTGCCTTCGAGGCCTCGCACGTCGAGCTTCATCACCTCTTCACGACATTTTGGGGTTTAGGGTTTAGGGTTTAGGGTTTAGGGTTTAGTTCCCTACTAAGAACCAGCCAGTTTTAGGGGCTTAGAGTTCTTAAGATTTCCTTGCTAGCCCAGTAACCATATCGTAATAAGGGTGCACGCTTTTTTGGCTGGCTCCCTTTTTTGGGAAACTCGGGAACCAAGAGAAAGGCAAAAGGGCACCATAGGGATACCAAGTTTCTTTCTAGGTTGTGTGGTGGTATTTTGGGTTGAGGCACATTCTGCGCCCACCAACAGCAAGGCCCTAAACCCTAAACCCTAAACCCTAAACCCTAAACCCTGAACCCTAAACCCTAAACCCTAAACCAGGGGCTCCCAACCTAGGGTTGGACGTTCTGGGAGTAGGGGTGTTGTCGTGAATGAGATTTCTACTTGGGGGTGCAGTGGGCTCTGACCATCTTGGGATCCGCGAATCCCCAGTTTGCACGCGCCCGAGATACGACTTTGCACAAGAAGACACGACTTAACGTACCCCCTTGTAGACTCTTATTAGAACGGACTAAGCAATCCGGGTCCACACTTTGGGACTGCGTCTTCTGTAGCTGACTCATGCGCCGCACTGACGGGAGGTACACAGATGTGCCACTGTTTCGGGTCTCAGGAGTTTTAAGACAGTGCTTGAGTAGTAGATTGGCTGAGCCCTCGTATAGCCCTACTGTAGTCTCCTTAGGAATTCAGTTTTGTTTACATAAAGTGCAAGAGTGCGACTTAACAGTGACAGTACTAGTGACCACGAGGCACAGCCACCCCATATCATCTGGCCCTGTGACCTCCTAAACCCTAAACCCTAAACCCTAAACCCTAAACCCTAAACCCTAAACCCTAAACCCTAAACCCTAAACCCTAAACCCATTCTGGGACTCTTACGTGGTGGGGCGGCCTCACCCGAGGTAAGTTGCTTATCTAAATTAGGGCTACAGCTCTGGGCATTCTGAGTAACAATCATCATCACGACAATCCCAACAATATTCAACAACAATAGTTGTAGTAGTGGCGCTAGTAAGTTTGCAGGCGCAGCCACAAGAGAGAAGTGCTGGCATGTGGAAGTCCTCTAGCAGCCCCGACGCTGGTCCGACCTCGTGGCTTATCCCTTCAAGCTGCCGCTCCACGGGCAAAAGCCCCAAACCCCTAAACCCTTAAATCCCTAAACCCTTAAACCCCTAAACCCCAAAACCCCAAAACCCCTAAACTCCTAACCCCCCCCTAAACCCCTAAACCCCTAAACCCTAAACCCCTAAACCCTAAACCCCAAAACCCCTAAACCCCAAACCCGAAACTCAAACTGCCTTGGCGACTTCGCTGGCTTTGTTCCCATAGCCGGCGGCCTTCCACTCGTACTCCTCTCCACGGCAAACATGGTGGAGGCTCTCGAAACTTTTACGGCTTAAAAAGGGTTTAAAAGGGCTTTAAGTATAACACATACAAACACACACGCATATCTATATATATATATATACATATATATATATACATATATATATATATATATCTATCTATATCTATGTATGTATATATATATATTATAGTAATGAGTAAACATGAGAAGGGACTCTCAGGTTGAGCTGCACGTCCCGATCACCTCAACCTTCGGAGTGACTGAGATGAAAAAACAAAGTGGTAATTGGGCATCCTGCATGCGGTTAGGGTTTAGGGTTTAGGGTGTAGGGTTTAGGGTTTAGGGTTCCCTCACCCCCCCTCCCCCCCGCCCTACATAAGCCTTTAAAGAACCATGTCGGGTACCTCCCTTAGCTTCAAAGAGCCGCACTTTCCAGACCGAGCAGCCTGTGGTCCTGGCATCTTAACCCTTCCCTCTCACCTTTCATACTGAGAGCCTGATAAACAAAAAAGGAGCCGGTGGCTCGTGAAACAAGCACAATGTAGAAACAACAACATGTCGAAGCAACATGAACTGACAAATTGGTCTTGTCTTACTTTTTATGAGACTCAACCTTTGATCAACTATGCCCTTGACCACGCAGCCCTACGTCCTCTTCTCCGTGTCCCCACCCCTTGCGCCTCGGCTTTCTGTTGGATGCTCTTGCGCAGCTCCTGTCATCTTGCTTCCCCCTGTAGGCCCCCCAGATGTCGTGGCGGCTAAATGCCGAGCATCCTGTGCTTGAGGAAGTACCTTCCTCTATTTCAAAGGGTTGAGGTTATATTTTAAACCCTAAACCCTAAACCCTAAACCCGGAGGTGGCGGGGGGGTTCCGTGCACTCGGCCTCTCGAGCACCAACGCACTATAAAATGCCGAGCCCCTACACCGGTGACCTGCGGGAATCATGCCAACAGCCCCACAATGATCTTCAGAACCCCCTCAACCCTAAACCCTTTTGCATCACTTAGCTTTGGAGTAGACCCTGGAAAAAAAAGTATATACTTTTTACGTAGAAGTAGCTATACTAGGAACCCAGCACCAAAAAAAGTATTAAAGTATAGTACTCCAAGACCCAGAATCAGGCTTTGAGGTTCTCGACCCTAATCTTCAGGGGTGTCTTGGGGGGGGTTTGGAGGGATGGGGGGGGGGAGGGTTGAAGGTGCATCTTCCTGAGCCCCTAAACCCGAAGCCCCCGAACCCTAACTCTTAAGAGGAACCCAGGGCCGGTATAGGGTTTAGGGTTTAGGGTTTAGGGTTTAGGGTCCGGGTGATCCTTCATCAACTCTGGATCGCGCTTGGAGGCGCGAGAGGCCCTGGCCTGACACCAAGGGCCCAAGGGGCTGTTGTTTGGATTTGGGGTTTGGGGTTTGGGGTTTGGGGTTTGGGGTTTGGGGTTTAGGGTTTAGGGTTTAGGGTTTAGGGTTTAGGGTTTAGGGTTTCGGGCAAATTTCGGGTCCAGCTTGGTGGATCTGGTTGGGTTTAGGGTGGGATTCAGGGTTCTTGGGTAATGGTGCTCCTTGTATCCATCCAACGCATCCTCTACAACTCGCCTCTCCTCCTGTCGCAGGCTGTGCCTGAAAAAGCCTCCCCCCTTGCCCCCCAAGTTGTGTTGTGCAGGTCACAACAACTGTGTCTCAATTACCTAGTCTGTTTTTGGAGGGGTGTTGGATTTAGGCGATTGGTGTGAGGGGGTACGGCATACCCTCGAAATAAGGACGTATACATATATATATATATACATGTGTATTTATATATATATATATATGAACATATATATATATACATATAACCTACTCACATTTGACAGGGTATATATACATATATACCCTACTCGAATTTGAAAGGATATACAGACAAGTGCCAACCCTACAGCCAAGTGCATGTGCCGGTGCGCTGTCAGGCCGACGCATGGAGTCAAATGTGACTCCTGAAGGCAACTTCATCTGTGGGAATCGGCAAAGCAAACAGCCTCGGATAACTGCTCAGCTCCCTCAATGTCGGGCTCCAAGTTCATACTTGGAAGCCCCTTTGACTTAGCAAGTAGGCTTAGTAAGGTGGGTTATGGAGATTACCATGGGGTTTCTAGGGGATACGAGACGTACAAAAGTCAAAAAGAGCTTCCAAGCAGGGTGCGTGGATTCGGGGCTTTCGACTTTGAGAAAGGATGTAGGGCTTGGTCCTCAGGGCTTGAGACCTCAGAAGTAGAGTATCCCGAGCCTTGCCCTCGAAGCGTGACTTTCGAGGGGCAGGCCTTTGGATGCACAGGCAACACCCTCAACCCTAAACCCTAAAATCCCTACACCCTTAGGGTTTCAGGTTCAGTGTCTGGGTGAATAGATGGACTCCCTTATAGGGGCCTATCAAATCAGAGTGGGCATTGGGCAGCATATTCTACGATGGAGGGGGTCTTGAACTTGTGGTACTTAACTACAAAGCGGCCCCTGTATACCCTACTAGCAACCCTATGTGCCTACACGTTCGTAGCAATCACCTCCTTAAAGATTACGTCGTCTCCTTCGAACCCGGAAAACATGATGAACAAATAACTAAAACGCTAGAACTAAACCCCTGAAACCCTAAAACTGGAAACATGGCAAATGGATGTGATAAGACCCTCGGCTTTAGGGTTTAGAGTTTAGCCCCCCCCCCCCTCTCTTCGGGCTTGGGGCCCAGCAGTTTCAGGCTTCGAGGTTAGGCGATGCTGTAAACCTTAAAACCCTAAACCCTAATCCCTATACCTTAGGCCCTAAACCCTAAACCCTTTGCAACGAGGTCTCTCTCTCTCAAGTGCCTCTAAGCTGCACCTCAGCACTTTAAGCCCATGACCCTAAACCCTTTATTGCAACAGGAGCCATGGGCCGGATCCGAATGCCCCTAAAGGCCTATAACGCTGTAACCTCTACTTGGAAGCTCTTTTGACTTGGTAAGTCTGCTAGTATCCCCTGGAAACCCTATTATAATCCCCATAACCCACCTTACTAAGCCTACTTGCTAAGTCAAAGGGGCTTCCAAGTATGCGCTCCAGAAACCCCACAAGTCCCTCCAGCCTAGCGGTTCTTCGCACGGAAATGAGGGAGGCCCCTAAACCCAAACGTCCTAAACGCCCTAAACGTCCTAAACCCCAAACCCTTAACCCCAAACCCTCAACGTCCTCAACGTCCTAAACCCTATACCCTAAACGTCCTAAACCCGAAACCCTGAACGTTCTAGACGTCCTAAACCCTGAACCCTAAACCCTACACCGGCCCTAAACCCTAAACCCTAAACCTTGAAAAGCCCCTCTAGGCGGAGCGACTCTAGCTCGGGCTCGGCAGCAAAGGACACCACCTTCCTGAGCTCAGGGGGAGTTTAGGGTTTAGGGTTTAGGGCTAGGGTTTAGGGTTTAGGGTTTAGGGTTATGGGGTTATGGGGTTTTAGGGTTTAGGGGGTTTATGGGGTTTATGGGGTTTATGGGGTTTGAGGTTGTTTTTTTTTTCCACCCGCCTAGCTGACTCAGAGAGACTCACTGCAGGGAACGGCACAGGTTTAGGGTGTGGGGTTCAGGGTTTTGGGGTTTTGGGGTGTTGGGGTTTAGGGTTTGGGGTTATGGTGTAGGGTTTGCGGTTTAGGGGCTTAAGTGTTTTCATCTTGCCACGTGCCTAGAACAGTTTTCTAGCACTCTGGCGGTTGTTTGGCCGCCCGCAGAGCCGGACTGCTTTCTGTATGGTTTGCTCCGACCTCTGACCTCTCTCGGTCTACCCTCAACCCTAAACCCTAAACCCTAAACCCTAAACCCTAAACCCTAAACCCTAAACCCTAAACCCTAAACCCTAATAGAGGTTTAGGGCTTTGGCTCTCAGAGTCTAAAGCCTTTGGCTTGAGAGGTGTGGGGAGTTGCAGGGGTCTTGCATCTTAGGGTTGGAGGGGCCCGCCATGCAGCAAACCGCACTGCAAGGATGATTTCACGAAGCACACCACGTGGCGTGGCCAGGCCAGTAAATTGTACCAGTAGCACGTTCAGCGTCACCCTAGACCCTAAACCCTAAACCCTAAACCGCAAAAGGGCAGTTTGCGGGGGACTACTTTTCACTAGGGCCCCTATCGCGTGACTATACGAGTACATACAAGCACTTCCCAAAATCGGGCAGGTACCCCCTGAAACTTCCCAAGATCCACCATGATCTACATTCCGAGCCATTAGGTTTAGGGTTTAGGGTTTATGGTTCAGGGTTTTGGGTTTCGGACCTTTAAAGTCTCTTCAAAACAGTGCGAACATTCCTGCTGAATTCGGGCAAACATGCCAAGATTGCCCATAGCTCTCCTCGACCTCGACACCCTAAACCCTAGCCCTAAACCCTAAACCCTCAACCCCCGCCCCACCAGTCTTTCGCCCAAGCGCGCAGAGGGGCACTCGCTATCCACATCCGTAACAACCACGGACGGAGGCCTCTGCTCAGGCCCTTGGGGATTTCCAGGGCTTAGGGGTTTATGGCTCAAACGGCTTAAAACATTTTAGTTTTAGATGGGTTTGGAGAATCATTGTGCGAATGGTGCTCTGAACGGCAAGCCAACTTACGCCGGGCTTGAGGTTAGGAGCTTCTATTGCCCAACCCTCAACCCGTGAAATTCCCAAACTCTACTTCGGTGGTTTAGGGGGTGGCGTGCAGTGGTAGAGCGCTGTACGGGTCGTCATTGAGGGTGCAAGGCCATACAGGGTTCAGGAATTTATACAGGCTTCTCGCTAGAGCCTCTCATGGGCTTTGTCCAACTGATCGTGTCCCCTTTGTGATGTGCACTTCCAACTCTCGGAATCCTGCCCCTTGTCTCAAGGCACCCCGAACTTAAAGGTACCAACCTCCACATCACTTCACAGATGCGTCTTCTCCGCGCGCATGCAGAAAAGTAGGATTTCGGGTTTAGGGTTTAGTGAAGCAGCAGGGTTTCGGGTAAACGGTTAAGAGCAAAAGTAGGGTTTCGGGCTTAGGGTGACGTATATACTGTACTGGGCTCATGCGTGACTTGTTGTATGATGTCTCATCTTGCAACTTGTATATTCTGTATCGAACATTGTCTGGTATATGACAAGCGCACGCCTGCAGATTTTGTTCCGCGAGAGATTGGCTTCCCCCCAGCCGCTGGAAGAAGTTGGGCTCAGACCTCGCTGGGTATTCCAGCCAGGCATTCCCGAGCTGTGTACAACTTGGTAGCCCAGTACCCATATCATGATAAGGGTACCCCTTTTTGGGGTTGGTTGCTTTTAAGGGAACCTTGAACCAGAAAAGGGGGAGAGGGTACCACTGGGCTACCAAGACAAACAGTGGCAGGGGCGTTGCTTCTGCATCTCCTACAGAGATGCAAGGCATCGCTTATCATCGCATTTTGCGGTGGAGGATTGTGGAGCCCATACTTACCCGTATGCCCACTAGACGTTTTACCCTGAAGCCACTTAAACCGCCTAAACCCTTAAACCCTTAACTGCTGAATAATCCCTTATATATTGCCAGTATAAGGGAATCCGTTTTGTTGAGAAAGGGGGGGGGGGGGGGTTCTTCAGCAAATAGTAGTCAAGACACTTGAACCCCCCAGACCTCAAGCGTCAACATCTCTGAACCCTCCTAAACCCTAAACCCTAAACCCTAAACCCTAAACTCTAAACCCTAAACATCAGGCCGTCACTGCAGCGCGTCGAGGCATGGAGGGCCTTACCTGATGCTGCGGTTGCATTTCGGGTTTCGGGGTTACCCTTAACCCTAAACCCTAAACCCTAAGCCCTAAACCCTAACCATCATGCAGACTGCCACCTTCATTGCTCTGAGGCCCCAAGCCGATCGCTTCCGAAGTCTTTTGAAAACCCTAGCCCTAAACCCTAAACCCTAAACCCCAAACCCTAAACCCTAAACCCACAGCGAAACCCGGATTTCCTCGGCATCTTGATGCTCTCCAAGTCACCAGTCAGCTCCACATCTCGCTGCTCCGGTCCTCTGGCGATGGCTTCTAACCTATACAGCCTTTGAAAAGCCCCCTTAAGGAGTTTAGGGTTTAGGGCTAGGGTTTAGGGTTTAGGGGTTAGGGTTTAGGGTTTAGGGTTTAGGGTTTAGGATTTAGGGTTTAGGGTGACTCGGCCACAGAGTCACCCAGGAAGAAACCCTTTCGTTGTCTGCATTTTTACACGGGTTTGTAAGGGAACCGAACCCCAAACAAAAAGGAATGAAGGTTCTAGCTGTGTGCTTCGCTTTCTTGCAGGTTCGCGGGTAGCGAAAAGCTGGGCCTGTGTGATCTACATATGGCTTAAGGCGTGACGCTTCAAGGGTGCTTGCGTCTTGAAGTCTTGACCTGGAGTGGTAGCATGGGCCTTTGCTTGGTGGCTGCAAAGCAGCTATGGCCTGACTCGACTACGAGTTCTTCAGAACCGGTCTTGCAAATGACTGCTGTCGCCGCCACTCTCAGCAAGCCCCCAGGTCACAACAGACCCATCACCCAGGATGGCCGCAAAAGCCTCGCTGGTAGCTTGGATCTGCTGCACATCTTTCAGTCGATCTTGCACAGCGCTGCTGTCGCCACCGAAGTCTGAAACACCCCAGGTCACAACAGACCCGTCGTGCAGAATGGCAGCAAAGGCACCACCACTGGCAGCTTGGATCTGCTGTACGCCTGCCAGCTGACCCTGCACGTCGCTGCTAGTTATGGTTGCTTGGAAGCTTCCTTTCCCTTTACCCTTTCCTTTACCGCTTTCATTGCCCCAGGCCACAACAGACCCATTGCCCAGAATGGCAGCAAAAGCCCCGCTGGTAGCTTGGATCTGCTGCACGTGCTTCAATCGATCTTGTGCATCACTGCTGTCGCCACCATAGTCTGGATTGCCCCACGTCACGACGGACCCATTACCCAGAATGGCAGCAAAAGCCTCGCTGGTAGCTTGGATCTGCTGCACGTCTTTCAGCCGATCTTGCACATTACTACTGTCGCCACCATGGTCTGGAACACCCCAGGTCACGACGGACCCATTGCTGAGAATGGCAGCAAAAGCCTCCGCAGTCGCCTGGAGCTGCTTGACGCCCTGGAGCTGAGCTTGCACTCCACTGCTGTCGCCACCAGCCTCAGCTTCACCCCAGGTTACAACGGACCCATCGCTCCGAAGGGCGGCAAAAGCAAAGCAAGATGCCTGGATCTGCTGCACTTCTTTCAGCTGACCTTGCACAGCACTGCTGTCGGCCCCGGCCTCGACATCACCCCAGGTCACAACAGACCCATCACCCCGAAGAGCAGCGAAAGCAAACGTAGATGCTTGGATGTGCACTACATCGTGCAGCTGATCCTGCACAGCCCTGCTGTCGCCGCCATCGCAAGCATCACCCCAGGTCACAACAGACCCATCGTCTAGAATGGCTGCGAAAGCTGTCATGGAAGCTTGTATCTGTCGCACGTCCCCCAGCCGATGTTGCACAGCACTACTGTCGGCAGCCGTACCAGTGCCCCAGGTCACTACCGATCCGTCCCCCAGAATGGCAGCAAAAGCCCGATAGGCACCGCAGACTTGAACGCCGCTCATCTGCAAGGTCAGTGTCGCGCCGCTCTGTAATCCAGCTTCCTCAAGCGTGGCTGCTCCATCCAGAATAGTTCCGGAGTTCAAGAGCCTACCCCTGCCAACTTCCAGGGCCTTCTGTGCCCTTCCTCTCAGTGTTTCGACCAGCTCATCCGGTCCTGCTTCAAGTGAAACCTTCCTGCCGCTGAGCAGGCTCACCTCAATCGTAAGGGGCGTGGCAGGCATGATGCTGCCTACACAGGCCACCCTCTCATTGCTAAGAAGGCTTGTCGGGAGCCTCAACGGGTGTCGGTTCATCCAGTTTTCTCCACCTATATATGATTCATGGCAGATGAGTCACTAGAACTTCTGGTGTAAATTGAAAGCGTAACCCTGACTTTTTGCGTCTGGAACCGAAAAGGAATGCCATACAAAAAATGAGAGCCAGCATAACTTAGGGTAAACCCTAAACCCCTCTTCTCCTAAATCCTAAACCCTAAACCCTACACTCATCTACAAATCACGGGGGAAGGATTCAGAAGGTTGTGGACTCAAAGCCGACCTCCCCGGGAAAACCCTAAACCCTAAACCCTACACCAAGAATGGACTTGGGGTACTTGACTGGGTTGGCCTTTAAACCTTTGGATAACATTCGTGTCTAGGGCCCCTTGTAGCCTTATAAACCCTAATCCCCGAAGCCAACCTAAGATCCTAAACCCTAAACTCAACAAAAGGAAGAAACAACCAACATAAACATATAGTATGTATGTATATAAGATGCCAACAGCCCAACCTAGCTAACGTTACCCTTAGCCCGCCCTCTGCACTTATAGGGTCCTTAAGGGAGGGGGGGTGGGTTCAAGGGGCTATGTAACCCCAAGGTTTCTGATACTCCCCACTACTCCCTAAGGCTCCCTAAACTTCCCTAAGGTTTTGTAAAGTTCCCTCGGTGCCTACCCCCCCGCCCCCCATGAAACAGTAAACCCTAGACCCAAACCCTAAACCCTAAACCCTAAACCCTGAACCCTGGACCCTAAACCCTAGACCCTAAACCCTAAACACTAAACCCTAAACCCGAAACCCGCCAAAAACCCTTAAGGACCCCCCACGTCCTGGAGCATCGAAGTCAAGTGGTCGAGCTTGGCCTCACTTCTGGAGTGAATACATGGGCCCTGGGTCTACACCCAAAACCCTAAACCTGCACCCTTTTGCATCCAGGTCTCCTAAACCCTAAACCCTAAACCCTAAACCCTAAACCCTAAACCCTAAATAAACCCTAAACCCTAAACCCTAAACCCTAAACCCTAAAGCCCTTGAAGCAACTGGGTTTCCACCTGGCTTAAGCTTGCTTCTTTTCACTGATTATTAAGACAAGTGTTTAGGGTTTCGGGTTTGGGTTTAGGGTTTAGGGTTTGGGGTTTGGGGTTTAGGGTTTAGGGTTTAGGGTTTAGGGCCTAAACCCTAACCACTAAACCCTAAACCCTGTTTAGGGCTTCGGGCTTTGGGCTTCTGGGTGTAGGCAAGGGGCACGGACATCATCGACCTTTCGCTCCACATCGGCCACACGAGTCGGATCCTGGAGGTCCCTGACTTTTGGGTTTGGGGTTTAGGGTTTAGGGTTCAGGGTTTAGGGTTGAGGGTTGAGGGTTTAGGGTTGAGGGTTTAGGGTTTGGGGTCTCCTGAACGCTGGGAGCCCTCCCGAAAGCCTAAACCCTAGACCCTAGACCCTAAACCCTAAACCCTCCCGAAACCCTTTGGAACACCAACAGTACCCGTCCTGAGCCTGCGCCTTTTCCGCAAACTTCTGCATTGCTTCTCGCACCTCCCGCGGCAAAACACCGCAGTGTGTATTTGTGGGTTTCCGAAATTAAGGGGTGCCTTATTGGGCTCCTTTTGAAGAGGGAATCCCACTAGCTGTGGGTCTAAATCCGCCGAGGCCTCGGGCCGGAGGTGTATAGGTTGTCAGAACACGCACCCCCCTCCCACTGCGGAATCACCATGCTCACGCGGATGCGCTGGGCCGGGCCGAGGCGGGTCGCGTAGCGTTAAAATTAAGGGTCCCCTGCTTTCCTAAACCCCCATATAGGGTTCAGGGCTTAGGGTTTCGAAATTCGGGGGTTCAACAAATCAGGGGACGAACATCATCGAGGTTTCGGGGGCTTTGGGGGTCGTTGGGATGTTGCTCACAGCCGGTCCTAAGTTTGAATATGCGCCAGGGGTCGCTGAGTACCGGTTTAGGGTTTAGGGTTCAGGGTTCCGGGTTTAGGGGGAGCCTAGAAAACCGGGGGCCCCCCCCCCCCCCCAAAAAAAAGCGCAGAGTTCTAGAGGTGTAGAAGGCTTGGGTGACTTTGGATGAGGTCCTCCAAGCCGCCATTTGAGGATCACTGCTTTTGGAATCTTCGTAGCCCAGGAACCATATTCTAATGAGGGCACCCCTTTTGGGGGTTGGTTAATTTATGAGGGAACGTTGAACCCAAACCCAAAACCCTACCTAGCACCCTAAACCCTAAACCCTAAACCCTAAACCCTAAACCCTGAACCCTGAACCCTGAAGCCTAAACCCCCAACCCTAAACCGCAAACGGGGGTAACCACTGGGCTGCCCAGGGATACTTCGCGCCTCGCGTCGAAGCTCGGACATTTTCTCGTGGACATTCATGTCCATGCCTTGCTTAGGTCTTAGGGTTTAGGAGAGACTGAGGGGCTGAATCGCCTGGCCCAAAAAATGGTTAGCCTTATATATATATATATATCTATTATTTATTTAACTATTTATTTATTTATTTATAATATATATATATATGTAGGATTCTATATAGCCAAAAGGTTGAAAGGTTGCCTACCCTCCCCAGTTCCTAAGGAGAGAGAGAGAGAGAGAGAGACACATTGGCACCAGCACACAGGCACACGCCACAACCGTGCATGTAAATTCACAAACAGACATGCTCAGGGTTTAGGGTTTAGGGTTTAGGGTTTAGCGTTTAGGTTTCGGGCGGGAATGTATATTTCACAAACAGATATGCTCACCTCAGATATGCTGTGGACGTATCTGCGTGGCATCGGCCAAGCGGCTGTCAAAATCAGAATTGATATCGCCCCATGTCGACGGTGTGCGTGGATAGGCATACCAGACCTTGACCCACAGGGTCACTGCTGGCGCGGTACTAGGCTTCTTAAGCTGTTCCTATGGGTCCAGTTACCTATATAGGGACTACTGTGGGTCTTCAAGTACTTCCTATATGGGTGGTTGTCAAAACTATGAGCCTTTTTGGGGTGCCTGAAATATTAGGTGCCGAATTTATAATAGGGATCCAAAAAGGGACCATAATTTTGACAACCGCCTATATGTTTTTGGGGCCCAAGTACATAATAGGCACATGGACCCTTAGGTCAACCCTTAACCCTAAGAGGGTGTGGGAGGACAACTTGCAGCGCAAGGTGCGTAATCCACATCCTCCTCACCACGAACCCGGCGCTTTTGGCAGGGGCATTTCCTTGGGTTAAGCCTAAACCCCAAACACCACACCCTCGAAAAGGAAAATCCGTTTAACAAACAAATAAATACATATGTATATATATATATGTATATGTATGTCCCAAAATAAAAGCAAAAGACACCTATTGCTTTATCAATAGCATTACCCGCATTTTTTGTTGAATATTCTTTGTCTGGTTGAGCTTGTTTGTAGTATTAGTAGAGCCAAAGCCGACCGAGCTTCTTCCACGCGTAGGACATGGTGAAGTGATTCACCAGAAACCGCGACCTCTCCAAGAGAAAGAGTCGCTCCCGATGCTCCCATCCTCTCCGCAGAATGTTAGGGTTTAGCATTCTAGTATTAAGCATATTCTTCGCATTTTAATGGTATGCTTGGCATTATTAGGCTTACTTAAGCTAATTCCGTTAGCGTTTTTAGATTTTAGGTTCAGGGCAAAGGAATACAAAGGATACCATTTTTGGGTTCGTGGCTTACGCGGGAACCTAAGCCCTTAAAAAAGAAGGGAATAAGGGCCTACTCCGGGTCCCAGTCTGTTGCTTCGACCACGTTTGCCAAGAAGGCCACTGCACAAAAACGCAACGAAATTCCGAAACTATGTCCCTAAACCCTAAACCCTAAACCCTAAACCCTAAACCCTAAACCCTAAACCCTAAGCCCTAAACCCCTTTGGCATCCTAAGACCCCTGAAAAGGACCCATAGTCTTTACCAACCTGCACCCTTAACCCTCTTGCCCCATTTTTTCGGCGCCAGGGAAACCCCTAACCCTTTTGCAACTGGACTTGAGGAAACCCTAAACGCCCCAAACGCCCTAAACGCCCTAAACCCTAAACCCTGAACCCTAAAACCCTGGAGCTCCTCTGTTGTAGCTCTCGGCCAGCACGCCGATCAGCACGTTGAGCAAGATGATTGACATGCTGAAGCTCATGACCTCGGGACGGAAGGGCTGGCTTGTTTAGGGTACGTCGTTTAAGGCCCTGAAAAGCCCAAAAACTCTAAAACCCCAAAAGCACTAAAAACTATAAAACCCAAAAAACCCTAAAAAACACCCCCAAAAACCTTAAAAAACAAAAAAAAAACCTGAACACCCTAAGCCCAGACAAGCCGCGGGATGGCTTATCTTTATCCCGTTCCCCTAGGAAGAAAAAAGGATCCTGTTTGTTCATATACAAGAAAGCCAATAACCCAAAAAGTAAAAAGGATCCCTAACACTGATCGAGCTATAGGGTTTGTGCAGGGACTTCGGGGCCTGCGGGGCCGATGTCACACCAGGTCCTGTTTCTTGGGCTCCTCACAAACACCCTAAACCTTGAACCCTAAACCCTAAACCCCTAAACCCTAAACCCTGAACCCTGAACCCTAAACCCTAAACCCTGAACCCTAAACCCTAAACCCTAAACCCTAAACCCTAAACCCTAAACCCTAAACCCTAAAGCCTAAACCCTGAACCCTGAACCCTGAACCCTGAACCCTGAACCCTGAACCCTACCATCACCTGCCCGTTTCGGGTTTAGCGGGTTTGGAAGGCTTGGAGGGTTTAGAGGGCCTTTAGGGTTTAGAGGGCTTAGGGTGCAGGGTTTAGGGCTTGAAGTGCTTGAAGAGTTTCAAGGGTTTAGGGCTTCCGTGTGACCTTGGTAGGTTCCCTAAACCCTAAACCCTAAACCCTAAACCCTAAACCCTAAACCCTGTGTTTGGTTCTCAAGGTGCCACACCAAGCAGCCATCACCACGAGATCCACCAGGAGACGCCAATCTGCCGACTCGCCATCTTCGGGCAGGATCGAGTTTGAGGTCCTTGGCGGTTTAGGGTTTAGGGCTTAGGGGTTTAGGGTAAGGGTCCATGTACTTAAATAGGGAATACTTGGGCCTTCAAGTACTTCGTATACAGGGACTTTTGGGGCCCAAGTATGAAATAATAAGGTACATGGACCCTTAGGGCTAGCAAGGGCACCCCTTTTTGAGTTGGCTACTATCTTTAGGGAACCCACAAACCCCCCCCCCCCCCCCAAAAAAAAAAAAAGGTATAAGGGCTTAAGGGAACCCCAAAAAGCCTAAACCCTAAACCCTAAACCCCAAACCCCAAACCCTAAACCCTAAACCCTACACCCTAAACCCCAACCCTAAACCCAAACCCCCCCCCCCTCCCCTCCCAAAAAAAAAAGGTATAAGGGCACCTCAGGGCTGCCCAAGGGTCTCTGCTAAGAAGCCCAGGTTGTACAGTATGGTCGCGCCACTCCAGAAATCTCCCAGCCCAAAGGAGTAGTACAAGTGAACGAAGGCCGCAAACCAACAGAAGACCACGAAAAAGAAAGGGCCAGTAGCCTAGGGTAGGCTTCGGGGACCCCGATAACCGATGAAACGTTTATGGCTGATTATAAGGATGACAGAAGGATGAACTAAGGATTATGCAAGGACTATGTGAAGCTTAGGGGATACAAAAAGACATTTAAAAATGTTCCCAAATCAACCTTCGTGGCAGGTACAGCTTGCAGAATGGGTAGCATGGGCTTGCCAGTGCTCTCAAAGCCCTTGAGGTTGTTGAGAACGCGGAGCCACCGCAGGAACCCGGTGCATGCAAAGACTAGCCTCGGGATAGGCCCCTTTATACTAACAGCTACTTGATATTATGGGGGAAAAGGACCCCCAGAATGGACCCTTAATCTTATTCCCCCTAGATAACCCCCGTGTGTGGTTCAGCGCCGAGCGTCCTGGGCCCCCCCCCCCCCCCATGGTATCCCCCCCCCCCCCCCCCCCCCAAGTCTACTCTACGGTCCCTAAACCCTAAACCCTAAACCCTACCCTAAACCCTAAACCCTAAACCCTAAAACCTAAACCCTAACCCTAAACCCTAAACCTTAAGTCTTAAACCTTAAACCCTAAACCCTAAAACCCTGAACCCTAAACCCTAACCCTAAAACCAACCCCCAACCACACCACAGGGGGGGGGGATCATCTTAGTACCCCATCCGCGGGGAAAACCCTAAACCCTAAACCCTTAAAGCCTAAAACCCTAAAACCCTAAAACCCTAAACCCTAAACCCTAAACCCTAAAACCCTAAAACCAACCCCCAACCACACCTTACGTAGTCCCTATATTCCTAAGGAGCGCCTAAACAACCCCCAAATTACCCCTGTTATAAGGGTCCCTCCTTTAGTCCCTTGATGATTGCATTATTGTGTACCCCCTATGATAATCCCCATTAAGGACTGTGAGTATCAGTGGGAACATCTCAAGGCTAGCCTCAAGCTGCTACTAGCATTTGCTTAACAAGCCCCGGAGGCTTTGGGGTTAAGCGTTCTCTCTTCTTCGGCTGTAACTAGGAATCTCGCCTACACAGGTGGAAGAAGATGCGGGCTGGTTGGAGGGCTTCTCACCACAATATGACTAGCCTGAAGCCTAAAACATAACCTTGAACCCACGAATCCCGCATGCGGGTCAATGTGGCAGCTTCTTCAAGGGGTAGATTGTCGGAATTTATTCGGGGGCTACCCTGGAAAGCCTAAAGCAAAACCCAACAAACACGGATACGAAAGCGTGGTTTATGCTATGAAATCTGGAGCTGATCTTGCACAGCGCTGCTGTCGCCCCCAAAGTTCGCATTCCCCCAGGTCACGACAGAACCATCATCCAGAATGGCAGCAAAAGCCGAGCTGGTTGTTTCGATCTTCTGCACGCCCTTCAGCTCAGACAAACCAATGCTGTTGCGACGACTGGCAGGCATGTCCCACATCACAACAGACCCGTCGCCCAGAATGGCAGCAAAAGAGAAGTTGGTACCTTGGATCTGCCGCACGTCCTTCAGCTGGTCTTGAACACGGCTGCTGTCGCCACCGCAGTCAGCCATGCCCCAGGCCACGACCGACCCATTGCCCAAAATGGCAGCAAAAGCCGCAGTAGTAGCTTGGATCTGCTGGACGTCCTGCAGCTGAGCTTGCACGGCACTGCTTTCGCCACCACTTGCAGCATCGCCCCAGGTCACAACAGACCCATCGCCCAGGATGGCAGAAAACGCTTCGCTAGATGCTTGAATCTGCTTCACGCCCTGCAACCGAGCCTGCACATCACTGCTGTCGCCGCCACTTGCAGCATCGCCCCAGGTCACAACGGACCCATCGCCCAGAATGGCAGCAAAAGCTGAGCTGGTAGATTGGATCTGCTGCACATCCTTCAGCTGAGCTTGCACATCACTGCTGTTGCCACCACGGGCAGACATGCCCCAGGTCACGACCGACCCATCGCCCAGAATGGCAGCGAAAGCCATGCCGGTAGCTTGGATCTGCTGCACGCCCTTCAGCCGAGCTTGGACAGCACCGCTGTCGCCACTGCAAATACGGCCCCAGGTCACGACAGAGCCGTCGCCTAGAATGGCAGCAAAATCTGTGTCACATGCTTGGATCTGCTGCACGTCCTTCAGCTGAGGCTGCACAGCACTGCTGTCGCCGCCACTTGCAGCATCGCCCCAGGTCACAACGGACCCATCGCCCAGAATGGCAGCAAAAGATGAGCTGGTAGATTGGATCTGCTGCACATCCTTCAGCTGAGCTTGCACATCACTGCTGTCGCCACCATAGTTCGGCCCACCCCAGGTCACAACAGACCCATCGTCCAGAATGGCAGCGACGGCCTCGCAGGTAGCTTGGATTTGCTTCACGTTCTTCAGCTGACCTTGCACGGCACTGCTGTCGCCACCACTGGAAGCGTTGCCCCAGGTCGCAACAGAACCGTCGCCCAGGATGGCTGCAAAAGCATTGTCGTTGCCGCACATCTGAACGCTGCTCGTTTGCAAGGTCAGCACATCGCCGCTCCGCAGCCCAGATTCCTCAAGGGTGGTCGCTTCGTCCAGAACGCCCCCAGACGCGTGCAAGAGTCTGCCCCTGCCAACCGCCAAAGTCTCCAGCGCTCTTCTCCGCAATGTTTCTAACGTCTCACCCAATTCTGCTTGCAGCAAGGCCGACCTACCGCTCAGCAGGCTCACCTCAATCGCAAGGGGCATGATGCGCAGGCAGTCGCTCACTGCTTCTTGGCACTAGAGACGACCCTTTTCTGGAACCCAGACTCGCTCTCTCTGAGCCAATGCCGACGGCTCAAATCTTCCGGAGTCTGGTACAAGCTGCAGAAACCTTCCGCCCCTAACCCTAAACCTTAAACCCTGCCCTAAACCCTCAACCCTAAACCCTAAACCCGAAACGACGGTGCCTCGCCAGCCCATGGCAGATGATCATCCCTGTGTTACCCTTACAAGGATGTACAGTATCTTTAAATTTTGGGGGTGGTTCTTAAGCAAGTGGTAGGCAAGGTTGAGAGCTGCAGGCTTTGTATTGAGGGTGCCCGAGCACTCTTGCAGCCCAAGCGCCGTTTGGTTTAAGGCACCAGGCCTATTGAACCACGAGATTCCAGAGCAAGCCAGGCATAAATAGCACGCCACGTTTGCTTTTTTCAAGGGGCTTACTAGGGAACCTAAACCCTGTTAAAAACGAATACAACAGGCCCAACTCTCCCACACTCGCCTAAGCCAAGAAGCTGTAGCTCTTGATGCTTCTGAAATGACTCCCAGCTCACGGCCAAGCCAACTAGACTGACTGCCGTGATGGAGATTCGGACAACATCTCCTGATTGGGCTTAGGGTTTTTTGGGGACGAACCTAAGCCCGAAACTGAGAAAGAGGCTGGCTGAATGGCCGGGTCCTGCAAAGCCCATAGAGAGAAAGTGCTGCTTGAGCTTGCCGTGGGCGAAATGCCCACGACAAGACAAGATCTCGTGGATGACTTTTCGCAGCCAGATCCTCAGCACAAGCAACCTGGTATGAGTCATGAGCGAAGTGACCTTAACCCCAAAACCCCCCTTGGTTTCTTTATCTTTCGCTGGAAATTACTTCCCAACGAAAGATGCTGAAAGCACAGATCCACCAAGACTTAAAACCACCCTACGCACCCTTCCCTCTACACCCTAAACCCTAAACCCTAAACCCTAAACCCCAAAGCCAAACATCTAAAAACACTTGAGACTGCCAAGCGTCAACGCCGCGACGACCAGGCAAGGAGCCCGCAACCAGACGGCTGGAATCCAGTGAGGGTCATGCTGCCTTGGAGGTACTGGGGTTTAGGGTTTCGGGTTTAGGGTTTAGGGTTTGGGGTTTAGGGTTTGGGGTTTAGGGGTTATAAACCCGCTACAAGCCCCTGAGCTGTTGTTGGAACCTGAAACTTAAATACAGACCCCTCCTGTAACCCCACAAACATGTGGGCCATAAAACCCTCTTTTCCGCCCTACTCGCAAGAACCCGAAACGAACACTTCGGGACCTTTGCTCCCCCCCCCCCTCCCCACCCCCACGAAAAAAGGTGAAAAGCTACCTGCCCCTGAACCCGAAACCCTGAACCCTACACCCAAAACGAAGCTCAAAGTTACCTCCCCGACGACTAGGAAATTGCAAGAAGGTCCTGCTAGTGCGGGCACAGCAACAGCAGGGCCATCAAAGCAAAAAGAACTGCCATGATGACGTCCTTACGGGAGGTGTATCTTGGTAGCCCAGTATAACCATATTACAGTGAGGGTACCCTTTTTGGGTGGGTACTTGATAAAGCAACCTTGAACCCACAAAAAGTGAAAAGGGTACCACTGGGCTACCAGTACCAAGGTATGAATACGTGTATATATACATATACACATAAATATAAATATATATATATATATGTATGTGTATGTATATATGTAGTCATACAGATTACATATTGTATGGTATACTGAAGGCCAATTTGGCAGTTGATGGACAATCGGCAACGCGAAAGGACCCTGAGACTGCAACAGGGATATCGAGAGCTGATCGTGGGGTTTCGGGTTGGGGGGGGGTTTAGGGTTTAGGGTTTGGGTTTAGGCCGAGCAGCTAGCACAAATGCGATGATCTGCCAGATTTCAGCCTCCCTCCATGCCAGCTGAATGATTGCCCTCGCCCCCTTTTGATCGAAGATGCGATCATTTACACCAGATGCAATAACCCACAGCACCTGCACAGGGGAGGTGCCTTGCAATGAGGAACCCTAACCCTAAACCTTAAACCCTAAACCCTAAACCCTAAACCCTGGGACTTTGTGTATCGCCAGAGTTTCCCCAGGCTCGCGGGGGAACGGGGGGTTCTTATAATCCTGCACACCTCCACAGAACCCAAGCTCTGAATCCCTAAGTCCCTAAACCCGAAGCAAGCCTAAACCCTAAACCCTAAACCCTAAACCCCAAACCCCAAACCCCAAACCCCAAACCCCAAACCCCAAACCCCAAACCCCAAACCCCAAACCCCCAACCCCAAACCCCAAACCCTAAACCCTAAACCCTAAACCCTAAACCCCAAACCCTAAACCCTAAACCCTAAACCCTAAACCCTAAACCCTAAACCCTAAACCCCGGCCCGAGGTGCGCCTCTGGGTTTCTGTGCAAGCCGGGCAAGAGGCACTGGTAGATGTGCACCTGGCACCCTCTAAGCCATAGCAACAGGGTTGGAGGTTTAGGGTTTAGGGTTTAGGGTTTAGGGTTTTGGAGTTTTAGGGTTTTGGAGTTTTAGGGTTTAGGGAGGGTAGACAATGTGGGTAGTTTTCTAAATTCGGGTCCAATAGCAACAGGGTTAAAGGGTTTAGGGTTTACGAGACCCCGGGAGTGACCTAGGAATAAAACGGGTGCCCTTTTTGGTTAAGGGGATTATAAGGGAACCCCAACGCTCAAAAAAAGGAAAACACGGCCTACTCCCGGTCCGGGTTTATGGTTTAGATGCCATGTCATGGGTTCATGCGGCCCAAAGAGTTCGTTTCACTGTTGTCTTTGTGGCTTTCGGGCGGCCCCAGAAACGTGCACAGAAAAACCCTAAACCCTAAACCCTAAACCCTAAACCCAAAAAAACACACAAGTTTGGTCGGACCAGGGCGCAGGTATCTGTGACTGGCCCGGAATTTTGTCAAATCGTCGGGGCAGCAGATGGGAGAAGAACTCTTCATCCATGTGGTCCTGCTGTCCTTCAGCCCTCCGAGTATTCATCTCTTGCTGGAACTTCTTTTCGAAGTGCTCCTGTCTTACCAGAGGCAGAGGAGTTTAGTGAACAGGTACCCTAAACCCTGCCCGAAGCCCATAAACTCTACTCTACCACTCTAAATGCCCATTTAAACCGTAAGCCCCTAAACTCGAAGTTAAACCGTTAGCCCCTAACTCTCAACCCCGTTTGCATCCGGGCCTCTGCTCTACACCCTTTACAAGGGTTCAGGGTTTGGGGTTTAGTCTCGGGGTAGCTACATGCTCCCTTAGTTTGGTCCCTTTCCTTCAAAGGGCTCTGAATCTCTGAAGTATGGACCATGTAACTACCTGGGTTCTAAACCCTAAACCCTAAACTCTTTAGGGCCTTACGCGAACCCGCTGCTCCTTGGTGGGGCCCACAGCCACGTTCATATCGCCATGCGGCACATACGCAGTTCGCCAGACCAGCCGGCGTTCCCCTTGCCTGGGGTTTAGGGTATAGGGTTTTAGGGTTTGAGGTTTTGGGGTCTATTGTGGAGGGCGGGGGGCCTATGGGCGTCTGCCAAGTCAAGCGCAGTTGCCAGTAGCGCAGCTCGCAGTTGCAGAACACTGCATTTACGATCTCCTCCGCGTCTGGCGTGGAAAGGAAGTGGATGAAATCCTGCCGTGTTCGCATGGGGGTGAGCTTAGGGTTTACCGTGGTGCTCCCGCTTCGTGTTGCGCCAGAAGCCCTTCTTTGCTTAAATCCGAAAACACTGAGGCCCTAAAACCCTGAACCCTAAAACCCTAAAACCCCACAACCCTAACCCCATGCGAGCTGAGGACATGCCTCAACAAGCATCGACGAAGTTCCAGCTGATGTGGATTGCTTCAAGCCGGTTGCAGTGGCCGCCACCAGGACAGAATTGTTCGCCTGTTTTCACGGCTCACATTCTCTGCTATTTGCTTAAGAATCACAAAAAAAGAACTAAAAATGTCCACTATTTGCTTCAGAATCACCAAAGCAACAATAAAAAGATGATAATAACATCCCTAGTTTTTGCCCTCATGAGGAAGAAGCCTTTTTTTTGGGTTGGGGGGGGGTTCTTCTTAAGCAAATGGTAGAAATTTACATGTCATGACGAAAGCCAAAACACTGCAACTCCATCCCTGACATCGTAAAACAGACATTGCAGGATTGCAGGGGTTTAGGGTCTAGGTTTAGGGTTTAGGGTTTAGGGTTTAGGGCTAGGGTTCAGGGTTTAGGGTTGAGGGCTGAGGGCAGCCCGACCTCGAAGATGTGGTCAATGCCGCGCTTGCCCAGGTCACCTCCGAAGACGTCGGCCTTGCCTGACCCGGGTTGCAACGTTCGGCCTAGATTCGGCTTTCTGCACTTGGCTGCACTTAGCAGGGCAGCCATAAAATTGAATTTTGAGCTGCCTCATTCAGAAACCCAATAAACCCAAGACAAGGCTAAGGATCTAAAGTTACAGTAAAGCACCACAGATTGCAAGCACTCTGCCTAGATTCGGGCTGAGGGTTGAGGGGTTTGGGGCCTACTTAGTTTAGGCTTCTTTGCATGGCCAATGAACCCATACTTTGGGATGATCTACCACATACTTCTGCAACCATGTTGAGGGATGTGATCATTTTGGGTTCATTTGGTCCCCAAGGTAAGCCCAAGTCCTCCATGAAGTCAGAATTAAGGGTTCAGGGTTTGGGGCTTTCGGGCTTCAGGGTCTTGCATTGCTGTGGAGCTCCAGTAGCACGTTTAGGGTTTAGGGTTTAGGTTGTGGCCGCTGCCTTGGACCAGAAGCTTCACAACCTTGGTGGAAAACATGCACCACTTGGAGGTTCATTGTACTTACTAGCCAGTTATAACTGTACTTATAACTGTACTTATAACCATATTAGGGCACTTAAGGGGCTTATAAGTGGGTTATAAGTACAGTAATATTTGGTTAATAAGTGCCATGAACCTCCAAGCAGCCCATGGCGGCTCTCTGCCGAGAACCCGAAGTATTCAACAACTGAAAAGCCCCAAACCTTCAAAGCCCAGCTCTCGCAACTATTGCCCGAAGAACTCCCTTACAAAAGTGTAAAACAAAAGTTCTTCCTTCTAAGGGCATAATAGGAATTCTTATCTTTGAAATTTTTGGGCTTTGATATGTTTGGGGTTTAGGGTTTAGGGTTTAGGGTTTTAGGGCGCTTAAGCAAATAGTACATCATCAAACCCACGGCCCCACAGGAAGTTGAAAACTCTGAGACCTCCTTCTTCCACAACCTCTGAGACTCCGACTTCCACATGCCCTAAACCCTAGCCCTAAACCCTAAACCCTAAACCCTAAACCCTAAACCCTAAACCCTAAACCCTAAGGGAACCCAGAGAATGCCCCACACGGATTTGTAAACCTCTGAGGCTCCGACTTCCACGTGGCAGCCATCTACGGCGTCCCGGAGCTCAGGCGGACCACCCCCGCCTTGGAGACGAAATGAGCCCGAAAATTGGGTTTAGGGTTTAGGGTTTAGGGTTTAGGGTTTAGGGTTTAGGGTTTAGGGTTTAGGGTTTAGGGTTTAGGGTTTAGGTACCCCTAAACCCCAAACCCTAAAAGGGTTCATGGTTCCATGTACCTTAATAGGAATTATAGTTCATATACCTTCATAGGAATTCTAGATAGGAATTCTAGTAGTACAGGGTATATGACCCCCCCCCCATTCCTTTTCAGGTATCTGAACCATAAACCCTTTTAACTAGGATGCTACTATAACTAAGCTATCTGAACCATGAACCCTCTTAGGGTTCGTTTCGTCCCCAAAGCGTTCCTGGTTCCCTGTACCGTACAGGAATAGGAATTGTACGAGTATAGGCTTTATTTATGGTTCATATACCTTAATAGGAGTTCTAGTAGTAGAGGTACGAGTATAGGCTTATTTATGGTTCATATACCTTAATAGGAGTTCTAGTAGTAGAGGGTCTATGACCCCATTTTTAGGGGCTCGTTTCGTCCCCAAGGCACTGGGCAGAGCGTGGGCGACTTGGGCCTTCGCCGCCAGCAGCACGCGCACGACTTCTTCGTGGCCCAAGGACGCAGCGATGTGGAGGGCCGTCTTCGTGATAGTCATGTCATCCTCGCCAGGGGTTTAGGGTTTAGGGTTTAGGGTTTAGGGTTTAGGGTTTAGGCCTTACGGCGGTTTACGAAAATAGGGGACCCCTAATAAACCCCCAAGTAGTCGTAGTAAGGACCCCAATAAGGTACCCTAATTTTGGACACCCCCTTATAAGCTTGTTTCCAGGAGCCTACCGGCCCTTCGCGGGAACCTGAGCTGAGTGGTAAGTAGGTCGGCTGGTGGTAGACCTTACGGCAAACCACTAGCTCCAAGACCTGTAAGCCAGAAGCCAATAAGGGTATCCATAAGAAGGGCTCAGAATAGTGAGAATGAGACTATTTTGGGGTATATTTAGGGGAACCCGTGTTTAGGAACCCACCCGCCCACCCCCCGCCCCCCCCGCAATCTACTCTTGAGACCTCAACGTGTCTCCTCGGTGCTCTCGTGTGCTTGGACTCCTACGGCCCCCCCGCCTCCGCGGTTTAGGGGTTCAAGGTATGACTTTAGGAATCTGCAAGGCTTAGGTCTAGGGTTTAGGGTTGAATTTCAAGCCTAGGGCCGCTAAAGCCTCAAGTCCTAAGGAATATCGCTGATGTCCCAATCCTGAAACTTCACGGCCGTGTCAGGGTTGCCCTTCTGCTGCAGCAGGTAGCGAACCAGGTGTGCATGGCCGAAGTAACTTGCATCATAGAGCCTTAGCACCCGAGTTCGGGGAGTGTTGTCGGGGTTTCAGGGAGGCGGGGCGTGGTTTAGGGTTTCGGGTTGTTAGCCTAGGGCTTCTGGATGACGGTTTGGGTGGCACTTCGTCCTTGGCCTCACGATAGTGGAGGCCAACCGAAAATTTACACATTGTTTCCCTAACCCTAAACCCTGAACCCCTAAACCCCTAAACCCTAAACCCTAAACCCTAAACAGCACACTCACTCCAAGAAGCAGTGTTACATTTGGCTCCCCGTTGAACTTAATCACGCGCCCGTTCAAGTTGGCCTCGAAGTCCACAAGCAGCCGCATCCTTCGTTGGAGGTTTAGGTTTTAGGGTTTAGGGTTTAGGGTTTATGGTTTAGGGTTTAGGAACCCAAGAAGGTTAAAGGCTATCTACTCTACTACTAAGCATCATGGATAGATTGCCACGGGCGATGGTGCCGCAAACGGCTGGCCCCGTCCACCGAACTCCAGAACGTCCTCTTCGGCTGCAGAGCTGCTTCTCCAATAGGCTTTTACATGGAAGATCTTTTTGACACTTAGTAAGTCTACTTAGTATCCCCTAGCAACCCGCTTATAATCCTCAGAACCCACCTTACGAACCCTAAACTCTAAACCCTAAACCCTAAACCCTCACCCTGCTTACGAACCCTGCTGGTCTTCCAACGCCTAGGAAGGCTTGGTCCTGCTGTCATCGAGTATGTTGCCTCCGGGTGCGCTTGGTATGTAAACAACAGCCGGACGACCTGAGCTGGAATACCGGAGCCCACCAAAAAGCCCTAAACCCTAAACCCTAAACCCCTAAACCCCTACATGGCTCTTCCAAGCGAAGGCAGAAGATCTGAAGAAATCACTTAGTCTCGGGAAATGATTCGGAACTCTCCTTAACGACTTTTTGCGATTGAAGACTCGGAGCGCGGGCCCTATGCCCTTGCAAGCCCATCCGCGACTTCTACTCCGAAGCCCAAAACCTCTTCCGGTGTTTAGGGTTGAGGGCGTAGGGATGTCTTACTACGATTGCTTCTTCTGATACTTGTTTCAATGTTGTAAGAACTGCTTTCATGTTGGTTTCCTTCTTGGTAGCCCGGTAACCATATTACAATAAGGGCGCCCCTGTTTGGGTTGGCTACTTCATAAGGGAAGGCTAGGGACCAAGCAAACAGTAGCTAATTTCCTGAATTTCCCAAGCAGCCCTTTTTTTTCAACCAGGTCTCTGCAGCCAGTCCTAAACCCCTACACCCTAAGCCCTGGATCCCCGAAGCAACCCCAAGCCCCAAACAACCCTAGCCCTAAACCCTAAACCCTAAACCCTAAACCCTAAACCCTTAACCCTAAACCCTAAACCCTAAACCCTCAACCCTAAACCCTAAACCCTAAACCCTAGCCCTAAACCCTAAACCCTAAACCCCTGGGCTACCAAGCCGTAACCTCCCAAGCCACATTGGGCAGATCGCGCTTCACTGCCAAGGTCAAGGGTGAGCCCATGAACTCCTTCGGGCCCGAGGGTGTACTAAACCCTAAACCCTAAACCCTAAACCCTAAACCCTAAACCCTAAACCCTAAACCCTATAAACCCTTACTCTACTCTACGAAGTCGCTGCCAAGGTCAAGGGTGAGCTCATGACTCCTTTGGCCCGAGGGTGTACCGAAAGGCGCAGTTCGGGTCCGCCCGGAGCTCCAGAAGTGCCTTTTTTGGGGACGTTTAGGGTTTAGGGTTTAGGGTTTCGGGTTTGGGGTTTCGGGTTTTCGACTTGGTACACTTCGCGACTTGTGCGTGTCATCCTTGCGGGTTTCGGGTTTAGGGTTTAGGGACTAGGGCTTCGGGTGTAGGGTTTAGGGCTAGGGTTTAGGGTTTAGGGCTAGGGTTTAGGGCTTAGGGTTAAGGGCTTAGGGTTTAGGGGTTTCGGGCTTCTTTTCGCACGCGGGCCTTGACATCCGCTGGGATGCACTTGCCCAGCAGGCACCGCCGCAGCTGCTCCTCCAAGTCATCCTCCTCTGCAGGGAGGGCCGCGTCGTCCTGTAAGGTTGCCCAGCAACCATATGGTAGTAAGGGCACTTTTTTTTTGATTTTTTTTTTTTTGGGGGGGGAGGGGTTTAGGGTTTAGGGTTTAGGGTTTAGGGTTTAGGGTTTAGGGTTTAGGGTTTAGGGTTTAGGGTTTAGGGTTTAGGGTTTAGGGTTTAGGGTTTAGACCTGATAAAGGGGAACCTTGAACCAAGAACATAAAAAAGGGAATCAGGGTACCCCTGGGCTGCCAGGTCCTGTAAGGTGTGGCTTGTGGCCGCAGTTGGCACGACGTTCAGCATGGCCACACATGGTCATGCAGCGCCCCAGCAACTTTACACTCGAGCCTCGAGCCCAGCCCAAGGGTGTTTAGGGTTTCGAGCTGTGGGTTTGTAGCAAAGATGCATGAAGCACCGCACATCCCTAGAACAACCTTTTTGCGCTTCACCCCAAACCCCTCAACCAGGTACCCGACGCTGCTATAAGCCCGATTTTAAGGTGCATGAGCCATAAACCTGTTCAGGGTTCCTCAGGTCCCAAGGTTACAGCTTTTTGATGGTTGCTTAGGGCCTATTCTAAGAGCTGGATTGTGCCCGAAACTCTGTTAGAAATGGAGCTGCGCAGAACCCTGTGAAAAAGGAGGTGCGCCACAGGAGAACTATTTACCGAGAACCAAACAAACGCTGACCGCTGACACTCTGAATCTATGATACCTCTATCCCGAAGATTGGGGGGCATTTGTTGAAGCAGTAGGATACTGCCTTGTGCGTATTGCCAGGTATAGGAGTCGTTTACGGGTATATCATCCCAATCCCTCTCTCTCTCTCTCTTCCTCTCTGCCGTGTCATCCCCGTTGGCCTCGCTACGCAAGGGCATATCATCCCAATGTCGCCCCCCGGAGCCAACTTCTTTGCAAGTCGTACAGAAAACTTAGCCGCCCAGCACGAGTTCGATGCTGCCGGCCGTCTGCCGGAACTTCCAGGACTGACCAGGGCTACAGGCAAAGCTTGCTTAGGCGCCTGGAGGGTTGAGGTTGGGATGTTCCCCCTTCTACTTGCAGTCGTCCTTCACAGGGATTTTAGGGCTTAGGGTTCCTGCAAAGGACTCTTAGTATAAGGGGGAGAACATCCCCCGGCCTTTTTTGATTCTTCTTGGGTGTCGAAATCGACCTGAAGTCTCCGGGTTTAGGGTTTAGGGTTTGGGGTTTAGGGTTTAAGTTTGGGGTTTGGGGTTTGGGGTTTGGGGTTTAGGGTTTGGGGTTTCAGTTGCTTAGTATCCTGCCCCAAACAAGGTGCCTTCCTTTGCAAGCCTCGGTGTGCCATGTGCCTGTCGGCTCAAGAAGTTTAGGGTTTATGGTTTCGGGTTTAGGGTTTAGGGATTAGGGCAACGCCGAAGCCCGAAGCACCCTAGACGCAAGACAAGGCATGCACCATGCCTCAGTGCTGCCGCTGCCATCGGACAGCGTGTCAAAGTCTTGGACCTGCCACGGGGCACCATTTTTCTAAATTACTTGCAGGAACCCCAAAACTCTTACGTACATTGAATTTGGGACACCCCCCCACCCCCCTCCCCCCCCCCCCCCGGGTTTTAGGGATTTAGCTGTGTAGTTCGCAGTTCAAGGAGCGTTGGGTCGGCTCAACTTTCAATGTGTCTTGCTTCTCTCGCTCGCTCTCTCCTCTCTCTCTCGCTCTCTCTCCCTGATTAGAGTATTCCCTGTCTCTCCACTTGCTTTCGCCCGTTGGGCTTCCAGGTTAAAGAGTTTTCCGGCAGAAGCCCCGCGACCGAAATCGCACTGGATCTGACATGTTCGCGCGCAAAGATGGCTCCGCCTCCTCCTAGGATGCTCAGTAACCCATGATTAAAAATAAGGGTACCCTTTTTGCTTAAAGGGGTTTATAAGGGAACCTAACCCCCCCAAAAAAGGGAATAAGGGTACCATACTGGGCATCCCAGCCTCGTTCTACTGACCCCACTCCCTGCTGTACTACCCCCTGAACCCGAAACCCTCCTCCAAGAGACTCCACCCGCCTCGATGAACTCTGTCCCTAAACCCTATCCCTAGACCCTAAACCTAAACCCTAAACCCTAACCCCTCAACTCCTAAACCCTAAACCTAAACCCAAAACCCAAAACCCTCAACTCCTAAACCCGAACCACAGCTGGCGGCCCTTTTCGCCCCGACGCTCGCGTTGGCGCCCACAGGCATCGGCGGGGGAGGCTGCCAGGCCAGCCTTAGATACTGGTTTAGGGTTTAGGGTTTAGGGTTTAGGGTTTAGGGTTTATCACAACAAGATGACTGAGCCAATGAGCCCAATACCCCCTTAAACAGGGAATATACCTTAAAGTATATTGAGGATCCCCGTATAGTCTACGGTATATTCCTTATTTAAGGGGTACCCTTTCTGTGGTTGCTTACCTGATAAGGGAACCCAGAACCAAACAAAATGAGGAAAGCCAAAGACGACTTCAAAGTGTTTGACAGCTTAGGGAGCGTAAGCACCAAAACCCTAAACCCTAAACCCTAAACCCTAAACCCCGTACTCAGAGCACCAGGAACTCCCACACTCTCCAATCAGCAGAAACGTGAGGCAACATGACCTCAGCCTTGTTCCTTGTCCTCCGAGCCGAACATATGTTTTTGTTTTTTTTTTTTTTTTGGGGGGGGGGTGTTTTAGGCCTTCAACCCTAAACCCTAAACCCCAAACCCTCCTAAGCTCTGTGCATGTGCGGAACTCCTTGGACGACAGCTTCCGCACAGACTGCTGAGACTCGAAGTTGTAGTAGTACTTCAAGCCTCACAAGGATGCCAGGGTTTAGGGTTTAGGGTTTAGGGTGTAGGGTTTAGGGTTTAGGGTTTAGGGTTTAGGGAGATGCCAAGGAGAGCTCCCAAAGAGCCCCAATTCCCTCTTAATTCAGGAATATGTTTTGGGACGTACTAACAGTCCTTCATGGGCAATAGGGGGTACCACAATCCCTACTAAGGACTGCTAGTGTAAGGGGCAACATCCCAAAATGTCAAAAGTAAGGATCCCTATATACATTCAGCTATGTTCCTTCCTTCAGGGGTGTTGGGCTCTTGGGCCTTCTACGGGTATATAAGGGCCATATTCGGAGTATAATTCAGGAGAGCTAGGGGTACAACCTTAGGGGTCTGAGTCCGAATATGACTCTCTTGAAGGGATTCCGCAGGGGCGGGTTGGGGGTTCCGGCCTCCAGCTTCGGAATCTGGAGCCTAAACCCTAAACCCTAAACCCTAAACCCTAAACCCTAAACTCTAAACCCTAAACCCTAAACCCTCTAAACCCTAGATCCTGCACCCTTCCTATCTTCTCAGCCCCGACGTCCCATCCGAAGCCCTGCAAGCTCTACTTGGAGGTTAGCTGGGTGCATAGGTGGGGATTTAGGGTTTAGGGTGTAGGGGTTAGGGTTTAGGGGCTATAGCTGGGTAGAACCCTTAAGGCAAACTATAACCCTACTTAGAAGAATTCATGAACCGTCAATAGGGTTTAGGGTTTATAGCTGGGTAGAACCCTTAAGGCACATTGCAACCCTACTTAGAACTACTCATGAACCTTTAATAGCCGTGTTTAGGGTACTGCTAACCCCTACTTTTAACTACCCATGAACCTACAAGCAAGCTCTACTCTAACTTTGTTTCGGGTCCCCCCTCCCCCAAAAAAAGAGAGCTTACATGCCCTGCTCTCTCCCCCGCGGGCACCCTGTGCGTCGTAGAAGGCGTGCCAGCGCACGTTGACGACCTCGGGGGGGGGGGGGGGGGGGATGCTGAACCCCAAACCCTCAGCCTCAGGTTAAGAGTTTGGGGGTTTAGGGATTAGAGGGTTGAGGGTTTAGGGTTGCAGAAGGATTTGCCCCTACGAACAGCCGAACGAATTTAATTTCCCTAAATCCTTGAGATAACCGAATTCCCCCCCCCCCCCCCCCCCCCCCCACCGGACCATGTCGAGCCTGCTTCCGGGTTATAATCGGGGGCTTTATGATCCCTATTAAGGACCGTTAGTACAAGGGGGCCCCTAGGCCCTAAACCCTAAACCCTAAACCCTAAACCCTAAACCCAGGGGTTGTTCCGGTGCAGGAGCCCACCATGTCGAGCCTGCTTCTGGGCGCCTTCCTGGGAGCCCGCCATCTTGTAGCCTCTTTGGCTGAAGGGGGGGGGGGGGGGAATAAGCCCTAAACCTTAGACCCTATGAAACCCTCCAACGCCTGAAACCCTAACCCTAAACCCGAAACCCTGCAACCTTAAAACCCTTAAACAGCCTAACTGCCGCGGATTCGCAAGGTTGAGGGTTGAGAAACGCCTGAGCCACACTCAACCTGCTGGAGTCCCAGAGTAGATTGCTCTTTAGATCTCTTTAGGATTCAGGGTTTAGGGTTTAGGGTTTGGGGTTTATGGTTTAGTCAGGTCAGTCGGCTTGTAGGAGCCCTGCGGCTAAACTTAGCATAGCATAGCTTCGGCTATGCGATATAGGAAGACCGATTGCGAGTGGTCGTATAATCAAAGTGCCAGCTGGCATCAAGCTAGATGTGAAACATGGGCCTGCCTGCGTATGCGAGATCCAGCCGCCTCGGATGTGCTCTGGCTCCCCACTGTGGCTTCTGCACTGGGCTTTCGACAAAGGCGTGCGAACTGTGTAGGGGATGTGCCGAGGCTGGGTCGGTGATACATCGACACGTTTAGGGTTTAGGGTTTAGGGTTTAGGGGGACTCCAGAGTCAACCCCCCCAAACTTCGGCGCTTCCTTCCCCTTGGGCCGCAGGTGCGGGTGCTCCGCGCGCCGCCCGCGCGCGTGGAGTCGATCGAAACAGGCGCTGCAGAAGGAGCCTGCGAGGGTTGCTTCGGTTGGTTTGGTGTTTCGGGTTTCGGGTTTCGGGTTTCGGGTTTCGGGTTTCGGGTTTGGGGTTTGGGGTTTAGGGTTTAGGGTTTAGGCGCGTTAATGTATATGTAGGTATAATATATCGTATGATTCCCTAAGGAATCACACACGTCAATCAGTGTCTATATGTAGAGCTTTCAGAGCAGCTTTCACACTTGTTGCCTTTCAGAAAGTGGGCCTCATGACCAGAACGATTGATCGCATGCAGGCCTCCAATTCATGACCTTGTGTCGGGCCTGCAAATCTGGGATGTGTCCAGTTCTCTAAATTTAGGGCCCCGAAGAAGAGATAGGCGAGAATGGCAAGAGGTTTTGGGTTTAGGGTTTAGGGTTTAGGGTTTAGGGTTTAGGGGCTCCTTGAAGGGTTCATACTCAAGCGCCTTCTTTTGCAATCGGAGATTCCAGGCCTTAATCAATTCTTAGGGTAGTTTCATGGTCCCCTATAAGTATGGGCCCTTAAAAGGGGAGCCTTTATATACCCCGTGTATCCCCCATAAATCTCAAGGGCCCCTTACCTCAGAACCCTCTGAGGAGGGGAAGGGACACAGACCACAATGGCTCTGAGGGTGCTGCCCAAAGCACAGCAAACGTATTCAGACGCGAGTTGGCCATACCTAGTGACCGAGTTCTTCTCAGGTTGTCAGCATGGTACATCTCCAAGTGGGCTATCACGGTATGAAGCCAGATCTCGTCGGGCAAAGCTGCTTGAAGGTCGACACACAAAGCGAATTAAAGAGGGCCAAAAAACCTCGAAGCACTCGACAACCCAAACGGACCCTTGAAGACGATTTCTTATGCTTTCATGATGGAGCCCATCGACCTGTTTGCTCCCTTCGTCATGGATTCTATACGACCCCCCATCCTAACTGTTTGTTTAGGTTTGGGGTTGAGGGTTTAGGGCCTGTCGAAAGAACTGGCCACGTAGGTGGTCTTTCCCTCAACCCTATCTTGGCACCCAAGTAACCACATTACCCCTTTTCCGTTGGTTAGTTTATAAGGGAACCTTGAACCGGAAAAAAGAGAAAAGGGTACCACTTGGCAACCAAGCTATAAACCCTAAACCCTAAACCCTAAACCTTAAACCCTAAACCCTAAACCTTAACCCTAAACCCTAAAACCTATAAACCTTAAACCCGATTGTCTTTGGGCCGGCCAGGCCACCTTCGCAGGCAGGGCAGTGCCAGGCAGCCCGTGCACCGCACTCCTGCCGCTTGCAGCTGCTTTCTTAAAGGGTTTAGGGTGAGAGGGTTACAGGGTTTAGGGTTTAAGGATAAGGGTTTAGGGTTTAGGGTTTAGGGTTTGGGGTTTAGGGTTTAGGGGGTTTCGGGGGGGGCGGGGGGGGGGGGGTTGGGGGGATACTTAAGGTCAACATGCCAAACAAACCCTCCTTGCCCGCCCGGCGAACCCAAACGGAGCTGAACTGCTCCACTCTCTCCCTCCTAGACTCGAGAGTAAGCTACAAATAAGGGTTTAGGGTTTAGGATTTAGGGTGTAGGATTTAGGGTTTAGGGCCTACTCAAATTCCTAGTCTCTCTCTTTCACTTGAAATTGAGCCGCAACTGAAACAGATGCAAAACTGCCCAAACCCCCTTGCTACCCCAGTAGTCAGATTGCAATAAGAGCACCCTTTTTTGGGTTTGGCTTCTTTAAAAGGGAACCTTGAACCAAAAACAAGGGGGGAACAAGGGGTACCACTGGGCCACCAAGCCCCCGAAGTGACCTAAAAAGCGATGCCACGCCTCGCAGCTCTGCGCCGGCGGGCTGGCACCGTCCGCCTTCTATGCATGAGGGGGGGGGGGGGGGGGGGGGGCGCCATGGTTGGTTTAGGGTTTAGGGTTTAGGGTTTAGGGTTTAGGGTTTAGGGTTTAGGGTTTAGGGTTTAGGGTTTAGGGTTTAGTGTTTAGGGTTTAGGGTTTAGGGTTTAGGGTTTAGGGTTTAGGGTTTAGGGTTCAGGGTTGTAGGGTTTAGGGTTTAGGGTTTTGGGGTTTAGGGTTTAAGTTGTTTGGCACGCGCTCTCTGCTAGCAGTTTAGGGTTTAGGGTTTAACCCTGCAAGGGGCCCGAATGTAGAGAAATTTGGGTTTAGGGTTCTCGCTTGGGTTTAGGGTTGGCTTAAAGTGGTTTAGGGTTTAGGGTTTAGGGTTTGGGGTTTGGGGTTTGGGGTTTGGGGTTCAGGCTTGGGGTGACATCTCAGAAAAAGTTCGGGGTTCAGGGTTTCGGGAAAATGTGGAGATCTAAACGTTCCTTTCCTTTTCAATTGCTCCCTTCGAAACATCTCCAAGCTCTAACCCCACGGCCAGCCTTACCCGAAACCCTAAGCCCTCTAAGCCCTTCCTTTTCAATTCCTCCCTTCTAAACATCTCCAAGCTCTAACCCCACGGCCAGCCTTACCCGAAACCCTAAGCCCTCTAAGCCCTATCAAACCCTCTCAATCCGATAAATCCTCGCCCTAAACCCTAAACCCTAAACCCTAAACCCTAAGCCCTAAACCCTACGAGCCCGGATGCTCCGCCTGCTCCGCCTGCGCCGCTGCCCGGGCGGATGCCAAGGCCTGTTTTGGGGGGTTAGGGCTTAGGGTTGAAGCTGAAGGTGGCCTGACTGGCTCTTCGTAGGGATGTGGGAAACATCTACACGCTTCTTGAACGGGGGATCTAATTCCTTAAATCTCCATTTCCCTACTAAAACCGGCAAGCTATTTTTTGGCAGGTAACCCTGATTCCTAAACCCGAAACCAAGGTTGAGGCGCAACCTCCTGCGTTGGAGGATTTTCGGCAGATTTCAAAGCCATCCCTAACCCCCTTCTATCTTAAACCCTAAACCCCAGAATCTGAAGCCCCCGAACCCTACCTGGGACTCTATTTGCCTACAGTTTAGTAGTAACTACCCTTAACTAGTAGGTATCACCCATAAAACTGTAGGTAAAGAGGGTGTCGGGTAAACCCTAAACCCTAAACCCTAAACCCTAAACCCTAAACCCTAAATAAACCCATGGCCCGCCACGCGAAAAAAGCGCCTTGAAGACTTCCTCGGCGCTGTCCTGCAGACAGGTTCCGCCACGGGTTCCCGGTGCTTGTTGCTGTTCTATTTGAAAGATCAGGGGTTATAGCTACCTTAAGACTTAAGAACCCCAAACCTACTTATTGAGGTTATTACTATAACAGCCCTTCTAGGACTCGAATGCCACAAAGAAAGCAGTTTGGGCTTCTGATAAGGTGTAGTGGTATCCCGCGCAGCGTCGCACGCGCACAAGCCATGCAAGGAGTCAATGTCCTTTAGGGTCTGGGCTTTGCGGTTCAGGAGCCCGGCACTAAACCCTACACCCGAAACCCTAAAGCCTAAACCCTAAACCCACACGAAGCCCTAAACACTGAGTTGTGGTGCGCTTCTCGCCCTACTTAGAACTACCCATGAACCTTCAAGCCCCAGTAACCACATTATAATAACGGCACCCTTTTTTTTTGGTTGGCTACTTTATAAGGGAACCCAGAACCCAAAAAAGGGTAAAGGGTACCACTGGGCTGCCAAGGCCAAGTAGGGACCCCACTGAGGGTTGAGGTCATGCGGGGCTACCAGGTTGTAGAGTGTACCTCCTTTCGGTGCGAAGCAAACCCCCAAACCCTAACCCCTAAACCCTAAAACCCTAAACCCTAAACCCTAAACCCTAAAACCCTCTCTCTCTCTCTCAGGCATTCGAAACGTCAAGCCTGCCAGGGACAGCTCTCGTGGCTACCCCCGTGAAAGTGTAAGCGGGACAGTCAGAAGTGTGCGAATTACGGTGAGAAAGAGCAAGCGCATGCAGCAACAGCCAGACTACAACTTCGCAGAGAAGACCCTAGAAATGCGACGTAAGTCACGGATAGCTAAGCGCCTTAATCGTTGCTGCTCAATTAAAGCTTGTATGCCCGCATCTTCAGGCAAATCAAGACACTGCGAGGACTCACAAGGTTCATCTTCGCTTGCATCATCGAGAACTCTACCGAAAGGTTGAACCGAGGATTCACGAGGTTTCTCTTCTCTTGCATCATCCAGAGCTGGACCGAAAGGTTGCATCGGGAGGCTTGCCTCACCTGAGCCTGGTTGCTCAAGCTCGCAGAGGCCCGCATCTCATTCGAGTTCATAAATCCGTCTCTGTAAGGTTTGAACCCTAAAACCCTAAACCCTAAATCCTAAACCCGAACTAGCAGCGACCTTCGGTCCTCCTCCAGCTCACCACGCTGGAAAGCGCTAGCTAGGGTCGGCAGGGCCACTTTCCTGGGCTCTCTCTCTCTCTCTCTCTCTGTGTTGCTTTAGGGTTTAGGGTTAAGGGTTTCAGTCCCTCAAACACATGGCCTTCAAAATTGAGGCCCCTGTTTGATTGCCCTAATTACATAGGAGGGGCCACCTTGTAATAGAGACCCCAACAGGGACCATAACTTCTAGAGACACCCTAAACCCTAAACCCTAAACCCTAAACCCTAAACCCTAAACCCTAAACCCTAAACCCCAAACCCTAACTCTAAACCTTAAACCCTAAACCCTAACCCTAAACCCCAAACCCTAAGCATGACCACATGGCGCCTCGGAGACCCTTTTGGCGCCAGGGCTCTCTCAAGTGTCGGGTCGCACACTGTTTTGCTCGGAAACCCTACTAAAAGCCTAAACCCTAAACCCTAAACCCTAAACCCTAAACCCTAAACCCTAAACCCTAAACCCTAAACCCTAAACCCTAAACCCTAAACCCTAAACCCTAAACCCTGTCCTCAGATGCCTCTGTGCGTCAGAGCCGTCACAAGGAAGGGCTCCTGGAAGAAGGGGCCCGACTTGAAGGAACTGAAGGAGGGACCCTTAGAAGGGACCTTAGGGGCTACATTAGGGTTTAGGGTTTAGGGTTTAGGGTTTAGGGGTTGGGGCAACTTAGGTGTCTTGGGACAACTTCAGGCGTATAATTATAGGGGGGGAACAACATTAAGGGCCCCTCTCATGACTGGTCTACTGGGTGCGATTTGGACTTCTGATGTTAGGGGGGGTGAGTCACCGATGGCCGGCTCGCCTGAAACAGCTTGCGGCTGGAAGGGACAGGGTCGACAGGGAAGAGATCTGGATGCAAAACAAGACCTGGCAGCAAACGACCAGAAACCTGATGATGACGAAACCCTCAACCCTCAACCCTCAACCCTAAACCCTAAAGTTGCCTCGATGAGATCCACTCCCAGAATCTCAGCCGCCAGCATCACCTGACAGAAAAGCCGGTCGCGGAAGTTCCAGGTTTGGCGTCGCAAGGACCCTAAACCCTCAACCCTAAACCCTAAACCCTAAACCCTAAAGGACCAAATGAACCCCAAAAAGGTCTCATGGTTCAGAGCCCGTTTATTGGGGTCGTCGAAATAGGGATCATTTCTTGGCTGCACTCAGGAGGGTAGCTATAAATGAAGCTTTTAGCTGCCTTACTAAGAAACCCAATAAAACCCAAGAAAGGTAAGGATCTAAAGCTACGGTAAAGTACCACAAAGATTTGGTCCCAAAACCCAAAACCCAAAACCCAAAACCCAAAACCCTAACCCTGAAACCCTAAACCCTAAACCCTAGGGCAACACCCTTGGGTCCCCCACTACTTCTGATAGCAAGGACGATGTTGAACGGATCACGGGACTCTACCTCGGACCCCGAAGGTTGTGCCCTTGGGTTTGGGGGCCCTTCTTTTTCGATCGCTCTAAGGGAATCTACGGGCCATATTCGGAGTATGTTCCGGTAAACCTTTAGGGCCACAACCTTCGGGGAAAAAGTTTGACTCCCTTGCATAGAGGAAGCTGACCGGTGTTTTCCAAGCAGCAGGGTTTAGGGTTTAGGGTTTACGGTTTAGGGTTTCAGGTTTAGGGAGGGTTTAGGCACACTTGAGAAGCCACCCGGGAATCATGTCTCCTAAGGAATTCGAGAGCCATCTTCCCAACTTGCATCGCAAGATCCAGCCAGTAGAGCGCCCCCCCCCCCCCCCACCCCCCCCCCCCCCCCCATGCGAGCAAGCAGCATATTTCGGTGACACCAGTGGATCCTTCTGTGGCGCTGGCTGCGCTGACTTCTCGGCCCCCTGTGCGGCGAACAGCTCGTCTAGCAGAGGATCCTCGGCTTCGCCGAAGACAGGCGTGTGCGACAGTCGGACACATGCTCAAGGCAGGCTACCCGGCAAAATGTCGCCAGTCTGCCTTTCGGGGAAGGGCAAGTTAGGGGGGGTTTGCTCTCCTCTGTCTGAGCATTTTCCCCAAATAAAAAAAAGGGTATCCCTATATTAGGAAAGCCGTTTACGTGGGAATGTCGTCTTCAGGACTGATGCTCAATGTCTGACATCACCCATTGCGAGCTCGCACGTTAAGCGCATGCATGCATTGTAAAGACGCTGAATCCTGAACGCCCTAAATCCTCTGCCGGACCTACGTGCCAAGTCTGGCAGTGTCATTACACGTAAAATCCTAAACCCTAAACCCTAAACCCTAAAGGGGGTTCAGTACTCATCTAGGATGGCCTTTAAAACCCTCTGAGAAAATGTTCCTGAGTATGATCCTCTCAAACCCCATAATAAAGGGAAACATTTTTAAAATGTCCCAAAAGCCTACCTAGTCATCCAGTTGACAGGGATTTGCGAAAAATAGGGAACCCCCCTAAACTAGACCTTCAAACTGTGGGATCCCCTTGGAATAAGGACCCCAATAAGGTACCCCTAATTTCGGAAACCCCAAGTTGCCCTAAACCCTAAACCCTAAACCCTAACCCCTAAACCCTGAACCCTAAATATATTTCATAGAATGGAAAATGAAAATATTGTTCCATTCTTACATAACTTGATGCTGAAAATGGATATAAGTCCCCACAAGGACGAAGTGCAGCCCAGGTCTCGTACTGTGGTATGGAAGCTGGCGGACTCACGGCCAAGCCTGGGGGGTTTAGGGTTTAGGGTTGAGGGTCCTGCGCGCAAGATCCTTCAACGCCCGCGTTTCGCCCTGTCAACACCCCAAAGCCCTCAGGGGCTGATCAACGGTCTGTCTACTATATATAGCACAAATTAACCCTAAATCCTAGACCCTAAGCCCTAAACCCTAGACCGTAATATTATAGTTTATTCTGTCTATATATGTAGCCCTAAATAAAACCCTAAACCCTAGACCCTAAACCCTAGACCGTAATATTATAGTTTATTCCTCAGCGCCCCTGCTCCTCCTCAAAGTCTGAACCCAAGATGCTGGCCCCTCAAGAACCGCAGCGGACGTGAAGAAAGGATCTACTCTAGGGGCTTAAACAATCAGAATATTTTGAGGTTCTTGTTTTTTTTGCACGGGGGGTCTATGCGTTCAATTCTTGAAACTTTCTGGTGACATCTTCCACCCTGTGATGATAGGGTATCGTATTGAAACTATTTTGAATTTTGAACACTATATCCTTAGAGAACTGACCCTTCTGTCGGGTCTCACCTGAAAAGGCTTCTACACGAAGTCCCTAAGCCTTTAACTCGAGCCTGCTTCGTGGTAGCTCCGCAGAAGCCGGGTGAAGCTCTTTGCTGCTGACCCTGGCCAGGGACCCCCGTAGCACTACGTGAATATACCAAAAACTATTTGTTCTAAGCTTCCTTCTTCCGAAACAAGCGTATTGGGCCTTCAATTCATAAGGGTTCGGGGGTCTTCAAGGTGTGCTACAGGCTTGAAGGCTGTGTGTATGGAGAGGCTTCGTTGCAGGTGTCAGTGGGAGCTTGGTAGCTGTACTTGCGGCAGCCTTTTGTGGGGGAAGCTGGCTACCTGCGTCTTGTCTCGCGATCTCAAAGTGGGGAGTGCTTCAAGTTGCTAAACCCTAAACCCTAAACCCTAGACCCTAGACCCTAAACCCTAGACCCTAAATTGGCCGGCTCGTCGCTTGATCTTTCTCGACCATCCAAGCACGCCCAAGACGCTGGCGGAAGGCGCGGCGGTTTGGGAGCTGGCAACAGATGCAGGACGAGGACCAGGTGCTTTCGTGGCCTTGGAGCTAACATTGGGTTTAGGGTTTAGGGTTTCAGGTATTAGGGTTTAGGACGGGGACCAGGTGCTTTCGTGGCCTTGGTGCAACTTCGCGCTGCAGGCAGGGACATTGGGTTTTGGGGCAAGGGGCTGAGGATTCAAGGGCTTAAGTTGGGATGTTATAATCCTTAAGGCCTGTTATAGGGGGAACATCCCAGGTGGCCCACTTTGGGGACCTAGAGTGGGGGTCCCCTATTTTCGTGACCCCCTGTGAGTTCAGTAGCAGTGACAATGCAAAAAACAACAAAATAACCATAGCAGCAAAAATCAAAACCCGGCCAAAAAGCGCAATACAAAGGCCGATTACCTGTCGCAGAACCCAAAGACCGCCACTTAACAAAACCAGCAAGAATTAAAGCTGGACAGCATTGTGAAACAAAAAGAAAACACAACAACAAGTAATTAACGCAAAAAATGGTATCAAAAAAGAAAACACAACAACAAGTATATAACGCAAAAAACTGGAAAGAAGCGATCGGCATCCCGTGACCGCATGGAGTTTAGGTTTTAGGGTTTAGGTTTTAGGGTATGGAGACCCTCACTCCTAATCCCCACTGCTCTGTGACGTCAAGGCTTGGGTTGAGGATTTAGGATTTAGGGTGTAGGGTTGAGGGCTGGGGGTTTCGACTCTCACACTGGCATAAGCGGGCTGGGGGTTTAGGGTTTAGGGCTTTTTCCCCATGATTCCCCTTAACCCTATAGAGCCTGCATCCTGAAAAAGCCGTTAGCCTTATTAACCTGAGCCCCACACCCCTCTCCCCCCGATCTTGGTAATTGATCTACATGACAGTTTCCCCACAAAACCCTGCTTAAGAACCTCTATACTTTCTTCGCACCATTTAAAGAAGCACATCAGTGCCGGCAGAGGAGCGTCCACCCCTTTGCACGCTTCGGGAGCTGCCTGCCCAAGAAGCAGCCCGGTCCCGCAAGGGCCCACGGCTAGGTTCATGGGTAGTTGTAAGTAGGGTTCTAAGTACCCCAAATAAGGGTATAACCAGATGTAACTATAGTTGCCCTGCTTATAACCCCACATATACATAACTATCCATGAACCTGCAAGTACGGTTTAGGGTTTAGGGTTTCATCGCTCACACTCGGATTTTTGGGCGTTTAGGGTCTAGGGCTTGTCAAGTCTAGTCGGTTGTGGGTTGCGGTCTGGCAGGCAGAAACCACTTTTGGTGAACTTTCTCAGATGATCCGACTGCAAAAAGTGACAAACATGTGCAGGAGATTCTCTGAATTAGCCTCCCTTTTGGGGTTACTATTGTAAGGCGGCCCCTAATAACGTTTGGGATACCCACAAAAGGGACCATAGTTTTGAGAATCGACCATGTCTCATAGTTGTTTTCAGGGTTCCAGTCTGGACTATGGCTCTACAAAGGCTTCCTCTCATGAACCTCCCTAAGCCCTCAGAACCCTTTCGTAGAGGGTCCTGCAGCCCTAAAACCCCACCTAAACCCAATTCTATGGAAAACTACTGGTCCTTTTCTATTGGTTTTGGACTCTTTTTTGCATGCGTGTCCAGGCCAACCTTAAACCCCAACCCCCACACTGCACGCACTGACCGGCCTGAGCCGAAGATATCGTCGAAGCAAGCGGGGCCTTCACAGCTGCCCAAGAACACGGCACACATGCGGTCATGGAACTCCCCCTTCCTTCACCCCCTCCCCTCCCCCCAAAACCCTAAACTCTCTCCCCCCCCCAAAAAAAACAACAAATCCACAACCGCTCGCCTGCACAAGCTGTGGAGAGGCCACATCTGCCAGGGGCTCGTCTTGAGCCTCATAAGGCAGGCAATATCCAAACCTCAGAAACTCCAATATCCTCTATTCTGATGATTCTTACTTCTCCAATCACCAAGGGAGAACAAAAAATGAAACCTCAATATCCACTATTCTTGCTTCTCCAATAACCAAGGGAGAAAAACGAGGTTAAACTCTACTAGGAGGATTGAAGGCTGGCGTTGAACAAAACAGGAAGCCCAGACCGAAGGATGTCGAAGGAACTGCAAGGCCTCCCCGAGTTCATGGTTGGCACATTATTAAATATCGAAATGTCTATCCCTTGTTGAGTTCAAGTACCCTTAAGAACGGATAGTACTTTAAAATAAATAAACAAATGTAAATAAATAAATAAATATATATATATATGTATATATATATATATGTATATATATATATATTATGCCGGCGTAGACCCCAAACAGTGAGGAGGGCCAGAAAAGGCCAACGAAGGCCAGAAGAGCACCGACACTCCCGGGGACAAAAAGTACAAAAGTTCGTGGGGGGCCGAATTCCCTTGGGGGTCAAAAAGACGCCAACCACTGGGGGATTCGGCTTTGCACGCGTGTGGAACTTGGGGGCCAAAAGACCCAGCTGATGCTCATGATGCTCAACCCCAAAATCGTTACCCCCGGCACCCAGCCGCAGGGTTGACACTAAACCCTAAACCCCCCCTAAACCCTGTGTTTTTATTGATCCTGCCCCCAGGTGGTCTCACCGCGCGCACCGTTGCGGTCGGCAATCTCAGTGCCCCCCCCCAGATGAGGCCTGAAGAGGCCACGAGAGGCCGGAATTCGCGCGAAACCACAGCGGGAGCGTCGAAACCAAGGCCCCGTCCCACCGCGCGCGCCGTTGCGGTCGGCAACCTAAGTGGCCCCCCAGAAGAGGCCTGAAGAGGCCACGAGAGGCCGGAATTCGCGCGGAAACAAAGGGAGAGCATCGAAATGCAACAGAATTCGCGGGAAACCACAGCGGGAGCATCGAAACGCAACGGAATTCGCGCGAAACCACAGCGGGAGCGTCGAAACCAAGGCCCCGTCTCACCGCCGCGCGCGCCGTTGCGGTCGGCAACCAATTCCTTTACCCTGAAGGTAAGAACCCCATTGTGCAAGCACTGCTTGGGGAATATACATGTCTATTCCTTATTGAGTTTAAGTACCCTTACGAACATTAATGTTACCCCATTATGACAGAGTCCCCTCCCCCTCTCTCTCTCTCTCGCTCCCTCTGCCGTGCCAGCCCTGAGGGCCTCGTTGGGCAAGGGCACGAGAAAGCAGGCTAGGGCGTCAGAGGAGGCATCAACCCTAAACCCTAAACCCTAAACCCGAAACCCTAGGCCCTAAACCCTAAACCCGAAACCCTATCCCTAACCCTGAACTCCAACACTAAGACGGCAACAAAAGGCCTCCGAATGGACCCGCGACGTTGCAGCGCCGCAGCCCATGGCAGAGTGACTTTTCCACGTATCGGGGGGGGGGGGGGGTACCCGGAGAGTCCAACGGGTTAGGGTTTAGGGTTTAGGGTTTGGGGTTAGGGTTTCGGGTTTATTTAGGGTTTAGAGTTTAGGGTTTAGGAAGGAACATACCTTAAATGATAAAGGGAACCTTATTATGATTTGAGGTATACTCCTTATCTAAGGGGTATTAGGCTCTTTGGGTAGGGCCGTTTAGGAGGGGGGACTAAGCTGGGCCGGTTCGGTGTTGTGTACCCGGCTGTGACTTCAGGCCTTGCCTCTCAAATCCACACGCCAGAGCAAGCCGCACCATGAGAATATACAGCAAACCTAGGTTGCCCAGTAACCTAGGATTAAAAAGGGTGCCCTTTTTTTTCTTAAAGGGGTTTAGCCCCAAAAAGGGAATAAGGGCACTACTGGGCATCCTAGAAACCCCAAGAAGTTGGAAGCCTCTTTGAAGGACAAATAGTGCTGAGATTCCCTGTACTTTACTCTTGTAGGGATTGAGGCCATTGAGTTTCCGGGCTTCTACCGTATAGAGACCTTGTACGCATGGGTGTTGGCGTTTGAGGTCTGGGAGGATCTTAGGCCGAAAACGGACGAATCCCTGGGTTTGCGTCGTTGCTGAGGCCCTAAACCCTAAACCCTAAACCCTAAACCCTAAACCCTAAACCCTAAACCCTTTTCCAATTTCTGTCGGGCTTGGGGTTCTCTGTGCCCAGGACTTAAGAGCTTTGGGGCTCAGGGTTTAGGGCTTCAGAGGTAAGCCTAAACCCGAAGCCCTTCTCTCGTTCATGGTTGGGATAGTACTTTAGAAAATCAAATGTCTATGACTTATTGAGATTACGCACCCTGAAAAATAATGATGTTACCCAACCATGGCAAAGTTTGGAGACATGTTGGCGCAGTGGGGAGAACCTTAATCCCTAAACCCTAAGCCCTAAACCCTAAACCCTAAGCCCTAAACCCTAAACCCTTTTGACAGATGTTGGTGCAGTGAGGCGTCGCAGGGCGTTGCGGGATTCAAGCTCCCAGGGATCTGCATGGGGATGCCTCTTGCGGATGCGCCTGGCCTCGCCCTAAGATTCTCAGCTAGGGTTCAGGGTTTAGCGTTTAGCGTTTAGGGTTTAGGGTTTAGGGCATAACCCTAAGCTCCCTGAGCCCCAAAATCACCTCCTCCGATCTTGTTGCGTCTGCGCCTGCGACTGCGCCTCCACTTCTTCCACAGCCAGGTCCTCCGACGCTCAGAGGAGGCCTAAACCCTAAACCCTAAACCCTAAACCCTAAACCCTAAACCCTAAACCCTAAACCCTAAACCCTAAACCCTAAACCCTAAACCCTAAACCCTAAACCCTAAACCCTAAACCCTAAACCCTAAACCCTAACCTAAACCCTAAACCTCAATTACTATGGGCCATGGTCCATGGCTCATAGGAGGCATCAACGAAGCCTAAACGTGCTACTCTAGTTTGCTATGGCCAATGGGGAGCATAGTAGCACTTTGCAGAGACCCTAAACCCTAAACCCCAAACCCTAAACCCTAAACCTTTAACCCTCAAGCCTCAACCTTTAACCCTAAGCCCTTGGCTAATGGGTCCCCTAAGGCGGGCTTGGTTGGGCAGAAGCCAAAATCACGCCCCTGAGCCTCAACATCCTAAAGAACCCTACGCCCTTTTCTTTGCCACACCCTAAAACGGCTAGAAGCCCTACTATTGCTATGATTGCTATTGCTATTGTTATGTCCCCTAAACCATACACCTATCCTTACTATCACTATTCTTCGTACTATCAAATACTACCAAGTATTGATGCCATTAGACCTATGAACCACAAACTCGACCGCGAACCCCAAACCCTACCTTCAGAACCCAGAACCTCTTCCTTTGTGGGCTCTGACTATTCAACCCCGTATAGGATTCTTAGGTGACCGGCTACCCTCCGCCCAAAACCACCCTAAACCCTAAACCCTGAAACCCCCCAAACCCCCAAAACCCCGCACCCTAAACCCTAAACCCTAATCCGAGCTCCTGTGTAATTTAACCCCCCATATTTAAAGAGATTTTTTTTGCCCGGATTCCCGCCGGAAGACTACTTTCCATTACGATGGATTTCGTATGGGCCAAACCCTCCACATTTAAAGAACTTTTTTGGGGGGGTTGTCAAATTTTGAAACTCTGCCTTTCGGAAAGCTTTTTTTCTTCTGCTAAGGCTGCACCTCTCGCCCTACGTTCTTATTGTTTTTTAATAGAGAAACCATACGGGGCCATGGTCCAACTATTGCGGAACCCTGCTTTCCTTATTGTGGGGGGGCACGGGGGGAGGGGGGGGGGAGGGGGGGGGGCCCCCCCACCAATCCACCGAGGGCTCGGGCCGGAGTGTCTAGGTTGTCAGAACAGGCAACCCCTTCCACTCTTTTGCCTCAAATGGGTACCCCCCCTGGGAAAACCGGGGCCGCAAGCGGACGGTTCGCCAGGACCAGAGGCAGTTGAAGCCCCCTCCCAGCAGCCCCCCCCCACCCCCCCACCCCCCCCCCCACCTCCCCCCCCCCCCCCCCCACCCCCCCGCCCCCACCCCCCCCCCCCCACCCCCCCCTCCCCCTGCTTGAAAGACCTGTGCGCCTGTGCCCCCCTTTCCCCTCTGCCCCCCTTCCCCCCCACCCCCTACCCCCCCCCTGAGGGGCCTGGCTCAACCCTACGATCAATCCAAGCCGAACCGTCTCTTGAACCCTAAACCCAAGAAAACCCTAAACCCCAAAGCATGAACCTTGAGCCCTAAGCCCTCAATCCTAAACTAACCCTCAACCCTAAACCCCAAACCATAAACCATAAACCCGGAACCCTAAACCCTAAACCCAACCCTTATTGCTTGGGTCCAGCGACTTGGGCGCTGCGGAATCACCATGCTTACGCGGATGCGCTGGGCCGGGCCGAGGCGGGTCGCGTAGCGTTAAAATTAAACAGGAGCTCGGATTAAACCCTATAAACCTCAAAGCCCCCGTCCCCTAAAGCCCCGGAGCCCCCAAATCCTCCACCCCCAAGTCCTTGGGGGCCCAAAAACCCACATAAACATAAAGGATTCTACAAATAGGGTTTTCCCGAATCCCCCTTTTAGGGTTTGGGGTTTAGGGAGAGGGTTTAGGGTATAGGGTACCCGAGACCCACGCGTAATCTGGGAATACAAACGGTACTTTTTTGGGATTTAAGGGGATTTCCAGGGAACCCCAACCCCTAAACAAAGGCAATAAGGGCCTGCTCCGGGTCCTAGTCCCCTAATAGTACTTGGAGGTTCGTGGTACTTCTGAACCAATTATAACTGTACTTACAAATAACTGTACAGATAACCATATTAGGGCACTTCAGGGGCTTAGTGGGTTATAAGTACAGTTATAATTGGTTAATTAGTACCATAAACCTCCAAGTAACTATACCCCAAGAATAGGAAACCCTAAACCCTAAATCGTAAACCTAAACCCTAAACCCTACACCCGAATTTGTTGGGGGCCCCCCGGTCCTGGGACGTGTTGGCGGCCCACCGCAAGCCAACCAGGTGCGGCATCGAACTGTTTAGGGTTTAGGGTTTAGGGTTTAGGGTTTAGGGTGTAGGGTGTAGGGTGTAGGGTTCAGTTAGAAGTTAGGGGTTTGGGGGTTGTAGGGGTTTGATTAGGGGACAGGGCTTAGGGGTGTAGAGTTTAGGCTTGACGGGGGTTTAGGGGTTTTAGGGGTTTTGGGTTTAGGGTTTAGGGTTTAGGGTTTTCGGGTCTAGGGGTTTAGAGTTCAGGGGTTTAGGGGCTTAGACTTGTCTTCCATTTGCAAGGTTTTTTGCCCTGAGAAGTTCGTGTAGTTACTACCGAGGTTGCACGCCGGTTAACTTGCGATGTGGGGTCGCTGTTGATACAGGGGCTGTGTAACACAACAAACAGTCCAGCATTATGGTTCAGGTTCTAAGCTCTGGCATTCCCACTGCAACCCCAGATGCAACAGGACCCCCCCCCCCCCAAAAAAAAAAAAACTTCCTTATCAGGGCGATATGGGGATGATTATCTTTATTTCTTAAGCAAATAAACAAAAGTAGAGCTCCACTGCAATCACTACCAAAGTCAGCACGGCCCCATGTAGATGTGCAAGAGCTTCCCACGAAAGCTTCGGCTTCATTCAGGCCTTTGCCCCACTTTTGTAATGGGGAACTCACCACTCCTACTTCTGAGGGCGGGCGACAAAAGTGAAAAACAGAACGCAACTTTGCAACCCTCAACCCTAAGCCCCACACCCTATAAGCCTTGCACCTCAAATTTAACCCTATACACGCATTGCGGCTCGTTGGCAGCCCGGGCTGGGCCTGTAGGGGTTCCCTCTACAAAGCCCAGGCCCTAGGTGTCCCTGGGGGATGCTGCAACACTGTCCGAACACTCGGGAACTTTGGTCAAGGTTCCTCGAGCGCGCTCGACGGAGCTTGCGTTCCGCCATCAGAACCAGAATCGCCTCCGGTCGCAGCGGACCCATCGCCCAGAATGGCTGAACAAGCCGCCGGGGGAACTTCGCCATGCTGTATGTTCCTCAACTGATCGTGCACGGCACCGCTGTCGCCACCATGCTGCGCACTGCCCCACGTCACAACAGACCCATCGCCCAGAATTGCGGCAAAAGCTATACTGGAAGCTTGGATCCGTTGCACGTCAGTCAGCCGATCTTGCACAGCACTGCTGTCGCCACCACACCAAGCATTGCCCCAGGTCACGACAGAACCATCGCCCAGAACTGCCGCAAAGGCTGGTAAGGTAGCTTGGATCTCCTGCACATCCTTCAGCCGATGTTGCACAGCACTGCTGTCGCCACCATGCTCAGCATCGCCCCAGGTTACGACAGACCCATCGCCGAGAACGGCAGCGAAAGCTGTTACATTGGCCTGGATGTGCTGCACATTCTTCAGCTGAGCTTGCACAGCAATGCTATTGCCACCATGCCGAGCATCGCCCCAAGTCACGACCGACCCATCACCCAGAATGGCGGCAAAGGCTGTGCTGGTAGCATGGATCTGACGCACGTCCTTCAGGCGGGCTTGCGCATCACTGCTGTCGCCACCATGCTCAGCATTGCCCCAGGTTACGACAGACCCATCACCCAGAATGGCAGCAAAGGCTGTTAAGGTGGAACAGATCTGCCGCACATCTCTCAGTTGATGTTGCACAGCACTGCTGTCACCACCACGGCCATCATCGCCCCAGGAGACAACAGACCCGTCGCTGAGAATGGCAGCAAAAGCTGTTGCAGCCTTTTGGATCTGTTGCACGTCCTTCAGCTGATGTTGCACAGCGCCACTAGAGCCGCCCTGCTGAGCATTACCCCAGGTCACAACAGACCCGTCGCACCGAATGGCAGCGAAAGCGAATCCGGCCGATTGGATCTGTTGCACGTCCTTCAGCCGCTCTTCCACATCACTGCTGTCGCCACCTTTCTCAGCATTGCCCCACGTCACAACAGACCCATCGTCCAGAACGGCGGCAAAAGCTGTTAAGGTAGCCTCGATCTGCTTCACGCCCCGCAGCTGATCTTGCACAGCACTACTGTCGCCACCATTTGCAGCATGGCCCCAGGTCACGACAGACCCATCGCCCAGAATGGCAGCAAAAGCCTCGCCAGTTCTTTGGATCTGCTGAACGTCCTTCAGTCGATCCTGCACAGCACTACTGTCGCCACCTTTCTCCGCATCGCCCCAGGTCACAACAGACCCATCGCCCAAAATGGCAGCGAAAGCATGCAAGTTGCCACGTACCTGTGTGGTACTCATCTGCAAGGTCAGCGCATCTCCGCTGTGTAATCGAAACTCCTCAAGTGTGGCTGCTCCGTCCATAACCCCTCCCTTCGAGTGCAAGAGTCTGCCCCTCCCAACCCCCAGGGTCTTCTGTGCTCTTCTCGTCAATGTGTCTACAGACTCATCCGTCGCTGCGTCCAGTGAAACCCTCCTGCCGCTCAAGAGGTTCACCTCAATCGTGAGAGGCGTGCCGGGCATGATGCTGCACTGCTATCAAGGCTACTGGGATTTGCAAATGCTTGCCAAGGCTGCTCCAATCATCGCCGAACAGCACCGCAACCCAAATGTACTGTAACAAATACTGCTTTGTTGTTCTTTTTGGTTTCTTGAAAAGCAACCCTAAACCCTAAACCGGCTCGATGCGAAAATTTTGCGAATAGAGTTGCGATCAATCGAGGCACGCTTCGCGCTGGATTTTGGCACGCATGCATGTCGCTTTCAAAGGAGCTAGGGCTTAGGGTTTAGGGTTTAGCGTTTAGGGTTTAGGGGTTGATCCAACTTGTGGGTTCTTCTTAGAAGCTCCTTTTGACCTCGTGAGTCTACTAAGTATCCCCTTGGAAACCCTCATGTCCACGGAATCACTCCTAACCCTACACCCTGAACCCCAAACCCTAAACCCTAAAACCCTCCTAACCCGAAACCCAAACTTGCATGAACATCTCCAGTACGGTCGGCCCGATACCTCGTGAAAGCCTTTACTTGGAAGCTCTTTTGACTTAGTAAGTCTACTTCGTATCCCCTAGAAACCCTATCATCATCCTCATAACCCACCTTACTAACCCTAAACCCTAAACCCTAAACCCTAAACCCTAAACCCTGAACCCTGAACCCTAAACCCTAAACCCTAAACCCTGAACCCTAAACCCTAAACCCTGAACCCTGGGTACTTGCTAAGTCAAAAGGGCCTCCAAAGTAGCCCAACCCTGGGGAGTTTCAAGGCGCCTCCTGGGGGTAGCCGCCGGAGCTGCTGAAACTCATGGCCGGAGTTTGTTGAGAGCTGCTTCTGATTTAGGGTTTAGGGTTTAGGGTTTAGGGTTTAGGGTTTAGGGTTTAGGGTTTAGGGTTTAGGGTTTAGGGTTTAGGGGTTTGAGGCAGTTCAGGGTTAGGGCCTCGGTTTCGGATACCATGGTGTAACAAGGTTCAGACCTTGGGGAGTTCGCAGGGCGGTTAGGGTTTAGGATTCTGGCTTTAGCAAGTACGTAGGGTTTAGGGTTCAGGGGTTTAGGGTTTAGGGGTGTAGGTTTGAGGGTAGTTTGGGCCTCAGGGCTTATGGCTGTATGGACGCTGGGACAAAAAAGACCCTAGGCTGCCCCCGGCTGCTTCAGCATGGAATGCCATTCTATGAGGATCCTACCCGTCACATTGAGGGCCGAAATTTGCAGGCATGGTTTAGGCTTGTTTTTGTTGCATTACTTGTGTTATCTACTTATGCTTTCTTTTTTTGTTTCTTTTGTTGGGGGGGGGGTTAGGGTTTAGGGTGGAGCCTGATCAGGCTTCCTTTGTTAAACAGCTTAAGGTCAGTTGTCAGAATGAGGGTGCTCCATTATGTGTTTGCTCTGCGCAACCCTTCTCAGATCCTTATACCGAGAGGCCAGTGATGGGTGGGCTCTTTGCGGTTCTGGGAACCCTAAACCCTTTTTTGCTTTTTTAACCCTAAACCCTGAACCCTGAACCCTAAACCCTAAACCCGAAACCCTAAACCCTAGCCAAAGGGTCTCTCTAGGGTTTAGGGTTTAGGGTTTAGGGCTCCCCACCGCCCAACAATAGTTTGGCGCAATGGAGGATACTATTTTTTAGGGGGGGGGGGGGGGGGGGGGGGGGGGGGGGGAAGGTCGAATAACTAGGGCTCAAGGCATTGTATCCTCCACTTTGCACACGAAACACGACAACACACTCTTTAACAAAGGCTACACCTTAAAATCATATCAAGGATCCCTAATTACAGTTTGAAGGGTAGACTCCTTAATTCTAGGGTGCCTTGGGCTCTCTGGGTACCTGTTTGTCCTTGAGCTGCACAGCAAACATGGCTGCTCTTGGCAGGGTAGCTAGAAATTTGATTTTTAGCTGCCTTCTTAAGAAACCCAATAAACCCAAAAAGGCTAAACATGTAAAGTTACAGTAAAGCACCACACAGCAAAGGGCAACTATTTTTGCAACTGCGTGTGCGAGGCTTGGTGATGCTAAGATGCTTTTGCATCCTTCTCTTGGCGCG
>CAJNDS010000591.1:145000-353100 GCA_905221605.1 Symbiodinium natans | reverse complement strand
GGGGGGGGGGGGGGGGGGGGGGGGGGGGGGGGGGGGGGGGGGGGGTGGTTACAAGCAGGGTTGTAAGCACCCTTTCATAAGGTTCTAAGCAGTGTTATTCTTCCTGATTCTACCTGCTTATCAGAACCCATGAACCTCCAAGCGCCGGAGCGCAGGAGCGCATCCCTTGTGGCGTCGCAAATCTTTGTTGCCTCTAGGCTCTCGTTTTTTTCCCCTTTCGCCAGGACAAAAAAAAACCTAACCCGACCCCCAAAAAACCACTAAACCCGAAACCTCTGAAAACCCAAAACCCCTAAAGCCCCAAAACCCTACACCCCCAAACCCGAAAACCTCTAGAAACCCTGAACCCCTTTCTGCAGAAACCCTATGCCCCAAGGCCGTGAACCCCGCTTGGATGTTCGTGGGTATGGGGCCGTAAGTACGTAGCGTAACTACAATTACACCTGGTCATAACCTCATTTCGGGCACTTATATCCCTACTAATAACTACTCATCACCTTTTTAGGCTACTTATAACCCGTCCAACAACTACCCATGAAGCTTCAAGTAAGCCCCCAAGAGAGCCCGGGCGAAGCGGGCGGAGCGGGCGGGCATGCACTGGGACCCTTAAAGTCAGCGGTTCAGGGGCATGGGACCAAGAGGGCCCTAAACTCGAAACCCTAAACCCTAAACCATGAATAAAATAGTATTGTTGAAGGTTCTAAACCCTAAACCCCGGAACCCCTCCACCCAAGAGCGGCGCCAGGGCTCCGCCAGCAACAGTCGGCGCGCGCCCGGCGGAGGCATGGCCAGATCCCACTACCCTTCGGCCCTAAACCCTAAACCCTAAACCCTAAACCCTAAACCCTAAACCCTAAACCCTAAACCCTAAACTCTAAACCCTAAGCCCTAAGCCCTAAGCCCTAAGCCCTAAGCCCTAACCCTAAACCCGAAAATAACCCTCAGGCACAACATAGTCCACAAACCTCATGTGGTGTGGTCTTTGGGCCCGCAACAATCTTAAACATAAGAGCCCTTGCAGAGAGCCAATTGGGGCCCGTCATCTGCGGTACTTTTCAGCACCCATGGCCGCGGTTGTTTGGGGTTTAGGGCTTAGGGCTTAGGGCTTAGGGTTTAGGGTTTAGGGTTTAGGGTTTAGGGTTTAGGGTTGTGGTTCAGAGAGTCAGGGGGGAAGTCTAGAACTTCAAACTTTGAGGGTACAGGGTTCTGTTTCCGGAACTTGCTCCCACGTCATCACCCACATCATCCGACGGGCCCGATGATAAGCCATCTGTCCGACTGCGGTTAAGGGTTCGGATGTTCCCCCTTATCTAATCTAATAGTCCTTAATGCGGATTATCGTCCCCCCTATACTCGTAATCCCTATTAAGGACTGTTAGTATAAGGGGAACATCCCAAGTTTAGGGTTGGCCGGAAAAGTGTTAGGCCTGTATCTACCACTTGCATAACCCCCCCTCCTCCCCAAAAAAACAAAACCAAATTCTTCCTTATAAGGTCAGCACAGGGAGTATTATATCTTTTTTTTGGCGGGGGGGGGGGGGGGGGGGGGGCGGGGGTTGTCCTTAAGCACACAGGCCTCTATGCAGGGGCCTGCACAGTACACCTGGTCATAGTTACAGCCTTCGTGGCTTTTTCCTTCTCACGTTCGTTTTTGTGGTGGTGGCAGAAGGGTTCTGCCAATGCAGAACGGGTTCTGCCAATGCAGAACCTGGGTGCCACGTCGAAAGCCGCAGGTTGACTTAACAACACCCTAAACAGGTTTCAAACGCTTGGTGGGGTTGCTTGGAGACTCTGACAGACGCAGTGCGTGCACGCGAGGGAACAGAAGCCTGCAAATACCGGCCTTTAACAAGAGTGCTAAACACAGAGGCGACCCGACAACCAACACTTACCAGATAAGCCCGATTCGCATGCCTAGTTGCTGAGCATCCTGGCCCCAAACAAAGGTTACCCTTTCACATATGGCAGTTATGGTAGGATTGTATATAGTACAAAAAGGTTATTTTTTCTGCTACATGGAGTTTTGGCTTGAAGGTTCAGGGTATCCTCCAGATCGGGAACCCTAAACCCTAAACCCTAAACCCCAAGCCCCAAGCCCTAAGCCCTAAGCCCTAAGCCCTGAGCCCTAAGCCCTAAGCTTCCCTTGCCTAAGATCAGAGGCCACTTCGGGATGTTGTGAGGGTTTTTGGCGACGAGGATGGGCCCTTCAGAGCCCCCTGGCAACAAGATCCCTATGGCCCCTTCTTACTGGCCCAAAACCCAAGGAAATAAAAGTTTAAACTTTCAGAATAAACTACCTTATAAGAAGCCCAAAAGTTGAAAAGTTGGGTTTTGGGCCAGTAAGCCTTTGTATGGGCCCTTGCACGGTGGCCCCTCATATGCCCCTTACACTATATCCAACGCAAGGGCCCATACTTCAGAACCCCTTACATAAGGTAAGGAGCCACATCAAGGGCCCATGTCAATACTCCCTTCAATCCAAGGGAAAACGTAACCCTAAAATGTGATCCATCATACAATCCTCCCGAACCCAGTAAGGGGAAACAGGAAACATCCCAGGGGCCCTACCTAGCAACCCGAATTAAACCCTAAACCCGGAACCCTAAACCCTAAACATGCTCCATAAGGGGATCCTGCTCCAGAGCACCCGGCCAAGTAGAGCCCCAGCACGACGGGAAGCGCGCCGAGCGCGTTGGCTGCTGGCGCCCTGGAGGAGGAGAGGCGGGGCGGGGGGAGGGGGGGGGGGGAAAGTCCCTACTACAACCGGAACTCCGATGCCACAACCAGAAGCCCTACGCTGCAACCAGAAACTGGACCCTACTACAACTGAGCATCAATCTGCACAAAAAGGGTCCCTATTGCAACTGGAACGTTCCTCTTTGTCTAGTATAGGGTTTCGTGAACAGTAAAGGGTCTGTTAGAGCCTTGCAGAGCGTTGTCGAATGTAAAGCCTAAAGCCTAAAGCCTAAAGCCTAAAGCCTGAAGCCTGAAGCCTAAAGCCTAAAGCCTAAAGCCTAAAGCCTAAAGCCTAAAGCCTAAACCCATACGCAGGTTGCTAGAGTTGGGGTCAGGATCGTAGGGCTAAAGCCCTATATGCCAAGGCGCAAGAGCGCCTTAGAACCAACCCTCAGAGGCCATAAACACTTCCAGTTCCCAGTTCCCGGCCCTGTGAGACCCGCTAGACTCCTAAACTGTATACGGAGCTACGCGGGCCCGAGAGCCCCGGAACCTTTTTTTGGGGGGTTTGGGGGTTCAGGGTTTAGGGTTTAGGGTTCAGGGTTCCTAGTACCCACCCTTGGCCAGAGGTCCAGGCACCAGGACATCTCGCAGCGGAGGGAAAGCCTCAGCGAGAGGAGGAGGTTGCCAGATTTCCCGGGCTCGTTTGCTTGAAGGTTCACGGACCGGTATCACTAGCCCCAGGAGGTAGCCACTGAAGGGCTCTAGGGTTTAGGGTTTAGGGCTTCGGCGAACTAGACCGAAGAGCAACGAAGAAAAAGGGTACCCCTTTTTTGTGTAAAGGGGGCTTCCAAAGGAACCTAACACCCCCAAAAAAAGGGAATAAAGGCCGACTCTGGGTCCTACATAAGTAGGGCTGCAAGTACCCTAAACAAGGGTTAATTACGAGATGTAGTAAGACTTACCTTGTCAGCCCACGTATAGCTACCAGTGAACCTTCAAGCGGGGGTTTGGGGCGAAAGGCTTTCTTGCCATCAACCCTAAACCCTTGTGCAACAAACCTAAACCCTAAATACCCTAAACCCTAAACCCTCACATGATTTGCAGGTAGGTGTCTTTTCAGTGAGGTCGCGCAGTGGCTCGGAAAAGTCTCTCTCTGGACCCCTTTTTGGGGCCTGCCCTGGTTCGTTACGGATGACCCGCGCTTGATAAGAAGACAGCCAGATGGTAAGATCGAAGGCTAAGCCCTAAACCCTAAACACCTAAACCCTAAGCACCTAAACCCTACCTTAAGCCTTGTAGGTGCGACAGGCATCCCTTGCCAGTGTCTTCAGAAAGAGGGAAGGCTTCGGCAGAGCCTGCCGAGGCTCTCATGGCGCATGGGGCTATAGGGGCCCATCGGACTGCTTCACACCTGTTTGGCTCTTGAGGTTTTGGGTTTAGGGTTTTGGGTTTAGGGTTTGCTCAAACCCTATACCCTAAACCCTACAATCCCATGCGCTGTTCAGGGTCTTCTTTGCCCTTTTGGGTGCAAATGCACAGTACCCCAGAATCCTCTCCCACAGTCCTGTTGAAAAATCTTTCTTCTTCGGCTGCGGAGGAAAGACAGACTGGGAACTGTTGCGACAGACGGCGCCGCTGTCAGTTCGACCGTCAGCGGGTGCCCATCGACTTGATCTGCAAAAGGCTGTCATCAATATGGGTGATGCTGTTGCGAATGATTTGAAGCAGCTTGAGGGTCTGGACCGTCGCGATCGGCATGTCCAAAAGACAAAGGTTCAGCAAGCCTTCAACAAACTCAGTCTGGCTCAGCGTGCCCGTTCCATCCACGTCCAAGTACTCAAAAAGCTCTTCCCAGCTATCCTTGGTAGCCCAGCAACCATACTACAATCATGATACCCTTTTTGGGGTTGGTTGCTTTAGAAGGGAACCTAGAACCAAAAGGCAGAAACGGGCACCACCAGGCTACCAAGTATCAGCACACACCGCTGACAACACTTTGGGCGGCAGCACGTCGACAGGCACATGCCGAAGCCTAGGCCACTCCGAGATCAAAAGGGTTTAGGGTGTCCTCCGCCCCCCTATAAGCCCGTATACCGAGATCAAAAATCCCCCCCTAGTGAGGACCTAAAAACAAGAACAGGAGCCCTAAACCCTAAACCCCTATAGACCCCTAAGCCCTAAACCCTAAACCCTAAACCCGAAACCCTACCCGATAAGCACGAAACAAAAAAAAGGATCCCAAGAGAGGCCTCGGAGCTCCTCCTGTGTAATGTTGCCGCTCTTGTCCTGGTCGAGCTGCTCAAAGATCTTCACGATCGCCGGCAAGGCCTCGCGAACTTTTGCCTCGCGATTCCGCCAAGGGTTTCTGAAAAGGGGGGTTTAGGGTTTAGGGTTTAGGGTTTAGGGTTTAGGGTTTGGGGTGTGGGGTTTGGGGTTTGGGTTTCTGAGGGCAAAGGGGGGTTTGGGGTTTAGGGTTTAGGGTTTAGGTTTTTAGCTTGGGATGCCCCCCCTATACAAGCAGTCCTTAATCGGGATTCTCATGGAGGGTACTATAGAATCCCTGGTAAGGACTGCTAGCATAAGGGGGAACATCGCGAGCATTTTGATTTAAAATTTACCCATGAACGGAAGGTTTAGGGTTTAGGGTTTAGGGTTTAGGGTTTAGGGTTTAGGGTTTAGGGTTTAGGGTTTAGGGTTTAGGGTTTAGGGTTTAGGGCTTAGGGGTGCAATGGGGCTTTCAAGACTGCGTCAGGCACCTCTGCAAGTCGTGAGACCAACGAGAAAGGGCCGAAAGAGGGAAGCCGGAGGAGTCCCGGTTTAGGGTTTAGGGTTTAGGGTTTAGGGTTTAGGGTTTAGGGTTCAGGGGACTCCCGGTGTCCTGCCTTAGGCTCCCTTTTCGGGGGGGGGGGGGGGGGGGGGCCCTGCTTATAAGGTGCCGTACTATTTAGAGAAAAAATGGAGGATTCAAAAGGGAACCTGATGTAGAGAACTACCCACATATCTTATATTGCTTGGTGGTCTCTTTAAGTAGGGTTTCTGTTTTGTAGGGGGTTCTTATTGGGGGGTATCTAGGGGCTATACTAAGGCATAAGGGTAGCAGATGAAGAGGCCACCGGCCTTTATAACACATATCAGAACTTCTGCACCATGGCTTGTAGGGCCTTGCGGGTGTCCATGCCGCCTTTAGGGGGCATGAGCACCCCTAAACCCTAAACCCTAAACCCTAAACCCTAAACCCTAAACCCTAAACCCTAAACCCTGTGGATGTAGGGCTCGCGTGCCTTCAGCGCAATCTTGTGCTCCTCCTCCACCTGCACTTGGTGCTTCATGGCATTCTCGACCAAGGCTGCGGTGACCTCGGGCTTGTTTAGGGTTTAGGGTTTAGGCGTTAGGGGTTTAGGGGTTTCAGAACACAAGATTTACTTGGAAGCCAACTCCAGTGGGGGTGAGTAGAGGTCGGTTCTGGGGATTTCTAGGGGATGCTACGTAGACTTGCTAAGTCCAAAGACTCCCTGGCTCTTAGGGAACTAGGGCCCTAGAAAGGCACCTTTTAAGGTATTCAGGGTACCTCATTCCCTCCCCTACTAAGAATCAGCCAGAAGAGCTTCCAACTAGGGTTCATGGTTTAGGGCTTCGGGCCCTAAACCCTAAACCCTAAACCCTAAACCCTAAACCCTAAACCCTAAACCCTAAACCCTAAACCCTAAACCCTAAACCCTAAACCCTAAACCGGTAGGGTTTAGAGCTTAGGGCTTAGGAGCTTAGGGGAGCCTAAGGAACTGTGAAGCTCTCCCCATCCCCAGCAGGTTGTGTGGGCTTGCGCCACTGTTTAGGGTTTAGGGTTTAGGGTTTAGGGTGGCTGTTGTAGGGATATTGCTGACACAAGAGCTACTTATTCGGAACTCTATATGTCGTCAGCCGGATCTGATATGGGGTAAATATGAAACGGTTGCTTGTTCCACCCCGCGGCCAAGTTCATAAGGCCAATCGAAATGAAAATCAGCATCGGCAGGAAGAAGAAGAGCAAACTTGGGCGTGCCAAAATAAGCGGAAAGTAGATGGTGGCCAGTGAGTCCATCGTCACAAACTGCATCAGCGTCATGACTGTCACGTGCAGGCTGCTGAAGTACTCGTCAATAACGAACTCAGTGAGCTCATCATGCTTTGCAAGCTCCTTGTCCTTTGCAATGACCTCCACCGCCACGCATGCGAAGACAAAAATGAGGACCAACAGGAGCATGGTGACCGCCAGAATGGTTTCTGCAGATGTGAGAAGGCCGTGAACCAGGCGCCACATGATCTTGAAATGGCCTCAGCCCGTGCCAAACACGGTCACAAAAAGTCCCGAAGCCATTCTCCAACTGCCCCGAGGCAACGCCCTGTGAAGATCCGACTCGGGCTTAGGCTGGGAATCCCCGAAGCCTCCTCACCCTGGGTTGAGGGTTTAGGGTTAGGGCTAGGGTCAACAAACACAAAATGGATCCAGAAAAACACTCTGTCTCAGCACAGCGTCTTACCATCCTCAATGCCCGGAGCAGCCTCAGCAAGCGAAGGCCTCGCACGATCAGGAGCTTTTCCACACCTTCCAGCTCGGTTGCCCCGAAGCTGGGCACCTGTCTTCCCCAGCTTTCACCGCAGAGGGTTCGGAATTAGGGTTTAGAGTATAGGGTTTAGGGTCTAGGGTTTAGGGTTTCGACTCTCACACTCGCACAAGGCCGGCAAGGCATAGGTTGGTAGGTCTCTCGTCAGGTGACACCCAGGGTACGTTTCTCCCCGGCATACTGGTTGGGTTTAGGGTTTGGGGTTTAGGGGTTGAAGTTACAGAGCCATGAAAAAAACTGGTTGCAGCTTTCATGTTATGGGGGAAGGCCTCACATGATGGGCCTTTTGGGGGGGCACCCCTAATGCATCTACGTACTAACTACGCTCCGGAATCCCAAACGGACCGTAATACCGAGAACCTTGGGGGGTTAAACGGTTCACCTTCAACCCTACACCTTAAGGCGTGAAAGGAGGGACCCCTAGAAGGGACCCTTAGACTTATTCCCGTACACAAACCCTACATATACATATATCTATGTATATATATATACCCTAAACCCTAAACACTAAACCCTAATCCTTATCTAGTAAACGGCTTCCCAAATGGCTCGGTGAGGAACCACCAGCAGGGCCAACAACCCGACGCAGACAAGGCCTGCCTCGGACAAGGGCTTCGGGCTTCGAGGGATTTTTAGGGTTTAGGGTTTAGGGTTTAGGGTTCCTAATGGGAACCCAAACAGGGAACCTCAAGAATAGAGCAGGATATGTATATAGGGAACAAGGACCCTGGTAGGTATATTCTTAAATTATTCTACTGCATTCTTGGGTTCCCTGTTTGGGGTTTCCATTCAAGGCCCTTTGCTAAAGGGACGGGGCATGGGATAAGAGGCTCTGAACAGGGGGGCCTTGAACAGAACCTACTTTCTGGTTATTGTCAGGACAGGGGTTTCTTTTGCACAACTACCATTTTAATTTAGGGCTTCAAAGGGCGACTCCACTAAACCTCCACTGGCCTGATGAAGGATTGCGCTCTCTCGCTCTCTCTCTCCCTCTCTCGCTCTCTCTCGCCTCCTCCCTCTCTCTCGTGATCTCACGTTCTGCCATGGTGTCCCGCGCTGTTTGCGTGCGGGCACGCTGTTGCAGACTCGGAAAAGCCTGTAGGGCATACATCCTAAACCCTGGCAATGCAGCTAGGCACATCCATCAGGAACCAGCCGTCCTTCAATACTGGCCAACCTGACATGCAGGGATTGGCCCCCCCCCCCCGCACCCCCTCCCTATTAAGGACCGTTCGCATAAGGAAGAACATCCCAACCTGAACCTAAACCCTCTAAAGCCCCCCAACCCCCCCTAAGCCCCCTACACCCCAAAGCCGAAACCCTAAACTTGGCCTAAACCCAAAACCCTGGAAAACCCTGAACCCCCTAAACCCTAAACCCTAAACCCTGAAACCCTGCTCATGGAGCTTAGGCGCCGATCCCCACTCCTCGCACAACGGCCTCCACCAAGTAGATGGCTAAGAAAACGCGTTCCTTAGCTTTGGAGTAGACCAGGCCTGGGGGTTTAGGGTTTAGGGTTTAGGGTTTAGGGTTTAGGGTTTAGGGTTTAGGTTTATGACCCTGAAAAAAAGCATATACTTTTAGGTATAAGTAGCTATAATAGGAACCCAGAACCAAAAAAAGTATTAACGCATGGTACTCCAAGACCCAGGCTCCACAAGGTAAGGCCAGGAGTCTCGACCAAACTCCACACCTGCTGGTATGAACAACTTGGGGTTTAGGGTTTAGGGTTTAGGGTTTAGGGTTACGAAATAGGACACCCCCAAAAACAGATTCCAGAGAGTAGGATTCCTTCATACTGCGGACGCCAGCTTTAGGTACCCTATATTTTTTGGGAAAAGTGCCCTTTGAGGTGGTTGCGAGGGCGCAGCGACCTTGTTTTAGGTTCTGGCTGTGGTAGGGTTGAGGGTTTATAAGGTTGAGGGTTGCTATTATCCTTATAAGGTTGAGGGTTGCTATTATCCTGAAAAGGTTGAGGGTTGCTATCATCCTTATAAGGTTGAGGGTTGCTATTATCCTTATAAGGTGGAGGGTTGCTAAATCCTACATCACCCCTCCCCAATCCCCCCCCTTCCCCAACACGGAATACACACTAAGGGAAAATTAGGCATAGAGGCCCTATAACAGAGCATGTCGCATGAAGTCCATTGATTAGGGGTTGGGGTGTCTATGTTGGGGAAGTGGCCGAAGGTCAGCCGCAGCAACCGTTGCAGAACCATGCCGGCGCCTTGGGCCAAAGACAGCTCCGCTTCCGCGCCAATCGTGGCAAGATTGACCATGATCACAAAGCCGGACGCAAACCTCAATCGGCGTGGATCAGCTTGAAACCCTATAAGCCCAGCTTGCACCCTAAACCCTAAACCTATACCTTAACCCTAAACCCAAGGATTCTTTGTGTCCAAGGAGGTCAGAACGGCCTGTGGGTAGACTGAAAGCCTGCAAAGGGGCGACCCCGACGGTTGCGAAGGATCCTCCCCCCGAAGCCCTGAACCCTGTTGGGTTTAGGGTAGTTTAGGGTTGCGGGTTCAGGGTTCAGGGTTTAGGGTTTCCTCAACCCTAAACCAGGAAAGAAAACATCATAAACTCCAAGTGGCTCGAACCAGCTGGAATGGGCCACGTATGCAGCCTTGCCTAAGCTGCTGATGCAGTAGGTGCCCAAAATATAGACACCATAAACCCAAAATCCAAAACATGGACACCCATCCCCATTTTAGTACCCCTCCCCCCCCTACCCCCCCCTACCCTACCCTACCCCTACTACCCCCCCCTACTACCCCCCCCCCTGCCCCCACCCCGACACCCCTATCCCTAACCCCCCGTATTTCCCCCTACATCGCAACTCTTTTTTCTACTATGTGCTTAACAACCCCAAACAAGATGAAAAGATAATGGTCCCTGTTGGGGAGGGGGGGGTTCTTAAGCAACTGGTAGTTTGGAGTTCCTTAACAGCAATCCCTAAACCCTAAACCCTAAACCCCAAACCCTAAACCCTAAACAGCAACCCAGTTGCTTTTGAAGCGAGACCAAAGATCGCCCAGGGGTGGTTCCTCCACTTGAGTCGTCGCGGCCATTTCTTCCAGGACGACGCTGCCCAGGGCGATCGGCTGGTTGTCTTTCGGGAGCACGGTCTTCCTTACGGGCCCAAAACCCAAGGAAATAAAAGTTTAAACTTTCAGAATAAACTACCTTATAAGAAGCCCAAAAGTTGAAAAGTTGGGTTTTGGGCCAGTAAGCTTCCTATGCTCCCCTTAGAACCTTAATAGAACTGCGATTCTGAATTCCCTTGGGCTTCATAGAAACAAAAACAAAAAAACCAATTCCTGAAAAGGTCATAGCTTCCTGGTGCGGAAGATGTCTTCCAGCGTCGTGCGGGACGATACGCGACCTCGAGTCTCTACCTGGGTTTCCGGTGCTCCCTCGTCCGTCTCTTCAAACTTGCTCTCAAAAAGACTTTCCTCGGCTTCCGCAACCTCGTCGTTCTCTTCCACGTCTCCACATGAGCGCTGGACTCGAGAGGACACCTGCGCAGCCATTCCGGTCTTCGCCTTCGGCTTCGCCCCGGCTTCCGCAGGTTGACTTGCTTCAAGCGCAGTTCCAGTCTGAATGTGCCATGGAGAATTCTCCGGTGCAGCAGGAACCGGGGGCGCGTGGACCTGCAGCTGAACTTCGATCCGTCCGAGGAGCTCGGTAAGATGCTGCTGCCAGTCGTGGTGCTGGGCTTTCAGCGCGGTGATGCTTTGCACTGAAGTCAGCTGCTGTTCCTTCACTGAGGCCAGCTGCTCCAAGGCTTGGGCAACTGAGGGGTCCATGGTGCGTGCCATCTTCGATTTAAAAAGGGCCTGCGGGTGTCACAAGTGATCTGGCCAGAGAGACCGAGAGACAGAAAGAGAGAGAGCGAGAGGGAGAGAAAAGTAGATAAAGAGAGAAAGAGAGAGAGAGAGAGAGAGAGAAAGAGAGACAGAGAGAGGGAAGGTAGGAAAGAGGGGTTGATCTTGCACGCCTCTTGCAAACGAGAACAACTCAGAAAGTCCTTGTTTGCAGCTGCAGTTGCCAAAACACAGGGTGATAGCCCCACATCCCTCATGGCCATGAAAACTCTCCTGAAAGCAGCTGAACCCTAAACACTAAACCCTAAACCCCAAACCCTAAACTGTAGCCCGAAACCCTAAACCCTAAACCCTAAACCCTACTGACTGTCGGTTCCCAAAGCCCAGAAGCCCGAGCTTCAGCCAAAGGCGCGCTACGCAGGATCCACGAAAGGCCGGCACTTGCCACCGGCTGTAGCACCTGGCCACCCGGGTCCTCTAAGTTTAGGTTTTAGGGTTTAGGGTTTAGGGTTTCGGGCTACAGTTTAGGGTTTAGGGTTTAGTTTAAGGGTTAGGGGTTTAGGGTTTAGTTTAGGGTTTAGGGTTGAGGGGTTGCAGGTTCGGGTTTAGGGTTTCGGGTTTCGGGCCTAGGGCCTTCTCAAGAATAAACAGCTCAGCTTGCAAGAGAAAAACCCACCGTTACGCGCAGTAGGAGATGCCTTTTAGTCTCCCCAAGAAAGGACACCCCAATACATTGATACATGGTGCAGTGTCGCCCAATCCCCCCTCGCATGGTATGGCACCCCCCCCGGCCCCCCCTGAGGGTTTAGGGTTCAGGTTTTTCTTTGTTTTTTTATTTTTTTTGGTTGGGGGAGGGGGGGGGGGGGGGGGCGGATACCATCCATGGGGGGGCGGAGGGGGGGTGGGGGGGACTGTTGACACGGCGACAGGGAACCATCAAAGACCTCAACATTTGCAAGGAACTTTATATACACTCGCCAATAATTAACAATGACATAAACCTTGTTTCATGTAGCCCAAAGCTCTGATTTCTCTACCCGCCAAGGGACCACCGACCCCATTGGGTTTAGGGAGGTTTAGGGTTTAGGTTTGGGGTTTAGGGTTAGGGCCCCCCTCTACACCCCCCGGCACCGGATACATCGCCATGGTCGAAGGGGCCACGTGCTTGGCGGCCCAGGCCATAAGGGACTGACCTCGAGAATTCGACCCTAAACCCTAGGCCCTAAACCCTAAACCCTAAACCCTAAACCCAAGGGGCCTTCATAACGAGAACAGGATTTTGGGGGGGTTTATATAGTATCAATTTCAAGGGGCCAAGGGGCGCGAAGGGGGATACTGTTTAGAAATTATTCCGACCTCCCTAAACCCTAAACCCTAAACCCTAAACCCTAAACCCTAAACCCTAAACCCTAAACTTACGCTCTGCCTCGTGCACGCGCACGCGCATGCAACCCCAAGGCCTCCCTTTTTGTTGGACCCGGGGGTCCTCTCAGGTGCTAGGGCCCGGAGCATACACCCTACAGTAAACCCTAAGGCCTTTTGGGTTTAGGGTTTAAGGCTTAGGGTGAGGGTTTAGGGTTTAGGGTTTGAGTTCGAGTTTAGGGATCCCTAAAACCTAAACTCTAAACCCTACTTGCCCCGAAGCCTCACGAAAGAAATGCTCTGCCTCTCTAAGGGTAGTTGCTTTGTCCCTTAGTCTGGGCTCTGAAGAGGGGACCCCCCTAAATAACCCTTGTATACCCTGTGCAACCCGAGGGCCCATGCTTCGGAGCCCTTTAAAGCTTAACGAGGGTAAGGGACCATATTCAGAGCCTCTCGAAACACTAAATCCTAAACCCTAAACCCTAAACCCTAAATCCTAAGTGTCAACCACCCTTGCTTGGGCTGTTGCAGATGATGGTCGGGACCACCTAAGCCGCTTGAGGATGGAACGCTAATCAGGTTGTAGGGTTGCAGTTGTTTAACGTTTTGGGTTTTAGGGCTTTGGGGCCTTAAAACCCTAAACCCTCAACCCTAAACCCTAAACCCTCAACCCTAAGCAGGAGTTTTGGCCAGGCCTCTCGGCCCTGCCGACAAAATGCTTTGGGAGGCTAGACGCGCAACTTCCTTCTTGCCCAGCACCCGCTTAGCCGAGTTTGGTGAGCCCTCAACAACCCTAGATTCAACCCTATAAGCCCTAGGGTTTAGGGTTTAGGGTTTAGGGTTTAGGGCTTAGGGTTTAGGGTTTAGGGTTTAGGGACACCTTACAATCCTACACCCTAGCCCTAAACCCTTTTTTGCTTTAACCCCCTGAACCCTATGAAACCCTTTGTGGACTATTTAGAGCTTCAGGGGCCCTCTCCCAAAGCCTGGCTGCCTTAGCATCAGCTTGTGCGGGAACGTACCTAAAGTACTTGGAGATTCAGGGTACTTGCAACCCCAATTAGAACTGTACCAATACGTTTAAGACCTTTGCAATCAGCGCCGATGGGCTCTGCCCGAAGGTTCGTGGGCAGCCGTGCTTAGGGTAAGGGTTTAGGGTTTAGGGTTTAGGGTTTAGGGTTTAGGGTTTAGGGTTTAGGGTTTAGGGTTTAGGGTTTAGGGTTTAGGGTTTAGGGTTTAGGGTTTAGGGTTAGGGTTTAGGGTTTAGGGTTTAGGGTTTCGGGTTTAGGGGCTCAACCTCGCGAAGTACAAGAGTGAGCGAATGGGACACCTTTCCCTTTCCTAGCTGACTCACGGCTTTCAGAAGGTTAAACAAGCCCATCAATAATCATGAATATCGAGGTCCTTTACTAACCCTATTTCACTAAATGCTCAGTCCAAGAATCCCTAAACCCTAAACCCTAAACCCTAAACCCTCAACCCTCAGGGAGCTCAGTCTAAGAAACCCTTTTTAAAGGCTCATTATGATGAGCGTTTCCGGTTCATGTAATGCCCCAGGAATCCGCGTCATCGAGCCGGGTTCAAGGTTTAGGGTTTAGGCTGGTGTTGCTCATGCCCCAAAAACCCGGGAATCCATCCCACCCGTCAGTCTTGCCCACGTTTTCGCTTTTTGGCTCACATCTTATGAATAGAGCTACGCGCACCCAAACCCTGGGTGGCTAAATTCGTGAGGGGGTTTTTGTCGCGAAAGGCGGACACGACATGTCTTCTTGGCCCGTACTCGTCCTTCTAGTTTACTATTGTCACACCCCCCAGGCCCTAAACCCTAAACCCTAACCCTAAACCCTAAACCCTAAACCCTAAACCCTAAACCCTAAACCCCTGCAAGCTCTGGAGCCGCAAAAGCCCTTAGAACGCAACAGAGGAGCTGATGTGATCTTCCTGGGAAAGCTATGGCTGGGTCTCCGCGCCGTGTAGAAGGCCAGGGCCTAGTAGAGAACAGCGTTTAGGACTACCGGGACCACTTAAGTACTGCAGGGTTTAGGGTTTAGGGTTCAGGGTTTAGGGTTAGGGTTTAGGGTTGACAGGGTTTGGGGGCTTCTGATGCTTTAGGAACGAAGGTGAACTGATGAGTAATCCTCAACAGGGAGGGTGATTCTAGCATATTGATAAAGGGACCATAAGGGAACATGATTAGTAATTATTCCGACCCCTGTAGCACGTTGGGACCATGGGGTTTGCGTGCCATCGAGACGGAGTTGAACAGCACATGGCCTCTCTAAATAGGGTGGACATGACGCCCGGACGCCCGACACCCCTTCATTGCGATACGAATACACACCTTGAACTCTGACGAGATCCTTATTATGAAAAACCCCTAAACCCTAAACCCTAAACCCTAAACCGATCCTAATCAAGGGGAATTGCCCACCATCAGGCCCTGTAATGAGAAATAGGAGCCCGAAGAGGAAAAACAAGCTGCCAGCCAAACAACAGGGTTTAGGGTATGGGGTTTTGGGTTTAGGGTTTAAGGTTTAGGACGGTTTAGGGTTTAGGGCTTAGGGTTTAGGGTTTGGGGGGCCTGGGGTCTTTTCTGCTGAGCGCTGCGCAGGGAGCAGTTCAGCATCAGGGTGCGTGTTCCTGAGCTGATCTGTGACAGGACTGCTATCTCCACCATGGCCAGCATGACCCCAGGTCACAACAGACCCATCGCCCAGAATTGCAGCAAAAGCAGAGCCAAAATAATTGGTGGTGGCTTGAATATGCTGCACGTCCCTCAGCTGACTTTGCGCGCGACTGCTGTCGCCACCATCAGCAGGATCACCCCAGGTAACAACAGACCCATCGCCCAGAATGGCAGCAAAAGCCCAGCTGGTAGCTTGGATCTGCTGCACGTTCTTCAGCCGATCTTGAACATCACTGCTGTCACCACCATTGAAATCATCGCCCCAGGTGACAACAGACCCATCACCCAGAATGGCAGCAAAAGCCGTGTCGGTAGCTTGGATCTGCTGCACATCCTTCAGCCGATCCCTGACATCACGACTGTCGCCGCCACAGTCCACATCGCCCCAGGTCACAACAGATCCATCGCCCAGAATGGCAGCAAAAGCTCTGTGGCTTGCTTGGATCTGCTGGACATCTTTCAGATGATGTTGCATATCGCCGCTCTGGCCACCACGGCCAGCATCACCCCAGGTCACAACAGACCCATCGCCCAGAATGGCAGCAAAAGCCCTGTCGGTCGCCTGGATCTGCTGCACGTCCTCTTAGTAGCCCAGTAACCATATTACAATAAGGGCACCTTCTTTTTGGTTGGCTACCTTATAAGGGAACCTAAAACAAAACAAAGGGAAAAGCGTACCACTGGGCTACTAAGTCCTTCAGCTGATCTTGCACGTCACTGCTGTTGCCTCCCCAGTCAGAAAACCCCCAAGTCACAACAGACCCATCGCCCAGAATGGCAGCAAAGGCTTTCAGAGATGCTTGGATCTGTTGCACGCCCTTCAGCCGACCTTGCACATCACTGCTGTCGCCACCATCCTCAGGATCGCCCCAGGTCACAACAGACCCATCGCCCAGAATGGCGGCAAAAGCCCAACAGGTAGCTTGGATCTGCAGGACGTTCTTCAGCTGACCTTGCACGGGACCGCTGTCGCCTCCACGTGCAGCATCGCCCCAGGTGACAACAGATCCATCGCCCAGAATGGCAGCAAAAGCCGTGCAAGTAGCTTGGATCTGCTGCACGTCCTGTAGCCGGTCTTGAACATCACTGTTGTCGCCACCGCAGTCCACATCACCCCAACACACAACAGACCCATCGCCCAGAATGGCCGCAAAAGCCGTTTCGGTAGCTTGGATCTGCCGCACGTCCTTCAGCTGACCTTGCACACCACTGCAGCGACCTCCATAGCCAGCAGGGCCCCAGGTCCTTGGTAGCCCGGTAACCATATTATAATGAGGCACCCTTTTGGGGTTGGCTATTTTCTAGGGGAACCCATAACCAAAAAAAAGGGGGTAAAGGGTACCACAGGGCTACCAGGGGTCACAACAGATCCAGTGCCCAAGATCGCTGCGAAAGCATAATCGTTGCCGCATACTTGAGCGCTTCTCATCCTTGGTAGTCCAGCAACCATCTCATAATGAGGGCATCCACTTTGGGGTCGGCTGTTTTAAACGGGAACCTTGAACCGAAAAGGGAAAAACGGCACCACTGAGCTACCCACAAACCCAATACCCCTTAGTTAAGGAATAGACCTTAAATTATCAAGGGATCCTCAATATGATTTAAGGCGCATTCCTCATTTAAGGGGTTATTGCGCTCATTGGGTACCAAGCATCTGCAAGGTCAGGACATCGCCGCTCTGCAAGCCGCACTCCTCAAGCGTGAGAGCTCCGTCCAGAACGCCTCCGGAGGAGTCCAAGAGTCTGCCCCTGCCTTGGGGACGACACGAGCCCTAAAAAGGGTTTCTGGTTCGTATTACCTTAATAGGAATAACAGTAGTAGAGGGCATATGACCCCCTATTTTAGGGTTTATAAACCCTAAACCCTAAACCCTAAACCCCAAACCCCAATTTTAGGGTCCACTTCGTCCCCGAGGTGCCAACTGCCAAGGCTCTCTGCGCTCGGCTCCTCAAGGATTCTACCTGAGTTGCTGAGTTCATAAGCGTAGGGTCAGGGTGTAGGGTTTAGGGTTTAGGGTTTAGGGTTTAGGGTTTAGGGTTTAGGGTTTAGGGTTTAGGGTTTAGGGTTTAGGGTTTAGGGTTTAGGGTTTAGGGTTTAGTGTACACTTTCAGTTCTAAAGGTGTAACGTGTGTTCTCACTCAGCTACTAAGCTACGAGCTCATCCTGCTCTGCTTCCAGTGAAACTGTCCGGCCGCTCAGCAGGCTCACCTCAATCGCTATGGGCATGAGGCAGCAATCCCTGGCAACATCACACAAGATCAGGCTTATGTTTTTACCCTAAACCCTAAACCCTAAACCCTAAACCCTAAACCCTAAACGTTTTTGTCTTCTCCAGGCTTCCCTGTCGTGCTCTCCTAGTACTTCTTGCTCGACCTATGGAGCCGAATACCCACTAACTAGAATAGAAATCTACCCTTAAACCCTAATCTTCACAAACTGATGTGCTTGTCAGCTAGACGTTATGTTCCAGAACTAAAGCGGGTTTTCTGAGGGTTTAGGGTTTAGGGTTTATCTGGGTCGGTGGTGTCTGTGGGCTCCTGCGCACCTGCGCTCCAGTGGTCACACGGCCCAGATGAGCCAAACGCTGCTGTAGAGCTGCAAGATCTGGGAGTTTTAGGGATTCGGCACCCTAAAGCCTAAACCCTAAACTCTAAACCCTAAACCCTAAACCTCAGGGCGTGTATATTACGTCGTCTAAGGCTTGGCGGCCATAAGCTCAGGGTTTTTTACTGTTTAGGGTTTAGGCTTATAAATTTGGCCTTAGGGTTTCGAAGAAGTCATGGTACATTGTTCTGGTTTCTAAGCCCTGTCGAAAGAATCTGCTGCCATGGCCAATCTCCTCAAACCCATGCCCTAGACCCACAGATCTGGGAGATCAATAAGGGCATCCAACGCAGGACCCCACCAAGCACAGGCTTCTTTGGTTCAAGAAACCTGGGGCAAAACAGCCTAAACCCTAGACACTAAACCCTAAACCCTAAAACCTAAAATCTCGCCTCCCGCTGTTTTGTCTCGATCCTCGACCTTCGCTAATCACTCGTGAGCCCAGATCTTCCAAAACACCTCTGGGATTGGGGTTTAGGGAGGCTCCTAATATTGAGACGATGATAGGGTTTCTAGGGGATACGAAGTAGACTTGCTAAGTCAACAGAGCCTCCAAGTGAAGTACACCCCCAGGCTCCTAGTATAGAGGATCCCCTTAAGCTAAACAAGGGGGCAGCTAATATAGGGGCCTTAATAATTAGAATAGGGTTTTGGGGTCATTTTAGTCTGACTACATAGGAACCATAAGGGAATGCCACTAGTAACGATTCCGACCCCTTTACTACATCATCATGGGTTGTAGCTTTGAGTCTTGCCACCTGTTTGGTGTAGGGTTTCGGGTTAGGGTAGGCAGCGGGTAGCTCGAGGAAGATTCCTAAGCAAAATTCCTAACTAGGCCAGGATGGAAGATCTGGGACTTCTCGCTGGACGTAAGCAGATGGTGGGGGGCTGAGGGCTTCGGGTTAAGGGGACCTTCTTCGCCGGCTGCTCCGCAGCAGGATAATCTTTAAAGACAGCGGACCGGGCTTCGAAAGGCTGCGCGATGCTCAGGCTTTCCACTGCCTTCGGCTGAAGAGCCTCACGGCTCAGGCCTGTGGCCCTCACGATTGCCCTTCTAAATATGTGTACGTGCATAAGACATAAATATCTTTTTCTTTGTACCTCTATATATATACACACATATATATATATATGTATCTATACATGTATGTATATATAAATCTATAGACAGAAAATTGGGCCTGGGTCAAACATCGGCTACTTCGGGTTAGGGGTCTGAGCAATGAATCCTGAATCCTAACCTCTCTACACCCTGTGAGCCCTCCACAACTCTACCTTAAGAACCGTAAAGCCGACCTTGCTGCAGGCCATTAGTACCAAAACCTCTTATAGGATGCTTAGGTAAGGTACACAAGACAAGACCTTTCTGTAGGTTACTACTACAAAACCCCTTACAGGATTCTTCGGTAACCTAAACCCTAAACCCGAAACCCTAAACCCCAAACCCTAAACCCTAAACCCTAAACCCCAAAAGCAACCTGCATTTCAAGGCCCAGGTCGGCTGGCCCACGCGCGTTTCCGCGGCTTGGCCGCGAGGGAACGAGCCGTGGGACAAGTTGCGCTTCACGACAGCATTGGGCTCAGCATGAATAAAGGTTTAGGGTTTAGGGTTTAGGGTTTAGGGTTTAGGGTTTAGGGTTCATTCGAAATGGTTGTGGGGGGCTATTATCGTAGAAGTATATGGGTTTTCCCAAAATACGGATACCCCTGCTACACCCCAAATAGAATAGAATCCCGGTAAAGGGACCCCCAAACAGGGGACCGTCATTTACGGAAACCTTCAAGGAAAAAATGCTATTAAATAGTACCCCAAGCCCTAAACCCGAAACCCTAACCCCTAACCCCTAAACCCTAAACCCTAAACCCTAAACCCTAAACCCTAAACCCTAAACCCTAAACCCTAAACCCTAAACCCCTAACCCCTAAACCCTTTTGGCAATTCGTCCGACCTTGTGAGTAGGTCAGACAAGGGCTTGGCGTTGCGAGGTTCTCAGAGGCTTACTTTCGGAGCGCCTGTGCGGGCGTGGGATTGTGGCAGCTCGTGGGGGTCTTAAGGATAAAAGGGTTTAGGGTTTTGTTTTTTTTAGGGTTTAGGGTTTAGAGTTTAGGGGTTGTAGGGTTTAGGGTGTAGGGTTTAGGACGTCTGCACAGGTCGGCGGAATAGATTCGGATCGAGGGCTCAGGCAGGGTCTTAGGTGCAGGGTTCTGCAGGTAAGGGTGTTCAGGGTCCAGGCTTGTTTCTGAATTCTTGCGGAAGCGCCCAATTCTCACAAAGCAGCTGCGCCGGAACTGGGCACATGATCAACCATCGGTGCTCGTGCTACCACCATCCACCCGAAACCCTGAGCTCTTGTCCAACATTTTTTGGTAGCCCGAAACCCTAAACCCTAAACCCTGAACCCTGAACCCTAAACCCTCAGCAAGGGTGGGTTACAGGGATCATCATACGGTTTCTAGGGGATACTAAGTAGACTACTAAGTCCAAAGAGATGCCAAGAATGCTACACCCTAAGCCCTAAACCCCAAAAGCGCTGGGTCCCTTAACAATTAAGCCCTGAAACGAGAAACCTGAAACCCCAAGCCTCTCTAAACTCCTCCTTCATGGTAGGTATCAGAGATGGTGAGGGTCGATGGAAGATGCACCGGCCTAGATACCATAAACCGCGAGTCCCGCATAAGCCCAAACCCCTAAACGCTGTGCTCTGTCACACTGGGCGCCGACTGCTCTCATGCCCAACATCCCTTTGAGAGGCTGGGCAATTTGCACCACCGCCAGGTCTGCCCCACAGGAGGTGTTAAGGCATTTTTCTACTATTTGCTTAAGAACCCCCCCCCCCCCCCCAATAAAAAACAACTTCCTTCTAAGGGCAACATACGGATGATGATCTTTTCTCTTTCTGGGGGTTTCTTACGAAAATAGAAGCTAAACCCTAAACCAGGTCGGAAGGTAGGGCGGGCCGAGGGCTGCCGGCCTTCGGGCTAAAGGGCCTAAAGGGCCTAAAGGGCCTAAAGGGCCTAAAGGGCCTAAAGGGCCTAAAGGGCCTAAAGAGCTTAAGGGCTTAAGGAAGTAGGGCACAGGGTTTAGGGTTACACTTCGCGGAAGTAGAAGAGCTCAGGGTTTGAGGTTCAGGGTTTGACGATCTGGGGGATGCCGTGGCTAGCCAAGTCGTCTGCTTGCCGGCGATGACCTGGATCGTCGATTGAGCTCTCCTGGCCGAGAGAATCTTCGAGCACCCCCAGAAGGAGGCCGAAACCCCTTTTCTTATATCTCTTTTTGGAACAGGCTCTAAGGATCCACGCCCTACCCAAACCCTAAACTCCCATGAAGAAGAATAAAGACAGAGAGAGAGAGAGAGAGAACGCAAACGTCCTTCAAAATGCGCACTATCTAAGCCCTCTACCTACCGAAGCGTACGAGACAACAACACAGAAACAGAATCCTCACAAGGGTAGTTTGTCTAAATTAGGGCCGGAATTCGGGGTCCCTTTTGAGGTCGTTCTTTCCAGGGTGCCGTACGATCTACGGGACCGAAAAAGGTCCCCAATGTAGAGAACTACCCACGTGACACAAACCCTAAACCCTAAACCCTAAACCCCTAGACTGGGTGGGCTTTAGGGCTTCGGGTGTGGCGTGCATGAAGCCTCCAGGGTAGAGCAGCTTCTTGGTCTTATCCCCTCGCTCTCCGACCAGGCCTTTCCTTGGCAGAAGCGGTCTAAACCCTAAACCCTAAACCCTAAACCCTAAACCCTAAACCCTAAACCCTAAACCCTAAACCCTAAACCCTAAACCCTAAACCCTAAACCCCAAACCCTAAACCCTAAACCCAAGCCCTTAAGCTTGTACCCTTGGGTTTTGGGGTCCCTTTGAAGGATTCCGGAGGGGAGATAGGGGGCCATATTCGGAGTACTACGGGGGCCTTTGGTACAACCTGAGGGGTACGAGTCTTAATTCCTTGAGGCTAAACCCTATGCCCTAAGCCCTATGCCCTAAACCGTAAGCCCTAAACCCGAAGCCCTAAGCCCTAAACCCTAAACCCTAAACCAAGAATTTCTCAGGGTGTGGGGCTCCGGGTTGGAGGGCTTAGGGGATGAACTTAGAGCCCCTCTCTCTCTCTCTCTCTGTCTCTCTCTCTCTGTCGCTCTCTTGCTCGCTCGCTCGCTCGCTCGCGCTCTCTCTCTCTCTCTATTTTTTCATACACATACATCTATATATATATACATGTACATGTATTCATTCTCGTTTGTATCATTTATGAGCTTTAAGAACTTTGGGTAAGGGGTATAAGGGGATCACTGGGCTGACCGCCTACCTGCAACCTCAAACCCTACGAATGAGCTGGTTGAGGGCTTGGGGCTCAGGGCTTAGGTTTAGGATGATTTTTCTGCTTGTGCCACCCCCCAAAAAGGAAGCTCAGCTTTTTTTGATAAGGAATCCTATGTACACTCACCAGCAAGGGCAACACATCTCGACATCTAGACCCTGCTGCACAAATCCTGGGCCTTGATTGCCAAGTATAACCCAGCCCTCCCTTTTTAACAAAATAGGTGACCCAGTTTAGGGTGGAATTGGGAAACGCCGAGTCGCGCCTGAAGGGTTTAGGGTTTTGGGTTTAGGGTTTAGGATTTAGGGTTTAGGGTTTGCGGTTTCGGGTTTATTAGAGAACCAGACCCTTTCGGCACAGGCGCTCAGGACCTGAGAGGAAGCCAGTTGCACCACGAAACCGGTAAACAAACTTCCTAAACCCTAAACCCTAAACCCTAAACAGCCTAAACCCTAAACCCTAAACCCTAAGCCCTAAGCCCTAAGCCCTAAACCCTAAACCCTAAACCCAAAACCCAAACCCTAGAACCGTCGTAATGACAAATAACCATGGCGTAATGGATGACATCACAACCTGGACCCAGGAGTAGCCCAGGAATGTACAGGGTACCCTTTTTGGCTTACAGGATCTAAAAGGGGGAACCTGAACCCCAAATAACAGAAAGCCCCTAAACCCTAAACCCTAAACCCTAAACCCTAAACCCTAAACCCTAAACCCTAAACCCTAAACCCTAAACCCTTCTCTGGGTCCTATCACAGCAGAATCTCTAGCCGCCGGGGAGCATTTTTTTCAAGTACGCGGCCTGCGTGCACCCAGGTTTCGGGCCATTGGGGCTTGGGGGCTTGGGCTGACCTAACCCCGACCCCCAAGTAGGGGGCTTAGGGTTTAGGGGGTTTGGGGTTTAGGGTTTAGGGTTTAGGGTTTAGGGTTTAGGGTTTAGGGATTGAGGGTTTAGGACTTGGGGCATATGATGTGATGCTTCCAAATCTTCAGGCAGCTGAGACTTTCTCCTCGTTATGATTAATCTCTTACCTTAGATATCCCTCCCTGCTAGAAAGCGCTTGGAAGGCGTCACACGGATCACACTCAGAGGCCCGTAGCGTGGAAGTCCGAGTTCTGCCTTGAAGCGGAAGCCTCAACCTCCCAATTGCCTAATGCACCAGAATTAGGAGGTTTAGGGTTTGTAGAGCCCAGGCTAGGGCTTAGAGAGGTCCAACTGATTTAAATAAATAGAATGAATTTAAAGAATTATGTAAAAGCATAGTATTGATACTATGCACTAACGTAATAAGTACCCCTAAACCCTAAACCCTAAACCCTAAACCCTAAACCCTAAACCCTAAACCCTAAAAGGGTCTTCTGGGCACGAATGAAGGGAATTCGGCTCCCCGGGAGGCCAAAGCCTCCTCAGCTCGGAGCCGCTCTTCATCGAAGCGCTGCTTGAGATCGCCCGTGAAGACCTGGGGGTTTAGGGTTTAGGGTTTAGGGTTTAGGGTTTAGGGTTTAGGGTTTAGGGTTTAATGTTGGACTCGCTTTAGTGCGCAGGGCCCCCCCCCCCCCCCCAAACAATTTTGCGGTTTTCGGGGATCCTTAATAATGTGGGATGGGGCTGGGACGGGGGCTGGGGGTAGGGCGGCTAGGGGTCGAGGGTCGCCCTTCAACCCCAGCCGGGACAACATCGCATAATTGTGAACCACCCTAAACAATGGGGGGTTCTGTATAAGCGGATCGGAAAATCGCATAATAGTGGTCCCATCCACTAAAGCCAGTCCAACATTAGGGTTTAGGGTTTAGGGTTTAGGGGTTTCGGGGTTTCGGGGTTTAGGGGTTTAGGGGTTTAGGGGTTTAGGGGTTTAGGGTTTAGGGTTTAGGGCTGAGTCTTACTGGTTCTTATGGCAGAGAATGAGGGAAGGAGGTAGGGGGTAGGGGGAACCCTATTGAATCCCTCAAAGGGTATATTATCAGTCATAAGGGATATAAGGTACCTGGATCTTAGTAGAGAATGAGGGAATGAGGCACCCTATTGACTCTCTGAAAGGCTAGATTGTAGGGGATGCAAGGACCTAATTCCTAATTCCCTGATTCCCTATTCAGAACCGAGAAGGGCGGGGAAGTTGGGTACGGCTGCTCGGACCTTACACCCTAGACTCAGAAACTTGGTCTGGCCGGCTTAGGTAGGGTTTATGGTTTCGGGTTTCGGGTTGAGGGTTCAGGGTTTAGAGCTCAGGGCTCCCTGAGGCAAGGCGCGTCATACTCCTTGGTGTAGTTGGCGAAGGAGAGCGTCCTGGGCTCCAACTTCCCAAGCCAGTACCCCAAACCCCCAAACCCTAACCCTAAACCCTAAACCCTAAACCTGGAAACCAAACCCTAAACCCTAAACCCTAAACCCCAGTGTCGAGGAGAATCGGCTCTGTCACACATGTCTGTTCGCCCGTAGCACCAGAAGCTGTAGTATTCCTTTGAAGGGTTCTATAGGGGGAGATATACGGGTAGTTCTCTCAACTAGGGCCCCTAAGAATTTTATACGGATTTAAAGAAGTACATACCTAAATATATTTGGTCAGCCCCCCCCCATGATCCACACCTATGGTTTTCCTGTCTTCATCTTTGTCTGATTTTCTGTTTTTTCACCGGAAAAATGCAGTAAAAACTGCACTGGAATACAAAAAGCTCTATTATATTATCCTCTACAAAAACACTAGTGTTTTTATGTGCATTTTGCTTCTGAAACTTGTGTTTTGCGGCTCTATAAACTTTTAGAAGGGTAGCCATTTAGAAGCTTAAGGCTTTTCAGGGTTTTAGGTTTTAGGGGTTTGTAAAAATTTAGATGATCTGTGGAAGGCACCGGGGCTTCCCCAGACCATTTGCAACTTTAAAGATCCTTAAAAGGGGCAGCCATTTTCAAATTTGAAGGGCTTTAAGGTATTTAAAGCCTTTCAAGATTTTCAAGATTTAACGGATCTTAAAAGGCTTTAAAGCCCTTAGCAACCTCGAAACGTTTATCCCTTAAAAGTCTAAAATTCTTTAAAATTTAAAACGGGCAGCCGTTTAATATTAAGGAAGTTACGGATTTTAGAATTGAACATCCTAAAATCTTTAAACTTTAAAAGGACAGCCATTTACAACTGTAAGAATTTCAGGGTTTTACGGATTTTAAAAAATTTATATTGTCTGGGGAAGGCACCGGGGCTTCTCCAGACCATTGGCAACTTCAACAATCTCTAAAATCCGCAAAGGACAGCCACTTAAATACGTAAGCAAGTTAAGGTCTTTAAAAGGCTTAAACGGCTTAAAACCTTCATAATCCCGAGAATGCTTAAACAGAAGCTTAAAGATTTTTATAAGATTTAAGATTTTTAATGTTTAGGTGGGTCTGGGGAAGCCCCAGTGCCTTCCCCAGATCATGTAAACTTGCAAAAACCCTCAAACCCCTTAACCCTAAAATCCAACCCCGAAGCCCTTAGCTCTAAACCCTAAACACTCAGCACCAGACCCTAAACACTAACCCAAAAACTTAACACTAAGCCCTTAGCACAAACCCCAAGCACTTAACATGAAACCCTAAACACTTAAGCACTAGACCCTAAACACGAAACCCTAAACACTCAAACACTACACCCTAAAAACTAAACCCTGAACATTACACACTAAACCCTACACACTAAACCCTGAACACTAGTAAACATCCTTAAAAACCTAAATCCAAAAATCCAAACCCGAAACCCTTAACACTAAACCCTAAACACTCAGCACTAGACCCTAAACACTAACCCTAAAAACTTAACACTAGGCCCACAAACCCCAAACACTTGACACGAAACCCTAAACACTTGAGCACTACTAAACCCTAAACACTCAGCACCAGACCCTAAACACTAACCCTAAAAACTTAACACTAAGCCCTTAGCACAAACCCCAAACACTAAACAGGAAACCCTAAACGCCTAAGCACCCCTAAAAACTAAACCCTAAACATTACACACTAAACCCTACACACTAGACCCTTAACCCAAAAAAAACCGAAACCCTTAGCACTGAACCCTAAACACCAGCGTAAACACTAACCCTAAAAGCTTAACACTACGCCCTTAGCACGAACCCCAAACACTGAACACGAAACCCTAAACACTTAAGCACTAAACCCTTACTAAACAATAAACCCTAAACACTTAAACACTACACCCTACAAACTAAACCCTAACCATTACACACTAAACCCTACACACTAAACCCTAAAGCCTAAACAGAAGGATTTTTTAAGTTGTCAATGGTCTGGGGCAGCCCCGGTGCCTTCCCCAGATCATTTAAATTTGTAAAAATCCTTAAAACCCTTAACCTAAAACCCAAACCCGAAACCCTCAACACTAAACCCTAAACACTAACCCTAAAAACTTAACACTAAGCCCTTAGCACAAACCCCAAACACTTAGCACGAAACCCTAAACACTTAAGCACTTAACCCAAAAACTAAACCTTAAACATTTCAAACTAAACCCTAAACATTAGACACTAAACCCTAAACCCTAAACAGTAAACCCCAAGCCCAGAACCTCGAGCCCTACTAAATCTAAACCTGAAACCAAAAAACCCGTCGGGGTTTCAGATGCTTACTGTTTGGATTTCAGAGTTTAGGGTTTTATTTGGGTTTTAGCCGAGCCGCTTGACCCTAGACCCTAAAACCTAAACTTAACACTCAACCCTAAACACAAAACCCTAAACCCTGAAACCTACACACTAAACCCTATACACTAGATTTCCAGAAAAAAGCTGGAGTACCCGGGCCCCGGACTCCAGACTCCAGATTTTTCAGAAAAAATCTGGAGTACCCGCGCCCCGGACTCCAGACTCCAGATTTCCAGAAAAAATCTGGAGTACCCACGCCCCGGACTCCAGACTCCAGATTTCCAGAAAAAATCTGGAGTACCCGGGCCCCGGACTCCAGACTCCAGATTTGCAGAAAAAAATCTGGAGTACCCGGGCCCCGGACTCCAGACTCCAGATTTCCAGAAAAAATCTGGAGTACCCGGGCCCCGGACTCCAGACTCCAGATTTCCAGAAAAAATCTGGAGGACCCGGGCCCCGGACTCCAGACTCCAGATTTCCAGAAAAAATCTGGAGTACCCACTCCCCGGACTCCAGACTCCAGATTTCCAGAAAAAATCTGGAGTACCCGGGCCCCGGACTCCAGACTCCAGATTTCCAGAAAAAATCTGGAGTACCGGGGCCCCGGGCTCCAGACTCCAGATTTCCAGAAAAAATCTGGAGTACTCGCGGCCCCAAACTCCAGATTACAGACTCCAGAATCTGGAGTCCAGAGTCCCGGTACTCCAGATTTTTTTTGGAAATCTGGAGTCTGGAGTCTGGAGGTACTCCAGATTTTTTCTGGAAATCTGGAGTCTGGAGTCTGGGGGTACGGAAATCTGGAGTCTGGAGTCTGGGGGTACTCCAGATTTTTTCTGGAAATCTGGAGTCTGGAGTCCGGGGCCCGGGTACTCCAGATTTTTTCTGGAAATCTGGAGTCTGGAGTCCCCCCCCTCCCAAAACCCCGTTCCCGAGGCCAAATGTGTGGATCATGGGGGGGGGGCGAGCATATATTTATATAATATATATATATAACATATATATATATATACATGTATATACATGTAGGTATTTATGCATGTATCTATAAAGTGCCTAGTGAATTCCTTAAACCCTTACTGAGATCTCATAGGGCGACGTCAACTTGTGGGGGCTACACCCTGAACTCCGCCCTCTTTGTGCTTTAGGGTTCAGGGTCTCAGGGGCTTTTCTTACGTCTACACGGTCAAGGAAGCCCCAACACCTTAAAAACCCTGAAACCCGGAAACCCTGAGCCCTAAGCCCTAAGCCCTAAGCCCTAAACCCTAAACCCTGAACCGTAAACCCTCAGACCCTGAAGGACCCTATAAGCCCCTCCATCCGTAGGGCTGCGCAGTCCAAGAGGCTGGCTTGTCTTCAAGGCTGTCTCTAAGCGCCCATAGACCACCTAGGGGTTCATGGTCATGGCGTAGGGTTTAGGGTTTAGGGTTTAGGGTTTAGGGTTCTACGTTGGGCCCCTAAGCTTGTACCCGCGGGGTTTGGGGGACCCCTTTTAAAGATCCTCCAGCACGGTACATGGCGTGCGCACCTGATTCTGTTGGGTGGCAACCCTTAAACCTAAACCCTGAACCTGACCTAAAAACCCCCCCAAATACCATACTCGGACCCCTACGGCTCTAAGGATGTACCCCTAAGAGGTTCCCTTCATTTACTCCTAGCCCGACAACCGCCGCTCCTGCCTGCTTCCCTACTAGTTGCATAAGAACCCCCCGCCCCCCAAAAAATATATATATATATATATAAAAAACAAAACATAACAAGCCCGAAATCCGAGAAGGAAGACTACTTGTTGGTTGTTTTTGGCCGTTCTTGCGCAAACAGTAGTTCCAGCAGGCCCATCTCCCCACTCTCTCAAGGCTTTTGGATCCTCCGTGCTTTTTTCGTTTTGTTTGCCACCTGCTGAGCAGCCTGGCACCACAAAGCCTTCACCTACCAACGCCCCCAAGCGCTTGAACCCCTTTAAAGACTCACAGCCCCCCAAACCAGGCTGTTTCCTGGAGCCCTCTACCCTAAACCCTAAACCCTAACCTCCCTAAACGAACATCTTCCTACACCCAACAAGGGAAGATGACTCAGAGAACCCCAAAACAGCGTACCAATATGGGGACCGACAGTGTGCAATCTCAGTTTCTTGGCCTCCTTAACACAAAAGGAAGCCTCGGAGCTTGCGACTTGGAGGTTCATGGGTACTTAAAGCCCCCATTTTTGAAAGTGTACTTCTGACCTGCTTTGAAGACTTAGGGTTTAGGGTCATGGGTACTTATAACGCCAACCAGACGCGTGACTTAGGGGCTTGTACGTGCAGTCGTACTTGGGGCTCAGAAGTACCCAGAACCTCCAAGCAAGCACCCCCCGCCACCCCCCTCCCCCCCCGGGCCTTGGCGCTGAGGTTGGCAGGGGGCTCTAGGATCAAGGTCTCACCGCCAACTCCTGCACCGGCAGTTCGGGTTTAGGGTTTAGGCTTTAGGGCTTAGGGTTTAGGGCTTAGGGCTTAGGGTTCAGGTTTTTGGGGGTGCTCGGCTCAGCTGCCAGCCCGCTTTATGCAAACTCTCTCAGCTACACGCGGAAGTGGTGCACAAACATCTTGCAGCATGACTCTGGAGTTCCTGAAACTGAAAGACGCGAATTCTGCATGGGAGCCCTAAACTCTGAACCCTAAACCCAAAAACCCTAAACCCTAAACCCTAACCCTTTTGCAACGAGCTTAAACCCTAAACCCTAAACCCTAAACCCCAAAACCCTTAAAACAAGCATGGGGCACGTGCCAGAGTTGAACCTCGCTTTGTAATCTCACGACGGTCGCCTTGGATGTTGAGAAGAGGCCGAAGTGCTTACAATAGGCTTCAGAATTTTCGGGTTCAGGGTTCAGGGTTTAAAGTTTAGGGTTCAGGGTTTAGAGTTTAGGGTTCAGGGTTTAGAGTTTAGGGTTCAGGGTGTAGGGGTGTGAGCTGATATTCTGAGGCTTATCAGGAAGTTGCCTCCTCGGGCTTCTCCCCTTCGATCCGGTGGACTGGCGGCACTGCGAGGTCTGCTACTATTTACCCTAAACCCTAACCCTAAACCCTGAACCCTAAACCCTAAACCCTAAACCCTAGGAAACTCAAAATACAAAAGACAATGAGCCCTAATTATATGTTGGCCTTATAAGGAAGCATCCCTTCATTGTTTAGGATGCTCTTAAGCAAGTATAGTCTCTTCCCTAAACCCTAAACCCTAAACCCTAAACCCTAAACCCCTTTTTGGAATCTGGGGCCCGGTTCTTTCTGCGCGCTAGCAGGGGCCGTCTAACTTGTGCTCGTCTCGCGCTTTTTCGTTTTTTGGTTGGGTTTGGGTGGTTTTTTTCTACTAGTTGCATAAGAACCCCGAATAAATGACAAACATTCTTCCTTATTAAGGGGAATATAGGGATTCTGATGTCAATTCTTTTTGGGGTTCTTAAGCCAATAGTAGTTTAGTGATACGTGGCCCGTGGCTGACTCCCTGAACACGGTTTTGCCCGCCAAACCCAACACTAGCAGATCCTTGGACAGGCCGGGCGACCGTCTTCTTTCGAGCCGCCTGGCCGCAGACTCTGGCAAGAAAGGTGGCTTGTAGGTTACTACCCAAAGGCTCCTATGTAGTACCTTTTTGGGGTAGTATACCAGAATCCCCAAAATACATTGGAGCCTTTGGGTAGGATAGGTTTCGGTGCACATGAGGGTGATCCTGAATAGCCCATAGCCTGTCTGCGCACCTTGGAAGGAGCTCCTGTCTTGCACCCTAAACCCTAAACCCTAAACCCTAAACCCTAAACAATAAACCCTAAACCCTAAACCGCAGAGTTGAGTCTTCCAGTCGGTCCTTTGCAAAGTAGCGCCCGTGTGCGGGAGCCTTATTTCAGGCATGTCATACTCGGACCCCTAAGGATGTGGCCCTAAGAGGTTCCCTTAACCTACCCCAAGATGGCCCTCATGTTCCCTTAGAGGATCTTGAAACAGGGTTTCCAAACCCAAGGGTACAACCTTTGGGGTCCAGGGTAGAACCGCATGATTCCTCCCTAAACCCTAAACCCTAAACCCTAGACCCTGAACCCTAAACCCCAAACCCCAAAACCTAGGGGACAAGGGAGCCATTCCACCTGTGTCTCCAAAGTTCACGGACCGTGAGGAGCACGAAGACTTCCTGCAAGGCATGAACACCCCACCCAGGGTTCAGGGCTTGGGGTTTAGGGTGGAAATCTTCAACATACCCCTTGGGTATACGCCCAAAGAAATTGAAAGGTAATGTAAAACCCTAAACCCTGAACCCCAAACCCTCCTGATGTTGAAGTACTCTTAGATAGGTGGTCTCACCCTGGATATCAAAGAGTTGCAGACAGTCACCCCACGGGGCCTGTGTGATGATAGCAGCCTTTTGTTGCGTCCCTGCAGCTTCATGGGTACTTGTGACCCCGACTATATTTGGGGTTTAGGGTTTAGGGTTTAGGGCTAGGGTTTAGGGATACTTATAACTTACCTAGAGCACTTAGGGGGCTTATAAGTGCAGTTACAGTTGGGGTTATCTTCCCTGAACCTCCAAGTAGACAAGGGATCCTAACGGTCAACCCTAAACCCTACAAGCCATACAAGCCCTGCTCGCTCGATCAGCGCTAGACCCTGAACCCTAACCCCTATAGGCCTCAGGCTGACTCTCGCGGAAACGCGCGACGCGTTCCCATCCGCAGTTGTGTGTTGGCGTGTGATTAAGTTGAGGAGCTTCCTCAGCTACGCTTGGAAGAAGTCCAGATCCGGGAACCCAAAACTCCAAACCCTAAACCCCAAACCCTAACCCCAAACCCCAACCCCTAAACCCCAAACCCTAAACCCCAAACCCTAAACCCTAAACCCTAAACCCCAAACCCTAAACCCCAAACCCCAAACCCTGGGCTTGAAGTCGAAAAAGTAGTCTTCTGCCAGGTTGCATCAGGGGCGAGGAAGGCGAAGTAATCAGCGGAGACGATTGCGACTGGCCGCAGGCTCGAAAGCGTGCCGGGAGGGCTCAAGGTTTAGGATTGGGGGTTCGGGCGGGGGTGTGATTTGGGGTTCAGGCACGGGGGGTTTAGGGTTTAGGGGGTTTAGGGTTTAGGTGGGGGGAGGGGGGGGAGGGGCGGTCTGTGTCCTCGGGCACCTGAAGGCTCACAGGGCCTGGGCCCTAAGGGCCCCGGAAGATGTTGGCTTTGCCCGTGGCCCTCCCCCCCATGACTCAAAAGGGTTTAGGGGTTAGGGTTTAGGGTTTAGGGTTTAGGGTTTAGGGAACCCGCTTCTTGATGAAGTGGACCAAGTGAAGCTACCACCCCGAAAACGAGGAAGGTGGGGTGCCACTTGGGAATCAAGTGTCCAAAAAAAGTATGCAGGGCTTACTGGGGATCTTCCCCCTCGGTTTAGGGTTTAGGGTTTAGGGTTTAGGGTTTAGGGTTATTAGGGATTATAGTAGGGGTACTAGACTCCCTGTTAAGGGCAGTCCTTAACAAGGATTAGAACAGAGGGTACTCGAATCCCTACTAAGGACTGTATGAGGGGGAGCATCCCAAGCTCTTACGGACGCCCTGGCTTAGGGTATGTTGGTTTGTTGTTTTAGGGTTTAGGGTTTAGGGCTTATAAGGTTTAGGGTGAACTTACACGTAAACCGTAAACCGTTTTGCTCCAGGGTTTAGGGATTAAGGTAGAGCTTAGACCGTCAGGCCCTAAACCCCAAACCTCTAACCCTTAGGGGAACCCCTAGAACGGGTTTGTACCTCCAATTCTTGGGAAACCCTGTAGTATCTAAGGGGTCCGACGTTGAAGCACTTCCGGCAAAATGATTTCGGGGGCCCAAGCATTATGGACTATTCCGCACATGGACCCCTACTTGCCTACTATTTGCTTAGGACCCCCCCCCCCCCTCAAAAAAAAGAGAAGGAATCCCTAGATTGCCATGTTTAAGCAAGAATATGTCTTTTTTTTTTGGGGGGGGGGGGGGGGAGGATCTTCTCTGCAACCTTTGTTGTAGTTGCAGGTTCATGGGCAGTGATCACTGGGGTTGTACAACAAGGCAACTGGGAGTTCTAACTGGCTATCTGGCTATTCGCTTGACTAGGGCAGTTGCAACACAACTACGTTCTAACCATGAACAGGGCAAACCCCCTTTGTTTTCCCCCAAACCCTTACCCTCCAACCCTTTTCGAACCCTTGTCCTCATCCAACCCTAAACCCTAAACCCTAAACCCTAAACCCTAAACCCTAAACCCTAAACCCTAAACCCTAAACCCTAAACCCTAAACCCTAAACTCTAACGCAAATGGGGCACCATCTTCAAGCCAAAGCTTTCGCAACGAGTCTTGTGCATGACGTCTCGGTCCTGCCCAGGCATGCCCCAACAAGGTTCTCGGTTTAGGGTTTAGGGTTTAGGGTTTAGGGCTAGGGTTTCGTTAAACCGTTGGGGTTTACAGTGTTCGGGCTTTCGGGAGTTCTGCTCTCACACTGGCGCAAGAGGGCGAGGCCCGCGGCGAGGCTCTGGGTTAATCCTTCTGTCGTAAATCACTTGCAGCAGCAACAAAACGGTAAACAACCGTCTACACCCAACATCATGCCTCACAAACGCCTCGGCTAGAGCACTTCTGTCTGTGGGAGGGAGGGAGGGTTTTGTCACGCTTTAATTCGCCTTCAGCTGTCTCACCCCCTCCATCTCGAGAGACTTAGTTGCTGAGTTCATAAGCCACCCAAAAATGTACACACTCAGTTCTATAGGGGAATATAGTACCCCAAAAAGTGTAAAGTGTACTCACTCAGCTACGAAGGAGACGGGGCAGTTGAGAAGGATGATCTTGGCATGATTTGCGCATGAAAACGTGGCTTTCCCAACCCCCGCCCCTGCCCTCATCTCGAGGAGGCTAGGGTTTAGGGTTTAGGATTTAGGGCTAGTGCCCAAACCCCAGATGGCAGCTCCTCTTCCCTGGTAAATGGGCGGATTTGGGTTCGGGGGCTGGGGGCAGGGTTTTTTTCCACTCCGTTTTTCTAGAGGCTTGTGTAGGGCAAATACAAGGACATTGAGCCCGCAGAACTGTGGGGTTTGGGGTTTAGGGTCTTAGCGTCTAGGGGTTGAGGGTTCAGGGGCCAAATCTACCTCCTTAAGCCGGTGGCTTTCCTTCCTCCTTCCTAGCTGTCGGCCTTTGCGTCCACGAACAAGCTCTTCATTCCAGGCGAGACCCACGTCCTGGGAGCAAGGGTTGGCTTTTGTCGGAACCTTCCTGATCCCTAGCCCTAAACCCTAAACTTCCTAACCCTAAACGCTAACCCTGTAACCCCTCATGAAACTCGACGATCCGAACCACGAGTGAGCCAGCTAATGAAGCACTAACTCACACCTTTGGCAGCCAAGGAATCCAACCTTAAACGCTGAACCTTTCCTTGAACCCAGACTCTTGACGTCAGCTGGCACGAACCCTAAACCCTAAACCCTAAACCCTAAGCCTTCCTTACCGGGGTTTGAGAGAGGGGGGCCTCGGAAGTCATGGAACGAACCGAAAACATCTCCCAAACTCGATCTTACGAGCTCTTAGGGGTTTAGGGTTTAGGGTTTAAGGTTTAGGGTTCAGGGTTCAGGGGCTTAGGGTTAAGTAGGAGTTCAGGGTTTAGGCTTAAAAGCAGCGAAAGAGGGAATGAGGGTACCCTGTACCCCTTCCAGCGTGGTAGAGGGGTATGCAAAGGTACCTCCTTCCCTAATTCCCTGCGAAGGAAAGTAGCCAGAGAGCAAGTTATGCTACCTAAAAATTCAGCTCCTCTTGAAATTCGCACCTGTGCTATGGGGTTGGTAAAACACCACACCCCTATACCCTAAATCCTAACGCCCCCCCCCCCCCCCAAAAAAAAAAAAAAAACAAAGAATGATTGAAATAAACTGAAACATGAATAACTCGTAAATAAAATCAGAACAACATGAAATAAAAAAATGGAGGTGTGCTCCAGGTATACACCGCCCTTGGAACCTTGAGGGAACTAGGTGCCCTATAGGAACTCCTCGAGGGGTCATATAGGGGGATATACCCGATACAAACCCTGACCCCTAAACCCGACATTCAATGTAAGGTACCTGATTGCCTCATTCCCTACTACTTGGAAGCCCTTTTGACTTAGCCAGTAAGGTTCGTAAAGCGGCTATGGGACTATACTAGGGTCTCTAGGGGATACATACCCTACACCCTAGACATACCAAGTCAAAAGAACCCGGACACCCTGTATAAGCCCAAAACCTGCATTAAACCCCATAGAACCCCTTAAAGGGTTCATAATCGGGGGTTATAAGGTACCTGAAGCCTAAACCCTAAACCCTCATTCCCCACGAAGAACCAAGGAGGACCTCCGTTTCGCAGCCCCCCTGGGCTCCCAGGCGTGTTGAGCTCTGTCCGCGTCAGCTCGGCGGGCAGTTGATCTGCCTTCAACTTCTGCCTTGGGGTTTAGGGTTTAGGGTTTAGGCTTGTAAGGGTTTAGGGTTTAGGGTTTAGGGTTTAGGGTTTAGGGTTTAGGGTTTAGGGCTTGTAAGGGTTTAGGGTTGGGGGCTTAAGTCGGAATTGACTGGGGGAATCCGCATGTTGACTGCGCGAGACCACCCAAGGCAAAGAAGTCTACGGCTTAGGGCTTCTCAGGGTTTGGGGCTTGTAAGGGTTTAAGGTTTAGGGCTTCAAAAACCCTAAATCCTAAACGCTAAACCCTAAACCCTAAATCCTAACCCCTAAGCCCTTAACCCTAAACCGGTTTGTAAGGGATTAGGTTTTCGGGTTTGAAAGGGTTCTGGGTTGGGGCTTTGGGCCCTTTTTGTTACCTGGCAGACTGCACAGCAGGGCATACACACCGTATTCTTAGGTTTTACATTTAGGGTGTGGGGACCAACCCCTAAACCCTGAACATAGGGCTTCTAGGAACTTGAGAAGTCGACGTGAAAACGGCTTCCAAGTGAACCATCCAAGGAGCCTTTGAAATCCGACCTCTTCAACCCAGCCTTTTGCCGTGTAGGATGCCAAGGGCTCTCTATAAACCCCAAGCCTCCTTTGGGGTTTAGGGTTTAGGGTTTCGGGTTTAGGGCCCAAATCCCTAGATCCTCTACACCCCCAAAGGCCGCCCAATTGTAACCCCAAAATACATTCAAAGCCCTCCTAAACCCTAAACCCTAGACTCGAAACCCTCAAACCGAAATCTCAGCTTCGCCACTCCAGGAGCTCCTGTCGCTGCCGCTTCATCCTGGTCTCCGTGGGTGCTGCTAGGTTTTTTTCTGGCCGCCCGGGTGTTTTGGTTTAGGGTTTAGGGTTTACGGGGCAGGGTTTAGGGTTTAGGGTTGAAGGTTTAGGGTTTGGGGTTTGGGGTCTAGGGAGGAAGCTAGGAATAGAAAGGGTGCTACCCTTTTTCGAAACAGGGGTTTTAGAGGTGAACCGCCTAGGGCCCCCGCCAAGGGAATACGGGCCTATGCCGGGTCCTATACAAGGGTTTGTAGGGGAGATAAAGGGTTTAGGGTTTAGGGTTTAGGGTTTAGGGTTTGCTCAACAAAGGGGTTTAGGGTTTAGGGTTTGCTCAACAAAGGGGTTTAGGGTTTAGGGTTTAGGGGTTCTTTCTTGGAACCCCAAAACCCTAAACCCTAGACCCTAAACCCTAAACCCCGCTTCTGAGCAAACCCTAAACCCTAAACCCTAAACCCTAAACCCTGTGGAGCTTGAGGGCGTTAACCCGAAAGCCGAGAGGCTTGGCTTCCTCCTCCCGGCGCTCCGTGGCCTTCTTCTGCCTGAGGGGGCTTAGGGTTTAGGGTTTAGGGCTAGGGTCTAGGGTTTAGGGTTTAGGGTTTGGGGTTTGAGGGTTTTAGGGTTTTAGGGTTTTAGGGTTTGAGGGTTTGCGGGTTTAGGGCTAGGGTTTAGGGTTTAGGGCTAGGGTTTAGGGCTAGGGTTTAGGGCTAGGGTTTAGGGTTTAGGGCTAGGGTTTAGGGTTTAGGGTTTGGGGTTTGGGGTTTCTGTCAAGTCATGTACAACCCTCAAACCTCATTGGGTTAAGGGTTTGGGGCTGACGGTGCTTGTGAACAAGCCCGGTTTGGGGTTTAGGGTTTGAGGTTTTGGGGTTTAGGGTTTGGGGTTTAGGGTTTGGGGTCTCAGGGGTATATGATGGGGGGATATAAGGTGCCTAATTCCGTCACCCCCCTAAACCCTAAAACCCTAAAACCCTAAAACCCTAAAACCCTAAAACCCTAAAACCCTAAAATACAACCCTAAAACCCTAAAGCCCTAAAACCCGAAAACCCGAAAACCCTAGAACCCTAGAACCCTAAACCCCTAAACCCCTAAACCCCTAAACCCCTAAACCCCTAAAACCCTCAAACCCTCAAACCCTCAAACCCTCAAACCCTCAAACCCTCAAACCCTCAAACCCTCAATTCCTCAAACCCTAAAACCCTAAACCCCCAAAAACCCTAAAACCCTAAAACCCTAAAACCCTAAAACCCTAAAACCCTACAACCCTGAAACCCTAAAACCCTAAAACCCTAAAACCCTAAAACCCTAAAACCTAAAACCCTAAAACCCTAAACCCTAAAACCCTAAAACCCTAAAACCCTAAAACCTTAACCCTAAACCCGAAACGCTAAACCCTAACCCTAAACCCTAAACCCTAAACCCTGCGGCACACGACAAGGGGCATGGTCGTCAACTGGCCAGCCATCCTTGCCCGACGCACCCGGGCGGCTCCTGTGTTCACAGCAGACGCGCGCGCGCGCGCGCAGGGTTTAGGGTTTAGGGTTTAGTGTTTAGGATTCTTGAGGCCCTCAACCGTATGGATTGCTGATGTGAAGCCGTACAAAGAGCCTGGGGGGTCTCTTTTTCCTCTCGCTCGCTCGCTCGCTCGCTCGCTCTCTCTCTCTCTCTGTCTCTGTCTCTGTCTCTAACTCAAAATATATGTATACCTTGGATGCACCTACACATCAGGCCTTTAATTATAGCATGTGGGGTGGGGGGGGGGGGTGCCTATATTTTTGGGAGGAGAGAAAGCGTGACCCAAACTCTCTACTTTAGGGGCCCCTCTTTGGGGCAGCCTAGTTCTCGACTGCTCCGTAGTTCAATCAGAGCCCCTTGTTCCCTAAACCCTAAACCCTAAGCCCTAAACCCTAAACCCTAAACCCTAAACCCTAAACCCTAAACTCTTAGGTGGCAGAGCGTCGCTTGCCAACAGGCGAGGCAAGCATGTCGCTGTCGTCGGGGCTCAGCTGCCTCCATTTGGGTTTAGGGTTTAGGGTTTAGGGTTTAGGGTTTAGGGTTTAGGGTTTAGGGTTTAGGGTTTAGGGTTTAGGGTTTAGGGATTAGGGTTTAGGGTTTAGGTTGGGACGTTCCCCCTTATACTAACAGCTCCTTAACAGGCATTCTAATCGGAGGCTACTACAATCCCCATTCATTAAGGACTCTTCGTATAAGGGGGAACATCCCAAGGTGGAGGCTCTTGCTGAAGAGAGCCCAAAGCCCCGAAGGTTGAGGGATTCCCGAAATTTAGGGTTTAGGGTTTAGGGTTTGAGGTTTAGGGTTTGAGGACTTCAACGGTTTGAGGACGGGTTTCCTGGTTCAAACTGTGAACCCACATCCTAAGACCCCCAAAACCCAAGACCCCACTGCGCACACACTTTGGCGGCCCTGGTAGCTCTTGAAACTAAACCCTAAACCCTAAACCCTAAACCCTAAACCCTAAGCCCTAAACCCTAAACCCTAGAGGTTTCGGGTTTAGGGCACGACAGGTTTCTCTGATGGTCCTTCCAAAGTCTCGTCATGCGTCCCGCCAGACCCCAAACTTGCACCGCAGCCATTTTGGCGAATGGGTCTTTGGGGTTAGTTTATGCTATGCATTTTATGGGGTAGCAGGAGCATATATATATATATTTATTTATTTATATTTAAATAACCCTAAACCGTAAACCCTAAACCCTAAACCCTAAACCCTAGCTTCCTAGCCTTCCCGGAGGGGGTAGGTTTAGGGCTTAGGGCTTAGGGCTTAGGGTTTAGGGTTTAGGGCTTGGGGTTTAGGGTTTAGGGTTTAGGGTTTTGGGTTGAAGGGGGATTCTTTTTGCCACCCGTCTGAGCTCCACTGAGGGCAAAATCTTTGCACACTAACGTCAGAACCCAAAGTATGTGCCAAAGTTGAGGAGTGGGGGGTGCTTAGGATGAGGGGGTCCAGGGTTTATAGGGTTTAGGGCTTAAGATGTTTTATGATTAGGTACCTTTATTCCTTTGGGGGGGGGGGGTTGGAGATCGGGCTTGAGGGGGGTTCACTTAGAGTTTCGGACTGGTAACCCCCCCCTCGTCCCCCCGCCGCTCTTAAACCCGAAGCCTGCAACCCTAAACCCTTTTATCCGGGGCAACCCTAAACCCTAAACCCTAGAAAACTCATAGACCGTTTGAGAGCACCTGGTCGAACAACCCTGTCTTCGCATGAAAAAAGCCCCGTAAAAGCTCCCCCGAGCCAAAAAACCCCTAACAGGCAAAAACCATCCTCAACCCCGATCCCCAAATCGTCCCTAAACCCTAAACCCTAAACCTTTCCCCGGCTGGCGCCGGCGGCCTTGAGCAAGGGCTAAGTGGGCTGAGATCATCTTCGCCGCAGGGAAAGGGGGGGGGGGAGGCTTGGGGGTTAGGGCTTTTGGGGTCTTAGCGTTTTTTGGGCATTCTTGGGGTTTCTTGGTACTTCTTGGGTTTTTCGTGGATGCTCATTTCAGGAACTCAACACGAACACGAACGCGAACACGAACACAAACACAAGCACTAGCACTAGCACTAACACTACCACTACCACGACCACTAACAGTCACACTAACGCCAACACTACACACTAACACTTAACCCTCACCCTAACACTAACACACCAACACACTAATACGCTAGCACTCTAACACTCTAGAGTTCATTGTCTTTGTTAGCCTCAGGAATTGTTTAGAGTTTAGGGTTTAGGGTTTAGTCTATGTTGAGTATGTATGCACGGAACGGTTTATGAACTATGGTTGCGGTTGAGGGCTTGGGTTCGATCCGGTTCTTGGTGGGGTATGTCTTGCCTAAATCCCTAAATGGGTCCGCGCTTGGCCTAGGTGTCAGAGTTTGGTGTGGGTGGGGGCCTCGTCAAGAGAGTTTCTGGTAGGAACACACCATAGGAAGCCTACAAGCCCTGTAAACCCTGTAAACCATGTGAAACCCCAACCCGATTTCAGAAAGTCACGTTGCACGGCGCCCCTCCCTTGCAGGAGCGCTGTCCCTATTGCAGGTAGCACCCCAAACACACTCCCAAGCCTCTAGGGTTGAGGGTTTAAGGTTTAAGGTATAGGGTTGAGGGTTGCTTCTGTCCGAGAGGTGCCAGTACTCACGATTTAGGGCTTCTGCCCATACATACCCCAAACCGAACCCGAAACCCGAAACCCGAAACCCGAAACCCTAAACCCTAAACCCTAAACCCTAAACCCTAAACCCTAAACCCTAAACCCTAAACCCCAAACCCGAAGCCCTGCACCTTTCTCATCGTACACAACTGGGCCGAGGCCGGTACAAAACACGTAGCCCTAAACCCTAAAGCCTCTCAAGCCCAACCCCCCAAGTCCTAAATCCTCAACTCTGCTACCCTACACAGACCCCAAAACAAAACATGCTAACCATACCTTGGGTTTAAGGTTTGGGGTTCGGGGTTCAGGGTTTAGGGTTTGGGGTTTAGGGTTTGGGGTTTGGGGTTTAGGGTTTAGGGTTTGGGCCAGAGCAGGACCGGGGCCTGTGAAGTCGTCGTCGTCGCCAAAGAAGCTCAGGGTACTGACGCCTGTCCGCGTTTTCTCTGCTCTCTGTGTTTTTGTTTTTTCTTTCTTATTCCTCCGCCCCCCTCCCGCCTCTTGCGAATGGCGAGGGGCAGTTGCCTGCTGACGATTCGCAAGCTTGGGGTGAGCATCTGTGTGTTCATGTTCTATGTGCATGCGTTTTCGCATGCATCTATCTATATATATATATATATGTACATATATATATATATGTATATACGCAAGAAGAACTGTTGTGACGGTACCAGATCCTATGTAGCATGCAGTACATACTATCGAATCTATGATGCGCATACCATCTAGTGTACCAATGTGGGTAGTATTGGTGTTCCTTTGCTTTTGGAATACCATATTCCGCATATCTTGTGCTGCAGTGCAGTTATACTTCTGGGACAAGGGGCCATGCTTCACAGCCCCGACACCTCCAACTCTAAAACCCGAGCCCTGCAATCATTGACGACGTCGGAGCCTAGACCCTCCTATCTAATGTGGGGGCTTTAATGACTAGAAACAGGGTTTTGCTAGAACCGGTGGTTTGCTTTATTTATATATAGAGTATATCTATATAGGGACCATAAGGGAATGCTATTTGTAATTCTTCCGACCCTGTAGTACCTCCCTTGCGGCCACACTTTTAAGGCCACGTGGCCCAAGCGGTGTGGGCCCTAAACCCTAAACCCTAAACCCTAAACCCTAAACCCTAAACCCTAAACCCTAAACCCTACAGGTCATGGCTCAGGACGATTCTTGTCGGCAAAGGGCCCTCAAGAGATTTAGGGTGCATGGCCGGGTCTGTTGGGGGTTTGGGTTTAGGGTTTAGGGTTTAGGGTCTAGGGTCTAGGGTCTAGGGTTTAGCGTTTAGTGTTTAGGGTTTAGGGTTTAGGATTCATGTGGTTACCTGCTAGTTCCCTGTCAGATTACCCTGACTTCCCAGTACAAAGTTCAAACTTTCAGATTAAGACTACCTTGTAATGCATTACGAGAGACCAAAAGTTAAACGTTACTGGGGCAGTCCAGAATGGATCAGCATTCGAGACATGACCGTGCAAAGCTTAGGCTTCACATTTTGCACAGGGTGAGGCGCATGATCAGTAGAATGCCCACTTAATCTGCCCCCCCCCCAGAAGCCCTACCACGCGAATCCCCACAACCCACCTGACTAACCCGACTTACTGCGTCAAAAGGCCTTCCAAGTACTGAGGGTTTCAGGTTTAGGGCTCAGTGCGCCAAGCAGCTAACAACGTCAGCCAACGCAGAGTCCCCGCGCCCTGTTTAGGGTTTTGGGCTTCGGGTTTAGGGTTTAGGGTTTAGGGTTTAGGGTTTAGGGGACGGCCAAGCGCCACGGAAGGTGCTAAACCACGCTCTTTCCCCGAACTGCCTAAGCAGAACTCCCCAAGAAACCCTGAAACTACGGGAGAACCTAAAGCCCTGAACTAAGACATATTCCTCTCTCCTCGTTAACCAAGTAGGTCTTGAACGTCCTTGGGCCAACCGGGGGGGATAGGGTACAGAGCACGAAGAAGACACGATCGTTGGTTGGATGTCTCGAAAAGTCGTCCCAGCGCCAGTGCCTACCTCAACAACCCAACAGGGCTTAGAGTTTCGTGGTTTAGGGTTTAAGATGTATTTAAAACGCCCCGAACTACCTGTGCCGAAGCACCACTCCAGGTACACATATGGAGATGCCCAGCCCTGAATGCCTAGCCCTTGACTCGAACTTTTGGGGCGTGATCTTGCGAATAGAGTTGCTTCTTGTAGCTAATCTGGCCTGAACTGTTCTTAGGGAATCCCTTCTTCAGAACGGGGAGTTCTGGTCCCGTGTCTTAGTTGTCCAGTAGCCTAGAAAACTAAAGGCTAACCTTGGGGATTCTATAGAAATTCTAATGCCGCAAAAAGGTTAAAGGTTATCTACTCACCCTCAACCCTAAACCCTAAATCCTAAACTCCAAACACTCCACTACTAAGAGAAGCACGTAAGATTGGGAGTCGTGCCGGCGTCGCCTGACTCGTCGATGAGGTCGAGATCAAGATCTAAGCCGCCCCTTTGCTCTTGCTTTTGCTTACTTTCCCCTTTAGGGTTTAGGGTTTAGGGTTTAGGGTTTAGGGTTTAGGTTTTCGTCAAAGATGTTCCCCCTTGTACCTAACAGTCCTTCAGAGGGAATAGAGTACCCCTTTCTTATAATGCCTTTTAAGGACTGTTAGTATAAGGGGGGAACATCCTAAGGCATGAGGGGTTTAGGGTTTAGGGTTTAGGGGATAATTCCTAAGAATCACCCCCTTGGACCCAACAAAGGAGAACTTGCAACCTCCCAAAACCCTTGCCTCTGGGTAGTCTGAGAAATTCGACTGCTACGAGTCCTATCCCTAAACCCTAAACCCGAAACCCTATACCCTTCGGCCCGTTTTGTTTTGTTGTTTAAACCCCCGGCCCTGATCCTGTGCGGCTAAGAAGTCAGCCCTAAACCCTAAGCCCTAAGCCCTAAATTTAGGGTTTAGGGTTTAGGGTCTCGGGTCTGGGGTTTAGGGTTAGGGGCACAAGGGTTTGGGATTTAGACTCCAAACCCTAAACCTTAAATTCGCGTGATGCCATGGAGTCCACAGGTTTGGATTGTTTACGGGCTCAGAAGATTCGAGGTTTGGGGTTGGGAGCCCGAACCCTGAGCAACTTGTGTATAGAATACATAAGTAAATGCATCAACACATGAAGAAATACATATATTAATTGATTAATCAAAAATAAATAGAAATAAGATAATATAAGATAAGATAATATAATATAATATAATATAATATATATATATATACACATACTAAAATCTTAAAAAGATCCTCTTCAGACGTGGCGCCAGAACCCTTCAATTGGCGGGTGTAGGGTTTTGGGGTTTAGGATTTGTGGCCGGGTTTCGGGTTTCGGGTTCAGAGTTCAAGGTTCGGGTTTAGGGGGGTGTAGGGCTTGGGGTTTAGGGCTTTAGGTGATCGAGGCTGGGCGTCAGCTCTGCAGCAGCTCTGGGTCCAAGATACCCCCAAACCCCAAACCCCAAACCCTAAACCCTAAACCCCAGACCCCAAAGCCCAAACTCAACGGAACTTGCTGCCTCTTGCGCCAAGGAGCTGCAGCTCGTCGACTTCAGGCTCCGCTCCCGTCATGATGTGCTCCTTACTTCAGGGAGTTTAGGGTTTAGGGAGTGCGGGAGTGTGGGGGAGCCGGGGGGGGGGGGGGGGGAGGGAGGGAGGAGGGAGGGGGAGGGAGGAGGGAGGGGGAGGGGGAGGGAGGGGGTCTCTGAGCTTGATGTTTTCAAGAACCCTCTTCACGCTAGTGCAACCAGCCAAGCAACCCCCACCCCGGCCAAAGGGCAAACTCAGGCCGCCAGGAGCGAGATCGCAGGTTGAGATTTAGGGTGTCAGGTTAGGGTTTCAGGTTTAGGGTTTAGGGTTTGGGGTTTAGGGTTTGGGGCTAGAGAAAAATGAGCCGTCTGCCGGGCATCCATCTCGGACATCTGCCGGTCCAGCATGAGCATGGCCTGTGAGCTCAGCTGCAGGTAGCCTCGGAGCATAGGGGGGGTTTAGGGTTTAGGGTTTAGGGTCTACCTTAAGAACCCCAAACCCACTTTTTTGTAAGTTCTTAGTCCAAATCCCCTCTTTTAGGAATCTTGGGAACCCAATCAAGAAGTAGGTGTTGGGTTCCTAAGGTAGGGTTTAGGGTTTAGGGTTTAGGGTTTAGGGTTTAGGGTTTAGGGTTTAGGGTTTAGGGTTTAGGGTTTAGGGTTTAGGGTTTAGGGTTTAGGGTTTAGGGTTTAGGGTTAGGTTTAGGGTTTAGGGTTTAGGGTTTAGGGTTTAGGGTTTAGGGTTTAGGGTTTAGGGTTTAGGGTTTAGGGTTTAGGGTTTAGGGTTTAGGGTTTAGGGTTTAGGCTCGGCTCTGCACGCGCCTCACCTTAAACCTTGATCCAAGATCTCCACCCCAAACCCTAAACCCTAAACCCTAAATCCTAAACCCTAAACCCTAACCCTAAACCCTAAACCCTAAACCCCAAACCCTAAACCCTAAACCCCAAACCCTAAACCCTAGATCCTAAGCCCCAAGCCCTTTTTGAAGCTGGACTTGCTGGCTGCCAGAGGCCGGCCTTAGCCCTAAGCGCTAAGCCTCCACACTGCGGGATGGCGCAGGTACGCGTCCCTTTCTATTGATACATTAATAAACCCCCTAAACCCTAAACCCTAAACCCTAAACCCTGAACCCTATATTAGATGAGCCCCACATTGCAGGCAAGGCTCGGTCGACACCTGGCACAAGAGCTGCCCGGTTTCGGGGTTATGGGTTTGACGGTTTAAGGGTTCAGGGTTTAGGTTAAGGTTCAGGGTTTAGGGTTTAGGGCCCTAAACCCTAAACTGCCCTAAACCCTAAACCCGTAAACCCTCAACCCCAAAAGGGTTCAAGGGTTCAAGGTTTGGAAGTTTAAGGGTGTAGGGCTTAAGGGTTCAAACCCTCAACCCCAAAATTTGAGCCCTGCGTCCTGTGCACATCGCCGCCCCCAAAAAAGCCCTAAACCCTAAACCCTAAACCCTAAACCCTAAACCCTAAACCCTGAACCACGTGCGGAAGGGAGGCTCAGGTCCGGTGGCACGAGCTCCTTCTCCCGAGTCTTGTTGGAGAACATCGAAACCTAAGGGGCTTCGGTTTTGCTTTTGATCTGGGTTTAGGGATTACGGTTTAGGGTTTAGGGTTTGGGGTTTAGGGTTTAGGGTTTGGGGTTTGGGGTTTGGGGTTTGGAGTTCAGGGTTTATGGTTAGGGCTTAAGAACAAAAACCGGAACCTCAACCCGGAAGCTTTCGGGGGCAGGGGCTCATGAGGGTTGCGAGTTGGGGCTCCAAGGTTTGGGGTTTCGGGGTTTAGGGTTTCAGGCTTTAGGGGTTTCGGGGTTTGCGGGGGCTGGGGTTTAGACGGCTGAGAGTTAAAGGGCTTGGGTGGGTCACCCCCTAACGGGGCAGTTCGAGAACTTGCAGCCGGGACGAGTGCTCGAAGCCAGGATTTCGCAGGGAGCAAAAGGAAGGAAGGACCCGCAATAAAACCTCCAAACCCTAAACCCTAAAGCCTAAACCCTAAACCCTAAAGCCTAAACCCTAAACCCTCAACCCAAACCCTAAACCCTAAACCCTAAACCCTAAGCCCCACCTAAACCAAACAGGTAGAGGTGTGGGGCTTGGGGTTTAGGCCATAGAGTGTCGAGATCTCAGGACCTACGCCCCGTTCCCTACCAAAACCCTGCCCAAACCTCTGAGGCCGACTCGTAGAGGCGTGGAGCTAGGGTTAGAGATTTGAGGACCCACGCCCCGCTGAGCCCTAAGTCCCAAACCCTAAACCCTAAACCCTAAAGCCTAAAGCCTAAAGCCTAAAGCCTAAACCCTAAACCCTAAACCCTAAACCCTAACCTTGCCTTTGTCTGCAACCCAGGCCACCGACTGTGAGATCCAGGCGGAGGTCTTCCCGCTCAACATCTCCGACCTGCCTTTGAGCACCTCAGCACTTATCTTCCCGGTTTAGGGTTTAGGGTTTAGGGTTTAGGGTTTAGGGTCTAGGACTTAGGGTTGAGGGTTCCCGGTTCAGGGTTGAGGGTTGGATTGTGGTGCTGTTGCTGAACTCGTCCGTATAGTAGATACAGCAAGATACTGTTTAATATAAAACATCTAATGTAGAATGCATGATCCTCATATATATATATATATACATCTACATAACATCTGTATATGTATATATGTATACACATACATATAAATGTCCATTATGTGTCTTCTATTGACGCAAAACAATGGTTGCACTAGGGCTTAGGGTTTAGGGTACACAAAAAGGCCTAAGTCCTAAACCCCAAACACAAAAACAGGTCGCGCCGCAGCAAAGCACAGTATGAGCTCCGATAGGTCAAGCCTTGAGATTGTCTCACTAAGCAGGCTCCCGAGTCCGCGTTGCGCGCTTAGGGCTTAGGATGGTTAAGGGTTTGTTTGCCACCCGTCTAGCCATACTTACGAAGTCAAAAGCAAAGGGCCTCCAAAGTAGGGTGCGATGACCCAAACCGCACCTACATGACCCTAAACCCTAAACCCTAAACCCCAAACCCCAAACCCTAAACCCTAAACCGCAGCTTGCAGCGAAGTGGCATGCTCCAGCTGTATCCTGGGAGGCCAACCCCCGGGCCGAAGCCCGATAAACCCAAGGTAAGACCTCCAATACTTTGCGATGTTTCGCATTTTGCGAACAGTCCTTCATACGGTTTAGGGTTTAGGGTTTAGGATTTTAGGGTTCCTTAATGGGGATATTAGTACCGCCTCTGATTTTCCCTGTCAAGGACTGCAGTAAAAACATCGTAAGGATTCCCTGTGGAAAAATGCGGGCACATATTCCCTAACTAAGGGGTATTGGGCTCTTGGGAAAGAGCCAAGCCCTCCACCTACTCTCAAGGCCGGCCTTTTTGGAGGATGCTGGGAACAAGCCCTTTTTTTACGGCTAGGACTGCTGCACTGCCTGCCTGGGACCTACTCAGCACCCTTGCCTAAACCCTAAACCCTTATTGCGGGTCTTGGGCCCGCTCTTCGCACTGCTGCTTTCATGGTCGAGTGAGGGGGGCTCATGTAAAAAAATCAACTTCTACGGATTCTAAAGGCTTCGTGCGGGAATGAAGGTCCGTAGAACTTCTTAATTCGTCGGCCTCTGATTTAGGGCTTGTGCAATGCTCTTGAGCAGTATCTGGGGGCTTCCGAAAACAAGGGTACCTCTTCTTGGGATCCTTATTATAAGGGAATCCTACTATTTCGGGGACGATACTAGGGTTCCCTTATGTTCGTAAACCCCCATCTAATAGCCAGGATGCTCATCCGGACGCGGAGCATCTAGATGCCCGAACCTGACCACTCTCTCTCTGCGGGCGTGTTTTGCAAGAAGGCCTCATGAAGTTCCCAACATATCGAGGCTATGCTCTTCAGCGTTTAGGGTGCAGAGGTCTGGGACTTGTGTGCTTTTGCAGCCCTAAACCCCTGCAAGGCCCCCGCTTGATGTCACGTGATGCCAAAAGACACCCTCCAGCGACATGCTGGTTGAGATCCCAGGACCAAATGCTTGCACCTGGATCCTAGGATTTATGTAGAGGCCAATTTCTGGTGCCACTGATAAACGAAACGAAACCCTAAGCCCTAAGCCCTAAGCCCTAAGCCCTAAGCCCTAAACACAAAACCCTAAACCATCCTAAACCCTAAACCCTAAACCCTAAACCCTAAACCCTAGCCTGTTGGCTGAAACCCTCCACAAGGTACCATGCAGCTTCCCTTAGAGTAATACTGTAAGTCTTTAAGGGCCTTAGTTATTCTATGGGGTTTTGGGCCTAGGAGATAGCGCCTATATTACGTCATGGTCTCCGAGCAGCGGGAGGGGCCGTGGGGGTGCGAACAGGCGAGCCAGGACATGCCGATTGCAAGCCGACCGGCAATATGGGTTTAGGGTTTAGGGTTTAGGGTTGAGGGTGTACGCCATGGTTGTTGTGAGGGCTTGAGGGTTTGTTCCTGAGGGTTTAGGGCTTGTTGATTGCTTATACTTAGTTGTCCGGTAGCCTAGAAAACTAAAGGACAACCTTGGGCACGAAATAGGAATGAAAATACTCCCCCAAAAAGGTTATACTATCTATATCTTTGGGGACTATATTTGTATAGGGATTTTAATGCCCCAAAACGGTTAAAGGTTATCTACTCTACAACTACGGGCTTAGCTTCCCTTAGAACCCCGCAAGCCCGCCAACCCTTACGCCTCCCTGCCCCTAAAAACGAAAACCCTTTTTGCTACTGGACTGAAGGCGAGCCAGACTCCATGACACCCTAAACCCTAAACCCTAAACCCTAAACCCTAAACCCTAAACCCTAAACCCTAAACCCCCGAGCTCTGACACTGGTCGGGGGGCTTCAGCGGCCGAGTTCCCAGTGCCTGCATCTCCAGCTCAGCCTGCCTTCAGGGTTTAGGGTTTAGGGTTTAGGGTTTAGGGTTTAGGGTTTAGGGTTTAGGGTTTAGGGTTTAGGGTTTAGGGTTTAGGGTTTAGGGTTTAGGGTTTAGGGTTTCGGGTTTGGGGTTTGGGGTTTAGGGTTTAGGGTTCTTGCTGTTTAGGGGTTAGGGTTTTTTTGCCACCCGCCTAGCTGACACTCAGGCCACATTGCAGTTTGGGTTTAGGGTTTAGGGTTAGGGTGTAGGGTTTAGGCTTTAGGGCTCAGGACTTAGGGTTTTTTGCCACCACCCGGGTGGAGGGACCCTAAACCCTAAACCCTAAGCCCTTTTTTTACGGCTAGGACTGCAGCTCTGCCAAAACCCTAAACCCTAAACCCTAAACCCTGTAAATGCCCTCTGCCTCCGCTGGCCACGCAAGTAGTCATCTTGGTTCACGTGTGGCCTCTGCAAAACCTGGGTTTTTGGTGCGTAGGATGGGAGGTTCCTCCTGATACTAACAGTCCTTAAGGAGACAGGGTTTAGGGTTTAGGGTTTAGGGTTTAGGGTTTGGGGTTTGGGGTTTAGGGATGTTCCCCCTTTATACTGACAGTCCTTAATAGGGATTATGGTAGCCCCCCCATGAAGATCCCTACTAGGACTGTTAGTATAAGAATGAACATCCTAATCTGTAGGGTTCAAGGGTTAGGGTTTCGGGTTTTAGTGGGTTTAAGGGGTTGAAGGTGAAGTACTTCTTGACCACTTCGTGTCTTGTCTTATGCCTGCTCAGAAAGAATGCTGCGTATGCATGTTGGAAGGGCGCCCCTAAACCCTAAACCCTAAACCCTAAACCCTAAGCCCCAAGCCCTAAGCCCTAAACCCTAAACCCTAAGGACGCTTCAGGGGGTTTCGGTGGCCAAGGCACCCGGGGCAAGAAGAGGCTCCGCCGCAGCTTCTTCGCCGTGTCCAGGTTGATCTGAAAGCCCATCCTGGACCAACTCTTCTCATTTAGGGTTTAGGGTTTAGGGTTTAGGGCTAGGGTTTAGGGTTTAGGGTTTAGGGCTAGGGCTTAGGGTTTAGGGTTTAGGGTTTAGGGTTTAGGGTTTAGGGTTTAGGGTTTAGGGTTTAGGGTTTAGGGTTTAGGGTTTAGGGTTTAGGGTTTAGGGTTTAGGGTTTGGGTTTTAGGGTTTAGGGTTTAGGGTTTAGGGTACTAATGGTGTTCCCTTATGGTCCCTCTATACTATACTAGAATAACCCCCGAAACCCTATTCTAATTATGAAGGCCCCTTTAAGCAAGAAGGGGACTCGGGCCACCAGCCCTTCTTCACATGCATCCAGCAAGCCCCAACATTCTCAGCAAGACATCATTCAAGAGGAGAGCAGGAAGAGGAAGCAAGATAGAGAGCAAGAGCAAGCGAGAGAGAGCATCACCGAAGGGCACGAGAGAGAGAGAGAGAGAGAGAGAGAGAGCGAGAGAGAGGGAGAGGGAGAGGGAGAGGGAGAGGGAGAGGGAGAGGGAGAGGGAGAGGGAGAGGGAGAGAGCCAGGGAGCTAGACAACTGAAGGTCTTGGGTTTCCACCCTCAAATCACAATGGATCATGGCAGACGAAGGTACAGCTCGAAATGAATCACCAGGACCTGGGCACAGCGGTGGACGGTTTAAGGTTTAGGGTCTTACGGTCTTTAAGGCCTTAGGGGCTTAGGGCCTTCGGGTCTTAGGGTCCTCAGGCCTTAGGAGGCCTTAGCGCCTTAGGGTCTTCGGGTCTTAGGGGCTTAGGGGTTTAGGGGCTCGGGGGCTCAGGGGTGCGCTGGGATTTCCAGGCTCCTAAGATCGGGGTCCCTCTAAGACAGGGCAACCAATCCTGCGGCTTAGAGCGATTTTGTTCACTGAGGCTGGTCCTTTGAGGGTTTTAGGGTGCAAAAGGCTTATAGGGTTTTGGGCCTAAGGAAGGAATTTGGCTGGGCACTTTTACCCTGTGGTTTCAGGCCAGATGCCCTTGGACTATGGCTAGGCTCGGTAGGTTGAGATACTGTGTTTGCTGTTGTGGGCCAGTTGCCTTGTGGTCCCAGTTGGGGGGGGGGGGGAGGGGGGGGCGCTCCTAGGACTGGTTTGCGGCTTTGGGGTCAGGGGTTTAGGGTTTAGGGTTTAGGGTTTAGGGTGGTTCAAGGTTGAAAAGTTCAGGTCCATATTGGCGGAAAGGTTCACGGGTCGGCAAGCCCCTCCACCCTGCAACAGCCAGCGTCAGAGAAGTGGCAATTAAGAGCTAGGATGGCGCTTAGAACCCTCTCGACTTTTTCCGAACATATGGCGTTTATGCCCTAAACCCTAAACCCTAAACCCTAAACCCTAAACCCTAAACCCTAAGCCCTAGTCAGGTTTATTGGGTTGGGCAGCCACAAGCTCCTTCCTCGGAACTTGAGGGGAGGGGGGGGGGGGGGACCACCCACCGAAGTTATTTACAAGAGCCCCATCGAGTCTGTAGGCCCTCTTTCTAGTTCATGGTTGGGTTAGCAATAAAAAAGACTACACATTTCTATAAGTACCCCTTAAAATGTAAATGTTACCCCCCTGTATGACAAAGCTCTCCTAAACCCTAAACCCTAAACCCTAAACCTTTAGGCGGGCGGCGATGTTGTTCATGAAGTTGTGGTCGTTCGAAATCACAGCGTGCCGGTCGTCGGGGAAGCCGTCAAAGAACAACCGGAAGATGGTCTCAAGGGAGAGCGAAACCCTAAACCCTAAACCCTAAATCCTAAACCCTTAACCCTAAACCCTCAACGCTAAACCCTAAACCCTGTGAACCCCAAGCCCTAAACCCTAAAGCCTAAGCCTTAAGCGCTGTCTTGCATGAGCTTAAGACTAGACCCCAAGAGTAACCTGGGAATGAAAAGGGTGCCCTTGTTGGTTTATGGGGGCAGTAGTAAGGGCCGACTCCGGGTCCTAGAAGAGAAGTTGGAGGCCCTAAACTAAACCCTAAACCCTAAACCCTAAACCCTAAACCCTAAACCCTAAACCCTAAACCCTAAACCCTAAACCCTAAACCCTAAACTAATCCCTAAACCCTAAACCCTAAACCCTAAACCCTAAACCCTAAACCCTAAACCCTAAACCCTAAACCCTAAACCCTAAACCCTAACCCCAAACCCTAAACCCTAAACCCTAGAAGAGAAGTTGGAGGCCCTAAACCTCCCCACAGTCATACCACCCCACATGGGGATCGTATACTTAGTTGTCCAGTAGCCTAGAAAACTAAAGGTTGAGCTTGGGGGTTCGATAAGAATTAGAATACCCCAAGAAAGTTAAAGGTTATCTGCTCTACTACTAAGTGTAGGTATGTGCTATACCGTACTTGGCTAGGTGGAGGGATCCGTGTTTTGCGGCATGTGTGAGCTTGTGTTTTGCCTTGGGCGGTCGGGAGACCCTAGACCCCAAGCAGTACAAGCCCTTTATTGAGTTGAGGGTTCTGGGTTTAGGCTTCCCATAAGCGAACCCTTTGTAGGTTTGCTGTGGGGGTCAGGGTTTACCCTAAACCCTAAACCCTAAACCCTAAACCCTAAACCCTAAACCTCTTAGCCATCCTATCCCGCCTGGGCGTAAAGGAAAGGCAGGGCCGAAATCACCCAGTTCTTGGTGCCCATGTCATGCTTCAGGCACTGCGCAATCTGGCCCAGGAGACGAAGGCTTGATAGGGTTCAGGGTTCAGGGTTCAGGGTTCAGGGTTCAGGGTTCAGGGTTCAGGGTTCAGGGTTCAGGGTTTAGGGTTTAGGGTTTAGGGTTTAGGGTTTAGGGTTTAGGAATGAGGGCTTAGGGTTTCGGGTTTGGGGCTTGCCACCCTGAACCCTGAATCCTAAACCGTAAGCCCTAACCCTTCGTGAGGGGCTGCAACCCGTGGACTTTCAAGATTAGAATGAAGACAACGTAAACACCATCCATAATACATTTCTCCAATTGAAATTAAAGAGAATACGTTGAATTAATATCTGATGTAGCATGTAAACCTACGGAAATTCCTGTACTGATTTGACACAAACTGGTAATTCCTAATAAAAACGCAATATTCAAAAAAATGATGTATATCACCGGACAAGGATATGATCGTGAATGTAATTTCAGTAGTAATGCAACATGCACGGGCCAGTTGATTTCATTCGCTAGCGGCATTGTTACTACTATTATTGATAATAATATTATTATTCTAATAATAATGATTATTATTATATTATTATTATTTTGATTATTGGTTTTCGTTTCGTTCACTCGCACATTACTTTCTCGCGTTGCTCATTTAAACGAGCGCGGGCACATTACACGGAAGAAAGTAGTAAGCCCGAACGCATGATTCTCAAACCAGAAGCCCAAGACAACCGGCGCGTCTGCTCCAACGCCCCTCAACTCCGAACCCCAAGCCCTAAACCCCGAACCCTAAACCCCAAAACGCTCTTTTTGCAGCCACAGACTTCCTGTGTATCCACTATCCCAAGAAACCCGAAACCCTTTGTGCAGCAGGCTTGGGAGGGCTTAGGGTTTTTGGGGTTCAGTAGCCCTAAACCCTAAACCTAAACCCTAAACCCTAAACCCTAAACCCCAAACCCCAAACCCCAAACCCTAAACCCCCAAGAAGAACCTCCCAAGGAAGGCAGGGCCTCCAACCGAAAGGCCTGCCAGCTCTCGCCCAGGGATGTCCGAGAGGCGTCTCGCACCTGTTTAGGGTTTAGGGTTTAGGGTTTAGGGTTTGGGGTTTGGGGTTTGGCGTTTGGGGTTCGGGGTTTGGGGTTTTTTTGCCTGGTACACTTCGAGGTTTAGGGTTTAGGGTTTAGGGTTTTAAGGTTGGGGTTAGCGTCATAGTGTAGAGTTTATATGCTGAATGTGCCCATTAGGGTTTAGGGTTTAGGGTTTAGGGTTTAGGGTTTAGGGCTTAGGGCGGTTTAGAGACATCTTGGGCTGGGTGTCCTAGGCTCCTGGGGTTTGAAGTTTAGGGTCTTCATGGTGCCCCATCGGGGCCCCTAAACCCTAAACCCTAAACCCTAAACCCTCAACCCTAAGAAGCCTCCTTGGCTTCATGCAAATCGCTTTATGAGCGCTAGAAGCTGATATCCCGGGCCTGCTCTGGGACGCAGTGAAAGATACCGCTGATGACCAGCCAGAACAAGGCCGTCCCGGTCCTGGGCTCGTCCGAGTCATGCAATGTGGCTACGCCCCGGCGAGATACCCTAAACCCTAAATCCTAAACCCTAAACCCTAAACCCTACAAGCGAGGTCATCAGCATCCCACAAGTCCTCCACGTTCTCAGCTTAGGTCTGCTCAGCTCCTCTTCTGACCCCGCCGTGCGCCTCTCTCTCTCACTCCCTCCCTCTCCCTTTCTCTCTCTCTCTCTCTCTCTCACTTTCTCTCTCTCCCTCTCTCCCTCTCTCCCTCTCTGCCTCTCTCCCTCTCTCCCTAAACCCTAAACCCTAAACCCTAAACCCTAAACCCAGGGCTTCTCGCAAGCCCAAGGGGCGTCACACAGCTCCGCTTCTCCAGCATCTCCCGCAGGACCCGCACTCGCATGTCGACGGTGGTCCTGGGTGGGCCCCCTCTTACGAAGAGTCATGGGGGTTTAGGGTTTAGGGTTTAGGGTTTAGGGTTTAGGGTTTAGGGTTTAGGGTTTAGGGTTTAGGGTTTAGGGTTTAGGGTTTAGGGTTTAGGGTTTAGGGTACTATAATCCCACTTCTTTGTTGTCCAGTAGCCTGGGAAAACTGAAGCTTTGCCTTGTGGATTATATTTAGGAGGTTGATACCCCAAGAAGGCTAAAGGTTACTGTATTTACTCTGCTACTAAGACTTCTCAAACCCAACGATTGGCTTATGCGCGCGCGTCCCCCGAAACCCCAACTCACCGATAGCATGTTCTCACGGAAGCATCGGGCGCGGCAGTTTTATATGGGCGTCTAACAAAATAGGGGACCCTTAATGCAGACCCGCAAATAGTAGGATCCCCCTATAGTAAGGACCCCAATGCGGCACCCCTAATATCGTAAACCCTAAACCCTAAACCCTAAACGCTAAACGCTAAACCCTAAACCCATAACCCTAAACCCTAAACCCTAAGGATTCTCGTTCTTAAGGAGACTCGCACGATGCGCCCGACATCCCACATCTTCGCCACCCAGCCGCGAGGCCCGAGATGCTAAGCCCTAAGCCCTGTGAACCCTAAGTCCTAAACCCGAAACCCTAGCCCTAAACCCTAAACCCTAAACCCTAAACCCGAAACCCTAAACCCTAAACCCTAGCCCTAAACCCTTTTCGTCAGGCTTTGCCATCCGCCCCTGAACACTTCAAGCCAAGTGCTGCAGCCAAAGGGCACCGACCGCTGCGATGTGCTTCGAGTCACTTCCTGGGCCTTGTCATTGGGTTGAATGTTTCTTTGGGTTTAGGGTTTAGGGTTTAGGGTTTAGGGTTTAGGGTTTAGGGTTTAGGGTTAAGAGTTCAGGGTTTAGGGTTTTAGGGTTTCGGCTAGGGTTTAGGCATTCAAGGTGAGGTGATAGAGGTACCCTAAACCCTAAATCCTAAGCACTAAACCCTAAACGGCTGAACCCTGCAACTGCATCTACACTTTGCTACTACAACTGGTACCCCATTAAGATGAGACCCCAAACCCGTAGAGGGTTCATTTCCCCCCCCCCCCCCCCCCCCCCCCGCCGCAAGGATTATGGAAGGCTTTTTTAGAGTAAATCCCTTGGTTCAGGGCTGTGGAATCTGAATTAGGACCTGGCAAAAAAAGTGCATGAACGCATTTCTGAAAGAAGGGCTGCGCGTTGACTCCTCAGTCCGCTTCCAGCCGAGAGTTGTTAAGGTTTAGGGTTTAGGTGTTCAGGGTTTGGGGTTTAGGGTTTAGGATTTCGGGCTGCGGGTGCTGGCGCGAGAGCTCCGCTTGAAAGAATCGCGGGACTAGGCCACGGCCTGGACTTTCACAGTTTGTGTAGGGTTTAGGGTTTAGGGTTTAGGGTGTAGGGTTGAGGGTGTAGGATTTAGGGTTTAGGGCTTGCTTGGCTTAGGGTTTAGGGATTGGAGTTTAGGGTTTAGGGCTTAGGGTTTGGGATGTTCACCTTTATACTAACGGTCCTTGGAAGAACCACCCAAGAGGTAAAACAAATACTTCCGTGTCAGGGAAGTATAGGGATTCTTATCTTCTATTCTTGGGGGTTCTTAAGCAAAGAGCCGGCTTTGTTTAGTCAAATCTCGTGATGCAAGCTACGAATATTGGGTTATTGAATGGGCACGCCATGTAGCGGCCTATTGTATTGGAATGGGGTATGTCGGATAGTTGCCTAAAAGGGTACGTCGGAACTATAAGCTAACAGCAGCGGTTCACCAGGCACGCTCCTGTACCATCCTTTACAGCATTGCCAACGATCGCTGTGCGGAATCACAAGTCTAGGGTTTAGGGTAGACTAGAAACATAACCCAAGGTTAGTATAAGGGCAAGGTTTAGGGTTTAGGGTAGGGTTTAGGGTTTAAAGTTTAGGGTCTAGTGTTATTAATCAAACCCAAAGCCCAACACCCTGAACCCCAAACCCTCTCTGGTTCGAACCCCTGAACCCCAAACCCTAAACCCCAAAAGCCCTGAACCCTAAACCCCAAAACCCCAAACCCCAAAACTATACTGAACTTGGAACCCCAGCAAAAACAATTTTAGCTGTTTCTTAGGAAATACCGTACCCAAAAACTCAAAATTACTCCCAAGAATCTTTAAAGGGAGAACATCCCAGCCTAAACCCTAAACCCGAAACCCCAAAATCTGAAAACCCCAAACCCTAAACCCCAAACCCCAAACCCTAAACCCCAAACCCCAAACCCTAAACCCCAAACCCTAAACCCTAACCCTAAACCCTAAACCCCAAACCCTAAACCCTAAACCCCAAACCCTAAACCCCAAAATCTCAAAGCCCCCTAGGCCCAGAGCCGACGAATCCTTCTGCTTCCCGTCGCCCGGCCCGCCCCGCAGTCCGAGAGTCGCCTCGGAGGTTTGGGGGGGTTTAGGGTTTAGGGTTTAGGGTTTAGGGTTTAGGGTTTAGGGTTTAGGGTTTAGGGTTTAGGGGTACGATTTTCTTTTTGTTTGCTTGCAGGGCTTTGGGTTTAGGGTTTGGGGGTATAGGGTTTAGGGTTTAGGGTTTAGGGCTTAGGGTTTAGGGGTTTAGGGGTTTAGGGTTTAGGGTTTAGGGTTTAGGGTTTAGGGTTTAGGGCTTAGGGGTACGATTGTTTTTTTGTTTGCTTGCAGGGTTTTGGGTTTAGGATTTGGGGGTATAGGGTTTAGGGTTTAGGGTTTAGGGCTTAGGGCTTAGGGTTTAGGGGTTTAGGGTTTGGGGTTTGGAGGGTCTTTAGGGCTTTCAGGTTTTTGTTGGGGATGCCCGGCTCGCCCCTGCACCGCGGGGTTTAGGGGCTTAGGGTTTAGGGGTTTAGGGGTTTAGGGGTTTAGGGGTTTAGGGTTTAGGGTTTAGGGTTTAGGGTTTAGGGTTTAGGGTTTTGGGTGTCTAGGGCTTTCGGAATTGGGGATCCCGCACTGCTGGTTGCCTACTTGGAGGCTCATGGTGCCTACTAGGGTCTAGGGTCTAGGGTTTAGGGTTTAGGGTTTAGGGTTTAGGGTTTAGGGTTTAGGGTTTAGGGCTTACGGTTTGTTGACCAATTATGGCAGTACTTATAACTGTACATATAACCATATTAGGGCACTTAAGGGGCTTATAAGTGGGTGATAAGTACAGTTTTAGTTTGGTTAATAAGTACCATGAACCTCCCAGTAACCCTAAACCCTAAACCCTAAACCCTAAACCCTAAACCGTTATTGCTGGCGTTCTGGGCATCTAGGTTTCAGAGTTGTGTAGGAGTTGAGGACCTGGGCTTGGAAGTACTTCTACTGACTTTGGGGCCCGAAACCCTAAACCAGAAACCCTAAACCCTAAACCCTAAACCCTGAACCCTGAACCCGGATCTTCTATTCAGTTACTTGCAGATTCATGAGCGGATCTCCCTGGGGCTGTACATATACGCATGTTTTCGGGACATGAGAACCCCGACTTACAACTACCCATGGACCTCCAAGTTTAGGGTTTAGGGTTTAGGGTTCAACTACCTCCAAGGGTGCATATAGGCAGTAAAGATTGGATGGTATAGATGTAACCCTACACTTTAGGCACGTGGACCCTTAGGGTTCTCTGGCAGATTTGGGAGCTGTCTTCACCTAGGGTTTCGGCTCTTCACCTTGGGCTTACGGTTGGAACAAACCTCAAACCGTACACACACACACACAACGTACCTTGGTTGGCCCTTAAAGCCCAACGAAAGGCCCACCCGCGCACGCACGCACACATACCACGACAGAACGTTACGGTTACTCTTCAAACGTGCCCTCGCCCCCGTACCTTCAACATCCTTCAAGCAGAACTCTCAAAATCGAGCAAACTAGGGTCTTCAGGTTTGGGCTTAGGGTTTAGGGCTGTTCCACTAAACTCTCTCGAATCTAGAAGAACCCTCTGCGCCAGCAAGAGGATTCTGAGACCCACCAGTCCTGCCTCAGTCAGGTACTTTGGCAGCTCCTGAGCGCCAAGCGGGCTTCGGCTCACAATGAGCCCACATGCTTAGGGTTTAGGGTTTAGGGTTTAGGGTTTAGGGTTTAGGGTTTAGGGTTTAGGGTTTAGTTTGGGGTTTGGGGTTTGGGGTTTGGGGTTTGGGGTTTGGGGTTGAGGGTTTGGAGTTGAATTTCCTGGAGGGACACTGGCTTCAACCAAACCCTTAGACCCTAAGACCCAAAGGCCCTAAGCCCCCTAAGCCCCTGAGCCCCAAAGACCCTAAGGCCCTAAACCCTAAACCCTACACCGCCCCTTTTCAGACCCAAAGCCATACATGAAAAACGAGCTCCACCGTGGGTGGGACAGGAAACACTCTCTGCGCTTCATGTTGGTTCGCCGCAAAGAGAAGACTCACAAGAGACATATGTATATATGTATATATGTATATACATGTTATATATATATATATATGTATACATATATGCATATATGTATATATGTACACATGTATATGTAAATATATACATAGATATATACAGGTTCATATGTACATAAGAATAAGAATAACAATACAGAATCACCAGAGTAGTGAGAATCACAGAATACCAGTAAGAATGAATTCTAGACAGCAAGCAAGCAGTTAACAATAGACACGCATGATAGCTTCAAGCTAGATAGCAACAAAAACCAAGAAAACAACAACAAGAACGCGGAAAGTTTTCATGCTATATCTATCTACTACTCATAAACAAGTCCACCAATATTCAAAGCCCGAAAACCTAAACCCTAAACCCTAAACCCGCATACACTGACGGGGGGCCGTGGCGACAGCGTCGCGGCCGCCTGCCTGAGAAACAAGCCAGGAGCTTGCAACCATCAGGCTTAGGGTTTGGGGGGGTTAGGGGGTTGAGGGGGTGTAGGGGGTTTAGGGTTTTCAGGGTTTAGGGTTTTTAGGGTGTAGGGTTTAGGGTTTAGCGGGCTTGAAACGATGCAGGCTCTAGCGAAAGCTACACCTAGACCACTGGGAGGATCCAAAAAGTAGAACCCAAAAACATACCTTCTACTACTCTTGGGTCCATCTTGACAACTTTACGGCCATGCTGACAAGGCCTGGCTACATGGGAAAGACTGCCGTTGGACAAAACGCACTTGCCCAACACTCTAACGGTGACCTATGGGTATTTCCTCCCACTGGGCCTAACATCTCTTTCGTGTTTCATGCCGTCCCTGCGGCCGCATGAGAAGGCTATGGGTGCTCATGCCCTCGTGCGCCTGTATGCCCCAAATTGCACTACGAAGCGCACAGGTGGTTCTGAGCAGTTCTGGCCCTCCCTTGTCTCGCGAAGTGCTTGGCGGTTCATGGTACTCATTTGCCAATGATAACTGTACTTGTAACTGTACCTATAACCATATTAGGGCACTTTAGGGGCTTAGAAGTACAGCTATAAGTGAAGTTTCAATGATCATAAGTACCATAAACCTTCAAGTGGTCTTCCCTTGTCTCGCTAAGTAGTTCTGGAACTGCGAGACAAAAGATGCCTGAACTTCGGGCCTAAGCTCTTTTGACCCCAAACCCACAAAACCACACTTTGAAGATTCATAAACATTTATTGAGGAGGGCTATATGTAGCGATAGCTACCCCCCTATAACCCCACTTATAACTACACATGAATCTCCAAGTACACCATCAACAGGCCTAAACCCTAAACCCTAAATCCTAAACACTAAACCCGAAACCCTAAGCGGCCTCCTCGATGGAGGATAGGACCATGGCGGCCTCCAACCCATGACTAGGAAGATGGGTGGTTTAGGGTTTAGGGTTTAGGGTTTAGGGTTTAGGGTTTAGGGTTTAGGGTTTAGGGTTTAGGGTTTAGGGTTTAGGGTACATTTGGGTCCCTTGTTGCTAGACCCAGGAGTATCCTAGGAATCAAAAGGGTGTCCTTTTTGGTGTTAAGGGGATTACAGGGGAACCCCAACCCTAAAAAAGGAAATAAGGGCCTACTCCGGCTGCTAATTTTCTACACTCCCTTTAGAACCTTCTTGAAAATAATATGTTCAAAATTCCTTTGGGCTCTGTTTAAGTAAAAACCAAAATGCTAATGCCGGAGGGGGCTATACTTTGGGTCCCCAGATTATGGCGCCGCGCCTTGTTGCAAGGAAATTCAAAAGGGAACCTATCCCTAAACCCTAAACCCTGAACCGTTGGAGAACTACCCAGCTGGGGTTGAGGGTCTGGGGTTTCAGGCCTTGCTTGGCTCCTTCTCCGGCTTTTGCACCTAAACCCTAAACCCTAAACCCTTGGGGTTTGGGGTTTTGAAATTTCAGGGCGTGTTAGGGCTGATCCTCCGAGGCTAAGAAAGAGCCCCAAACAAAAATCCGAAGTCCCCAACGCTGTTGCATCCAGGTCTCTACGAAGGGGTTTAGGGTTTAGGGTTTAGGGTTTAGGGAGCCATCCAGGTTGGATGTACAGTTTCTGAGGCCCAAGCACACACACACACTCCAGTTGCACCTCTAAGGGTAGTTTCACGGGCCCTTAATATGGTCCTTGACCTCCTTTGCAGGGTTCTGATGTATGGGCCCTTCAGTTGTGTCAGGTTAAAAAAGGGGGTCTATAAGGGGTCCCCTTTTGAAGGGCCCAGACTAAGGGGCCATGAAGCTTCCCTAAGCTGCACACTGAAACCCTAGAACCCTAAGACCCTAAACCCTAAGAGGCATGACAGACCACAGATCAGCGACACGAAGCCCTGAACTCGAAAACCTTTCTGGCCCAAACCCTAAACCCTAAGCCCTAAGCCCCAAGCCCTAAACCCTAAACACTGAACCCTAAACCGGGACCCTAAACCCTAAACCCTAAACCCTAAACCCTAAACCCTAAACCCTAAACCCTAAACCCTAAACCCTAAACCATAAACCCTAAACCTTAACCCCCGCAGGATGGCCTGGAACTCCCACACACTGCTGACGCCCGTCCAGCTTCGCTCGCTGGGCGGCTCCCTCTTCTTGTCCTTTGCTGGTCTGGGGAGTTTGGGTTTAGGGTTTAGGGTTCAGGGTTTAGGGTTTAGGGTTTAGGGTTTCGGGTTTAGGGTCTAGGGTCTAGGGTCTAGATACAGTGTCCCCGGCCGATTCCCCAAGCCCGGATGCAAAAAGGGGTGCAGTGTCCCTACTGTGTAGGTTCATGGCTATTTGTGGCGGGAAGTAGGGGGACCTTGACTCTAAGTGGCGTCATCCAACCTCATGTAAGGCTTCAAAGAATTAATTACCCCAGGAACTACAAAGTGGGCCCCCCCACCACATGCAGCCATTTGGGGTTGCTCTCGGGAAAACCTAGATCCTAAACCCGAAACCTCCTCAACCCAGAACCCTCGGATTCGACGACGTACCGACTCGCAATAGAACATCTTGGAGCATAACGCGTATTTTCAGGGTTGAGGCTTCAAGGGTCTCTTGAGGGCCATTTTGGGCCATTCGTAGATTCGTGTAGACCCGATTCTATAAAATAAAGCGTCAAGGTTTTGACACGTGGGTACTTCGCTAGAACAGGGTCCCTGTTTGGCTCCCTTTTGAAAGCGGCACCCTAAAAGAAGTGCCCCCCCAAAAGAGACCCGAGTTTAGAGAACTGTCCACGTAGTTGTTGAGGTGTCTCAGGGGAGTGCGCGGCACACGGACCACGCATACGTGCAAAGTGGATGGATTGGGCGCTGTGCGTGTGCAAACCGACGAGTTCAATCCTTAACTGAAGCCGGAAAATTGAAATGTCACGTAGGGATTATTTTGTATCTATCTGAATTCTATTTGGGGTTCTTAAGCAAAACCCTAAACCCTAAACCCTAGACCCAAAACCCTAAACCCTAAACCCTAAACCCTAGTAGTATTCCAAGACAGAAGATGGCAGGCCTTGTCATCACCATCCTGGGCATGGCTGGCGGCTGAAAGATTTGTGCCACGATGTGCACGGACGCACAGGGTTTAGGGTTTAGGGTTTGGGGTTTAGGTTTAGGGTTTAGGGTTTAACAGAACTCCCGCACTTTTGCCAAAACCCTACGTCTGCCTAAATCTCAACTGCCAAGATCCTGTGAACCGGCGCGCCCAAAACCCTAAAAATGATGGAGAGGGTGGGCTGTAATGTTGCGCGCTGATTAGTGCAACCGCATAGACTCCAGGGATATCTATTTGTGTAGGGGGGGGCGGGGGGTGGGCCAAAACCCTAAACCCTAAAGCCTGAGGTCGTGCCCTGCTTATGCCAAGGCAAGCAAGTGTCGCTGTACTTACAACCCACTTATAAGCCCCTTAAGTGCCCTAGTATGGTTGTAAGTACAGTCATAAGTACAGTTATACTTGGTTGATAAGTACCATGAACCTCCAAGTAATGAATCCCGAATGGGCTTCTGGTTCATCTCTCTTACTGGGGTTCATGTGGGGGTTACGAGAATAGGGGTACCTAATTGGGGTCCTTATTTTGAGGGAATCTATTTTAGGGTTCCCCCATTTGTTTTTGGGTTTAGGGTTTTTTGGGGGGTTGATGTAGGGTGTGATTGGCTTCCCGTAGTATCGGCTCCAGGAGATCATGGCATTCAAGCTCTTCTTCCCAAGGTATACACCCACAGGCAACCCTAAACCCTAAACCCCAAACCCTGAACCCTAAACCCTAAACCCTAAACCCAGAATCAAAATAACTTCGCTGCCCCTTTGTTGGTGGCCTTCTCCGTCGCCGCCATGTGGCCAAGCGGGGGGGGGGGACGAGGGGGACGCAACAAGGGGGAGAAGCTCTGAGCGGCGGAGACAAGCCAGACATGCAAGCGCCTGAAGCCCTAAAGCCCTAAAGCCCTAAGCCCTAAGCCCTAAACCCTAAACCCTAAACCCTAAACCCCAGGGCGAGGTGAGATCAGGTTTTAGGGAGACAGTGCGCAAGCTCTGAGTGCTGGTTCAGAGCTCATGTTGAGTTGGTATGCCGGGTATCTTTGGGCTTTGTGGGTTTAGGGTTTAGGGTTATTGTGCTTCCTCTGCAAAATTGGGCTCATCTCTACCATTCTACCCGCGCCTGAACCTAACCCCTAAACCTTCAGGGCTTCCGCCTGAACTCAACACTTTGCATCCTAACCTCAGACCCCAATCCTCGTCTTCTTCTGCTCCTTTTCGTTCAGGCTTTGAAGGCCTTGAGCTAGACCTTTCAAGCTGCAAGTTTCTTTAGGATTTGGGGTTTATACGAACAGTCCAGTAGCCCCTACCATAGTCCCTACTAAGGAGCTGTTGGTATCATGGGGTACGTCCCAAGATTTAGGGTGTCGGGCTTAGGGTTCGCAAGCGCCGAGGTATCGAATCAAGGACCTTTGGTAGGCAACTTCAGACAGGACCACGGCCCGACCGAGCCGTGGCGCAGGGTCTGGGGTCTAGGGTCTAGGGCTTAAGGTTTAGGGCTTAGGGTTTAGCTGCGAAACGCGCACCTTGAACCCAATGATTGATCACCTTTGTTCCGCTGAAACCTTGCATGATTTCTCTCGCTTTTTCTTTTTGAAAGCCCAACTGCTCCTAACCTCTCTAGGACAAGCCTCCCTAAACCCTAAGCACCCCAAAACCCAAAACCCTAAACCCTAACCCCAAAACCCTAACCCTAAACCCTAAAACCTTAACCCCAAACCCGAAACCCTAAAGGCCCCAAAACTCAAAACCCGACCCTAAGTTCCCAACCCCTGAGGGGCTCGCTGGCCATGCCGATGCCACTGGCGGTGCCTGGAGCTTTAAGGATTGACGGATTTAAGGTTGAGGGTTTAGGGTTTAGGGTTTAGGGTTTAGGGTTACGGGTTACATCGGCATCAGTGCCAGCAGACTTGCGCTCGAAACAAGTGCAGGGTTCTTGAGGGTAGGGGGGGGGGTTCAAGGGGGGTACAGAACCCATGGTCCCTTAGGCTCTCTAAGCTTCCCTAAGCTTCCCTAACCTACCCCCCCCCCCCCATGAACCTAAACTCCAACCCGAAACCCTAGACCCTAGACCCTAAACCCTAAACCCTAACCCTAAACCCTAAACCCTAAACCCTAGACCCTCCCTAAAGGACAAAACAACCGTGGCCGAGAAACGGCGCAGGGTCTTGGGAAGCTTAGCTTCGCTTTTTCCGAACATCGAGCAGAAGATCTAGGGGTTCTACCTCACCCTTTGTAAAGATCCTGAAGGTACGCCCCCCATGAACCTAAACTCTAACCCTAAACCCTAAACCCTAAACCCTAAACCCTAAACCCTAAACCCTAAACCCTAAACCCTAAACCCTAACCCTAAACCCTAGACCTCCCTAAAGGAAAAGATCCTGAAGGTAGTATAAGGGCCATAATTATTAGGAGTACCTTAGTGGGGAGCCTTGAGGGGTACAACCCCAGGGATACGAGTCCTAATCCCTTGAGAAGAGCACCCAATGAAACTCCCAAGCTCCTACGAGGTACTATGTACAACCCGAAGAATGTGCCGAAGGCTTAGGGGTTGGGGTTTAGTGTTTGGGGTTTCGACTCTCACACTCGCACAAGGCCGGCTCGGGTTTAGGGTTTAGGTTTAGGTTTAGGTTTAGGGTTTAGTTTAGGGTTTAGGGTTTAGGGTTTAGGGTTTAGGGTTTAGGGTTTAGGGTTTAGGGTTTAGGGTTTAGGGTTTCTGGGTTTCTGGGTTTAGGGTTCGGGTTTAGGGTTTGGGGTTTGGAGTTTAGGGCTTGGGCCGTTCCTCTCAGCACCACCCAAATTTGCTCAGGCACCTGGCTGTAGGGTCGAGCTCCAGGCCCCGGCGTTCCCACACTATCATAGGTTCCCCTACTACCGCCCTCTATCAATTTGGGGATAACTATGCCCAATTAAGGCTCTTTAAGGGGGGAACCGAGGGGGGCAGGGTAGTACAGAGGGCGTAGTACGGGAACCCATGATACTAGCTTAAGAAAACCCAAAAAGATTGCCCTTATCAGGAAGAGTATGTTTTTTACTTTTGGGTGGTTCTTCGGCAAAGAGTAGTAAGGGGGTTTGGGTTTCGCTCACTCTCGCACCAGGCAGACCCTAGACTACCCCAAACGCTAAACCCTATAGGCCCTATCGTTGGCCCCGGCCAGCACACTTTCGCAGCCGCTGGCGTTGGCGAGAGCGCCACAAACTACCCTCCGCAAGGCGAGGGACCTGCAAGCCCATCGTCAGATCTCCCAACATGGTTTCCAGGTTTTGGGGAGGGGCCATTTATTAGGGTTTAGGGTTTAGGGTTAGGGCGGGGATCTAGATCATCCTAAGCGTGTAGTCGTTGCGGACAAGTAAATTCATTCACTATGGAAGGATTGGTTCAGCATGCTGCACACATCCTGCCATTTAGCTAGTCCCTTTTGGGATGGGATAGGGTCGTCTTCATTCCGGGCAAGGGGTGTGTGAGAATGTGTCTCACCAACGGTCATCCGGTGGGGGAGCAAGAAGCACACCTCACAAGGTTTAGGGTTTAGGGTTTAGGGTTTAGGGTTTAGGGTTTAGGGTTAGTTCTTGCGTACTGGGATTGGAGAATGGTGAGTGCATTCGGAAAGTGTGAGCATGCCCAGCATGCCATCTAAACAAGTGCTCTTGTTGACTCGTCAAAAGCTACGCCCTAAGCCCGAAACCCTAAACCCTAACCTCAACCCCAATCCCAAAACCCCCTTGAGGAGCCATATGAACTCCCCAGTTCGAAGTCAGCACAAGCCTGCAGAAGCTGGGGGGAAGTGATTTTGCTTGAGTTTGGAGGGAGTCGGTGTGCATATGTGTATGTATGTGTGTGTGTGTGTGTGCACGTATGCGGGATCTTTGGTGGGGGGGGGGTCCAAAAAAAAACCTTGTCAGAACACAAAAACTTTGATTGGTTTTGGCCGCCCCAAAAACCCCAAGCGAGCACACCCTCACCTAGGATGACGTCTCAGCTTCTTGTGATGCGGTGCTCTCCTCATATCCTGAATACATCACACGCGCACCTGTTTTCATTAGGCTCTCAGATAGAAAGCAAAGAACATTTCCACGAAGTGCAGACCTGAGCACCAAAACCTGAAGCCTAAAAATGCAGACCGTAGAGTAGTGTCCTGTGCAACAAATCTGAACGCATAACATATGGTGAGTTCTCTAAAGTAGCGTCCCTTTTGGGGTACTTTTTTTTTGGCCTCATAATAGTAACCCCAAGGGGGACCATAATTTGGAGAGTCTCCCATATGTGTTTTTAGGGATAAAGGTTCGGGTAACTCCATGGCAAGTCTTCAGAGCACCCAATTTCCCTCACAAGCCCTGCCTCCTCAGCCACATCTCGGAAAACAGGTTCGAGTATTCTTTAAGGATGATACAACGGGGCGAAGATATCCTCCGGACATGCATGGAAAACATTGGCAAAACAAGCAATGTTGTTGGTAGGATGCCTCCAAACCATTGGCAAAGCCGATGCTCTTGTAGGCGATTACTCACCCCGAAGCTGAGGCTTCATCTAGGGAGGATCACTGACTAGCGTCTGGGGTTTCGGGTCTAGGGTCTGGGGTCTAGGGTTTAGGGTCTAGGGGTCTAGGGTCTAGGGTCTAGGGTTTAGGGTTTAGGGTTTAGGGTTTTGGAGGAGACGCCGGGGCCCAAGCTCATTCCCCAGCAGGCCCAGGAGCAGCAGCAGCGGCAGCGCCAGGACGTGCGTCCAGGCCTTACTAGAGGGTTCAGGGTAGGGTTTAGGGTTTAGGGTTTAGGGTTTAGGGTTTAGGGTTTAGGGTTTAGGGTTTAGGGTTTAGGGTTTAGGGTTTAGGGTTTAGGGTGTAGGGTGTAGGGTTTAGGGTTTAGGGTTCAGGGTTCAGGGTTCAGGGTTCAGGGTTCAGGTTTTTTTGCCACCCGCCTAGCTGACACTCTGGCCACGTTGCAGGGACTAGTTCCGGAAATATTGCATCGTAGGAGAAGAAATACTTTTAAAGCCAGCATTGTCGGAAGGAAAAGGGATCATACGGGGGAATCGAAAGTGAGTGCAGTTAGGATCAGACGACAGACCACAACCAAGGAACAAACAGAAAGAAACGATCCCCTGTAGATCCCATCCCAGAAAGAAAATGCCCATCTGTCCCATCTCCGAGGCTCTGGGGCTCCAATCATTTGTACATCCGTCATTGACCAGCGAAACCCGGGAGTTTAGGGTTTAGGGTTTAGGGTTTAGGGTTTAGGGTTTAGGGTTTAGGGTTTAGGGTTTAGGGTTTAGGGTGAGGAACGCGTCAATGCTCTGGGAGGTGCCCTAAGAAAGACAAACTTGCTCAACGAGGGTCCACAAAGCAGCGGAGACTCTTGAGTCTAGGGTTTGGGGTTTAGGATGTAGGGTTTCGGCTGTTTCTGCCGGCAATCACTCTCTGCAGCAAGGTTCTTAGGGTTCCAAAAAACCTTAAACCCTAAACCCTAAACCCTAAATCCGGAACCCTAAGCTTCTCCAGGCCCCAGGCTGCTCGTACGTTTCCTTCACAGGTTCAACTTTTCCGAAGCCCGCTTGCAGCGTGGAAAACAGAGCGCTAGCGCTTACTGGGTTGCTGATAGGGAACTTCATTAACCCTAAACCCTGAACCCTACCCCACCCCAAACCCGAAACCCCAGAAATCCAGAAACCCTTCTGAACCCGGTCTGAGAGCCATGCCGGGGGAAACCGTAGTAAACCTAAACCCTAAACCCTAAACCCTAAATCCTAAACCGAGAAGTCCAGAAAGCTGCTGCGGGCCACCAAGGAAACTCAGGTCGCCACCACCGCCTCTAGGGCAGACAAGCCTCATGGGTTTTGGGTTTTGTCTTACAGATTTAAGAAAACTCATCCCCAAACCCTAAACCCTAAACCCTCAACCCTAAACCCGAAACCCTAAGGGTGTAATCTGGTAGCCTCACCCTACGAAACCAAGGGTGGGTGGGTGAGTTAAGGCTGCTGGCTTGGTAGGGCATTTGGATCAACTAGCATCATAAGATAGCCCTCCGGATGTTTGCACGAGGACACCCAGACCAAATCAAGAACGCCTAGGATGCCCAGCACTCTAGGATTAAACCCTACACCCTAAACCCTAAATCCGAAACCCTTTGTTGCTTAAAGGGGCGCACAAGGCAACCTAAACCACCCCAAAAAGGAATAAGGTCCCTAAACACTAAACCCTAAAGCCTAACCCCAAACCCTAAACCCTAAACCCTAAACCCCCAAAAAAGGAATAAGGGCACTACTGGGCATCCTAGACGCCCCCGAGACATCCCTCTAACCCTGGTTTCGGGTTCAGGGTGATTAGGACTAGGATTCAGGGGTGTTTAGGGTTGCGGTTCTCTGGGGTTCAGCGTTTTTAGGGTTTAGGGTTTAGGGTTTAGGGCTAGCCAATGCCTGCCTTGGTCCCCGGCCACCCGGCTGCTTAGTCAGGGATCGCCTGCACAGCTACAGCTAGACCGGGGCTGAGGGGCTGAGAGAAGCCGCCGAAAGCACTTTGGTAGGGTTTAAGCTTTAAGGGTTTGGGGTTTGGGGTTTTAGGTTCTGGTAGGGTTGGGGGTGCAAGGTGGAGGGTTCTTGAGGCTGTTTCGGTTCAGATGCCTTTGGCTTTAGAGGCCCTGAGGTGCTGTGGGGCTTTTGAGCCTTCACAAGGGTTTAGGGTTTAGGCTTAGGGCTTTGGGCTTAGGGTTTAGGTTTATAGGGCTTTGGGTTTAGGGGTCAGGGTTGAGGGTTCGTGCCATCGCATCCCGAGCCTCAGCACAAAGAGCATGGAGGACGACATCGTGTTGACCTCGGCAGATATCCACCCCTCCCAAGGTAACCCTAAACCCTAAACCCTAAACCCGGCCATACTCCCCTTAGAACCCGAACGATAATTGTGCTCATATTCCCTTGAGTTTTAGATAAACAAAAACTCAAAATATTTCCTAGGCACCCTAAACCCTAAACCCTAAACCCTAAACCCTAAACCCTAAACCCTAAACCCTAAACCCTAAACCCTCACCCTGTTGCAAACGGCCGCCACAGCCTTCCACCCCCACCAAACGTCGCGCTGAGGACCGGCTCAAAGGCGCAAAGGCACAACAGAAATCCTTAAGGTTGTGCCCTTGGGTTTGGGGCCCCTTTTAAGGATTCCTTAAGGGAATAGAGGGGCCATAGTAGGAGTATATTAAGGGGAACCTTTAGGGGTACGAGTCCTCGTCCCTTGAAGAAACACGCTGACGCACCTCAAATCGAAGACGACGGCTAGAAGCCTTTAGCTTTAGGACCTACAACTTTCAAGGCCCTGAGCCTTCGGGTAGGGTTTGGGGTTTGGGGTTTGGGGTTTGGGGTTTGGGGTTTGGGGTTTGGGGTTTGGGGTTTGGGGTTTGGGGTTTGGGGTTTGGGGTTTGGGGTTTAGGGTTTAGGGTTTACACGCCAAGTAGGGCGACCATGGCTACAAATTGTTATCACCTCCTTTAGGGTACGTACAACCCTTCTTTTAGCCTGAGGCGCTACCCAACCTGCAACGACCCTAAACCCTACACCCCAAACCCCAACCCTAAACCCTAAACCCCAAACCCTAAACCCCGAACCCTAAACCCTAAACCCTAAACCCTAAACCCTAATTAAGCCACAAACCTCCAAAAAGCAGACGACTCTGAGACCTCTCCGAGTGCGCGGCAAAGAGAGCAAGGTGGCCCCAGCCTGCGCCGTCAAAGGTTTAGAGTCTAGGGTTTAGGGTTTAGGGTTTCGGGTTTCGGGTTTAGGGTTCAGGGTTTAGGGTTTCGGGTTCAGGGTTTAGGGTTTGGGGTTTAGGAGGTTGCTTGAGGTTTGGGTTGAGGGTTTCTTTCGCCACCGGTCAGGGGTTCAGGGTTTGGGATGTATTTGGGGCCTGGCCTGCATACCACACAAAACTAGCTTGCATCGAAGACCACCAAGCACCACACCTGCTCTCAGCAACCCCCTCGGCCGCTACTTGCCCTAAACACGAAACCCTAGAAACCCTAGAAACCCTAGAAACCCTAGAAATCCTGGAAACCCTAGAAACCCTAGAAACCCTAGAAACCCCAGAAACCCTGAACACCGTACCCTGGCGCCATCAAAATGCAGCAACCCGCCTTCCTAGTTCCATAGCAGGGAATGGGGGAGGAGGTACCCTACATCCCCTGTCCACGCCTCTGAGTCTCGCAATTTCTTCGGGTTATCTAACTATTTCCCTTACTCTCTGAATCCCTACCTTAAACACTAAGCCCTTAGGGCTTATATAGGGCTTAGGGCTTAGGGCTTAGGGCTTAGGGTTTGAGGTTTAGGCTTTAGTGTCGAACAACCCGCAGGGTACCTGAGGTACTTGAGTTCGCAGAAGGCGCTGTCCAAAACGCCGCATCCAGCAACACCTTCCAGACCAAAACCGGCCCTACGCGCGGGTCTCACGGGCTTCGGGCTGTGGTTAGGGTTTAGGGCTCGGGAAGGTTTCTGGGCAGGTGCAGCTGGGTTTCTAAGTCGGGCAACTTGGGGTATGACTTTGCAGTATTTCTTACAACACTACTCATAACTACCCATGAACCTTGGAGTAGGCTGCTTTCGGACGGCTGCTTGCTCACATCTTCAGCTCTGGCCCCCTTAAAACCCTAAACCCTAAACCCTAAACCCCAAACCCTAAATTTGGTGTTGCGTCTGGGCTGCGGAAGCCAATCAGCCAGAGAACTTGTAGCACTGCCGACCCTCAGTTCTCCCCCTAAAGCCCTGAACCCAGACTGGACTGCTCTCAGGGCTTAGGGTTTAGGGTTTAGGGTTTAGGGTCTGGGGTTTAGGGTTTAGGGTTTCGGCTTGAACCCTGAACTCGGTTTAGGCTTGAGGGTTGAACCCAACACTCTACCAAAAACAGCTTAGCCGCACGCGATCAGCGAGGCTCCGAGCAGCGCGAGTGCCTGGGCGCCGCAGTTCGGGTTCTCGTTGCTTGTCGGGCTTACTTGCAAGCTCTATGTCCCACCTACTCTCAACCCTAAACCCGAAACCCGAAACCCGAACCCCTAAACCTTTCTTTGAACCCAGGCTCTGTAAAACCCCAAACCCCAAACCCCAAACCCCAAACCCCAAACCCTAAACCCTAAACCCTAAACCATAAACCCTAAACCCTAAACCCTAAGGTCCGGGCCAGGCCCAGGAGCTTCCGCGACCCCAGGGAGGTCTCCGTGCCTAGGGCTTGGAGGAGTCAGGTCGCAGGGGGCAGGGGTTTAGGGTTTAGGGTTTAGGGTTTAGGGTTCAGGGTTCCGGGTTTAGGGTTTAGGGTTTAGGGTTTAGGGTTTAGGGTTTCCTTCTTGGGTCCTTACTTTAAGGGAATCCTACTATCTGGGGGTCTATTTAAGGGGTCAACCCCCACCCTGAAAGCCCTCTGAAACATTTTCTTGAAGAGGGTCCTCTTCACCCTAGTTACTAGTTAGGGAACTCGAAACCCATGGCTCCTTGTTCCGGGTTTAGGGATTTTGGCGGTTTAGGGGTGCTGTGTCTTCGGAGTCGTCAGGGTTTTGGGCATTATGGGCGTTCGCAACTCCCGGGCACCATTCTCAAGGGGCCCTCAAATGGGGACCCTTTCATACCCTCATATATCCTATAAAACCCAGGTGCCCATGCTTAGGGTAAGGGGCCACATTTAGGGACCTAGACCCTAAACCCTGGCCCTAAACCCTAAAACCTAAACCCTAAACCCTGATTACCCTTAGACATGTGCGAAATTCGTACCCGAAGTGAAAAGCTGAGGTGGCCACCCAGCAGAAGGGAAAGCAACCTCGGGTTTAGGGTTTAGGGTTTAGGGTTTTAGGGGCATACGGGAATCTAGGGACAACGGATTTTTGGGGTTTATGACAAGTTGGAGGGGGTATAGAGGTTAAGACTTTACGAGTTTTTGAGTCCACGGCCAAAGCGTCTTGGGCTCAGAATCAGCGGGTCTCCCAGGACTCCATAAGTTCGCCTTCAGAGCCCGAAACCTACTTGTTTTAGGTTACCTAAGAACCCTATAATGGCCCTATAAGGGGTTTTGTAGAAAAAAAACCTGCGAAAACGTAGGAATTGAATTTGGGTTCTTGGGGTAAGCCAAAGGTTCAGGCTTTATGGTGCGGGTTGGGGTGTAAGCTGCCTTATCGTTGAGCCAGAGTGACCCTTGAACAGGCCCTCAAAGCAGCCCCACGCAAGCTATACGGACCAACAACAACCATCCTGAATCTGCATGCCATCGTTTAGGGTTTAGGGTTTAGGGCTTCAGGAACCCTTCTCATGGGGTCTATCCCACAGGATGCTGCAGAATCAGTGCAGGGGCGTGGTGAGCTGTTTCCTCTGGAGGGCCGTCATCGATATGGAATTGCTGGAGGCTTCTTCGGAGGGTTTGCACGGCCTTCATCTGCTCCTAAGCCCTAAACCCTAAACCCTAAACCCTAAGAAAGGGAGAAACGTAGTTTCCCTCCGAAGTTGCGGCGTAGAGATTGGCGGGCACCAAGCGGGATGGGGAGGGGGCCCAGCCGAAGTAGATTTCTCTCCCAGTTAAGGGTCATGAGGTTTGATGGGGTGCAGGGCTGGCATTTTAGGGCGTATGGGGTTTAGGGTTGGGATGTTATACTAGCAGTCCTTAATAGGGATTGTAGAACCCCCCCGTTATAATCCCTACTAAGGACTGTTAGTATGACATAGAGGGGGAATACCCTACTTGTAGGGTTTAGGGTTGTGGGTGTAGGATGAGGGCCAGGTCGCCCCATCCTTTGTTCAGTGCCCTGCTTTCGTGGGCTCTGGGGCTTGCGAAGCCTAAACCCTAAACCCTAAACCCTAAACCCTAAACCCTAAACCCTAAACCCTAAACCCTAAACCCTAAACCCTAATTAAACCCCATGGATAGCTTAGACCCCAAAGAACCCCGAATCCCCATGAACACGCGACACCCGAAAAAGCCACGACCGCAAACCCCAAAATCTCTCAACCCTAGAAACCCCTAAACCCCACAACCCCTACACCCTAAACCCTAAACCCTAAACCCTAAACCCTGAACCCTGAACCCTAAACCCTACCGGCGGACTAGCCCAGGGCCCATGAAAGTGCTGGCGGATCCGGTCTTGAAGCCCGGGGCGGAGCAAACCCTAAACCCTAAACCCTAAACCCTGTATATACTTTTTAGGGTATAAGTAGCTGGAATAGAAACCCAAAAACAAAAAGTATTGAAGTATAGTACTCCCAAACCTAGGTACTACTATTTGCTTAAGAGCCCCAACATAAACACGGGGTTTAAAAGGTTAGGGTCTAGGTTTTGGGGTTGCGATTTGCTTAAGAGCCCCCAAAATACACACGGGGTTTAGAGGTTTAGGGTTTAGGGTAGGGTGTGTTAGGGTGTTTAGGGTGTTTAGGATTTGGAGTTTGTTTAGGGTTAGGGTGTTTAGGGTGTTTAGGCCATTTAGGGTGTCGGGTTTATAAGGCTAAGAGCCAAGTCAATGCTTTTTGCTGTCATTAACCTCTTCTTTCGGCCGTCGTTCTGTTCAGGGCCTCCTCGTTGTTCTGCCCCGAGCCTTTCCAACGACAGTAGAACCTGCTGCTGGAGCAAATGTCCAACAAGCTGAAGAAGACAAGCGGCCAAAGCCTCGAAGGCAACCGTGCCAAAGGCATACTGTTCCAGAGGTCTAAACCCTAAACCTGAAACCCTGAACCCCAAACCCGAGACCCTAAACCCGGGACAACTCCCGAAGCCCTGCCGCAAGGGTTTAGGGTTTAGGGTTTAGGGTTTAGGGTTTAGGGAAAAGAGTTCTTGGCCGGTGTATGCCCAAAATCCTTCACTACGGGTTTTTGTTATACCGTTGATCGCTGGCTCCCCCCTACTTCCCCCCCCCCTGCAAAAGGGCACGCAGAGGGCTTCTTTACTTAGGAAAAACCAAAAGTCCGTTACCTTCTTCAAAGGTTTCTGAAGTATGAAGCCCCAAACCCCCCACCCCCACAACCCCCCCCCCGGGTCTCGTAGGGTGCATAAGGGGAGTCCCCACTTAAGGGCCCATACTACGGGACGCTTTATCTAGCCTGGGAGGTTGTCCCAGCTCCCGTTGGCTTAGGGTTTAGCTAGACCCTAAACCCTAAACCCTAAACCCTAAACCCTAAACCCTAAACCCTAAACCCTAAACCCTAAACCCTAAACCCTAAACCCTAAACCCTAAACCCTAAACCCTAAACCCTAAACCCTAAACCCTAAACCCTAAACCCTAAACCCAACCCACTCAACCCTAGCCAGAGCCGGTGTCTTGGGGAGTGTTTTGCGGCGTCTCGGGTTGGCCCCCGTGGCCTTTTGCCGTGGATTGTCGCCGGCTTCCCAGGCGTTTTTGTGCCCGACCGCGTCCATTATTTAATCTAGGTTGCCCAGTAACCTAGGATTAAAAAGGGTGCCCCTTTTTTGCTTAAAGGGGTTTATAGGGGAACCTAGAGCCCCAAAAAAGGGAATAAGGGCACTCCTGGGCATCCTAGGAATAGGGTGGGTCTAGGGTCTAGGGTTTCGACTCTCGCACTCGCTGAAGCAGGCGAGGATTCTGTCCGGGTCGGTGGCTTAGCTTAGCGTCTAGGGTTTGGGGTTTGGGGTTTGGGGTTTGGGGTTTGGGGTTTGGGGTTTAGGGTTTAGGGTTTAGGGTTTAGGGTTTAGGGTTTGGGGTTTAGTCCTTCGGGTTTCGCGGTTTAGGGATTCAGCCCCCAGCAAAGACCTGCAGTGACCTAGCTATCGACCCAGTATCGACCTTGTAAACAAAGCTCTCTACGCAAAAACCGTGAATCTGCAGTACTACTTTTTTCTTTGTCTTTTTGAGGTGGGGGGGGGGGGGGGGGCAGGTAGGGACCCTCGACCCTCACATCCAATAGTGGCCCCAGCGATAAACCTGCAAACCGGTTTGGGGTTTCGGGTTTAGGTCGTTTCCGGCAAGGATTTAGGGTTTAGGGCCCTGGCTTGAGGGCAAAGTGCGCGTGCGCGTCGACGGCTTAGCTCTAAACTCAAACACCTTCTCATTTCGGCTCGAGGGATAGTGACGCCATCAAAACCGAAGCCGGCGAGGATGTGACACCGCCTGGCGACCTCCCTCAGTGAGGGAAACCCCACAATTCCCAACCCGAAACCCGAAACACGTTTTTTAGACCCTAAAACCTAAACCCTAAACCCAAACCCTAAACCCTAAACCCTAGCCCTAAACCCTAAACCCGGGGTACTAGACGCCGGCTTAGGAGAAAAAACTGGCTCGGCGAAACTTGCCCCGATCAGCACCTGGCATCGGAGATAGGGTTTAGGGTTTAGGGTTTAGGGTTTAGGGTTTAGGGTTTAGGGTTTAGGAATTTAGGGTAGGAAACTTAGGTGCCACAGGTTCCCCTGAAGCCAAACCAAGGGTTTAGACTGTTTTTTTCGCTCCCACATAGCTGGCCGAACCGCACGTGGGGTGGCGATGGTTCGGGTTTTAGGGTTTAGGGTTTGGGGTCTTTTTGCCACCCGTCTAGGGTTTGGGGTTTTAGGGCTTAGGGTTTGGGGCTAGGGTTTGGGGTTTGGGGTCCCCTTCTCTCTTGTTTAGTCCTTTTTGCTTACTGAATGGTAGGGATAAAGCAACGCCCTAAACGATAAAACGGGCACCACCGGGGCGACGCGACTAACCAGGCAACATGGCCAGTGCCACGATGAGCAACACGCTGACTGCTAGAAAAAACCTTCTGCCCCAAACCCGCCCTAAACCCTAAACTCCTAAACTCCTAAACCCGCGGAGAAGGCCGCCATGACCTCAAGCCTGAAAACCCAAACCCACGGCCGCGCACCCTGCGTGACTTGCTGGCGCTCAGAAGACCTGCTTCATCATACCTGAGTTTGCAGGTGCTTCTGGGGAACCCTAAACCCTAAACCCTAAACCCTAAACCCTAAACCCTAAACCCCAAGGTTTGTGTTGGGCTGAGGAAGTTCGGCATCGTTGCGTTTGCACGAGCTCCCTAGGCCCTGGAGCTGAAGCCTGAAGGCCCCGGAATCTTGTCCCAATCGCCCGCGTGTTTAGGGTTTAGGGTTTAGGGTTAGGGTTTAGGGTTTAGGGTTTAGGGTTTAGGGTTTAGGGTTTAGGGTTTAGGGTTTAGGGTTTAGGGTTTAGGGTTTAGGGTTTAGGGTTTAGGGTTTAGGGTTTAGGGTTTAGGGTTTAGGGTTTAGGGTTTCGGGTTCGCCCTAAACCCTAAACCTTGAGCCCTTTTTCCAACAAGCTTCTGCGTGTCCGCCCGGAAGTTAAACGCTAAACCCTTTCAAGAAAGCTGCAAAGCTAGAGGTTCGGCGTTTAGGGTTTAGGGTTTAGGGTTTAGGGTTTAGGGTTTAGGGTTTGTTGTAAGATCTTCGGGGTTTGCGAGGGACCTGCGATAAACGAAGTTGCAACACCCGATGCTAGGGTTTAGGGTTGAGGGTTGAGGGTGGAGGGTTGGGTTGATGGTTGGGTTTAGGGTTTAGGGTTTAGGGTTTAGGGTTTAGGGTTTAGGGTTTAGGGTTTAGGGTTTAGGGTTTAGGGTTTAGGGTTTAGGGTTTAGGGTTTAGGGTTCAGGGTTCAGGGGTTAGGGTTTAGGGTTTAGGGTTTAGGGTTTAGGGTTCAGGGTTCAGGGTTCAGGGTCTGGGGTTTAGGGTTTAGGGTTTAGGGTTTAGGTTTCGGGTTTGGGGTTTAGGGTTTGGGGTTAGGGGTTTAGGGTTTAGGGTTTAGGGTTTAGGGTTTGGGGTTTGGGGTTTAGGATTTAGGGTTTAGGGTTTAAGGTTGAGCAAAACTAGCTCCACAGCCGCCCTGGCACCTCGAATGATCTCCTCGTTCTTCTCCTTCTCCCCAGACTCCTGATCGAAAACGTCCTTCCTCAGCGTTTCGGGTGACACTGACCCCAAAGCCCCAAACCCAACAGCACATTCTGACATCGAAACACCACTTGCGACTAAACAAACCCTAAATCCCAGCAAGCCCTCTCGTAACCCTCAACCCTGTTGAGACCCTAAACCCTGGACCCTAAACCCCCTAAGCCCTGAACCCTAAACCCTCTCAACCCTAACCCTCAACCCTATTGAGCCCTAAACCCTAAACCCTAAACCCTAAACACTAAACCCTAAACCCTAAACCCTAAACCCCACTGAGCCCAAAACCCTGAAACCCCTTTTATTCCAGTTGGCAGCCCAAGAGCTTGCATTCAAACGAGGGGTCCCAGAGAACTCAACAAGTCGTGCTGCCCTAAGGTTTAGGGTTTAGGGTTTAGGGTTTAGGGTTTAGGGTTTAGGGTTTAGGGTTTAGGGTTTAGGGTTTAGGGCCTATACTTCGAAGTTCATGAGTAGTTGCAAGCAGGATCGTCAGCACCTTCAAGTACAGTAAAACCGCAGCGCTTGCCTCCCGCCCCTTGTCCAGGCAAACCGTGTCGCTGTTTAATCCAGACACCATGGGGGTTTAGGGTTTAGGGTTTAGGGTATAGGGTTTAGGGTTTAGGGTTTCGGGCTTAGGGTTTAGGGTTCTGCTGTATGTGGTGGACATCGGGTAAGTCGGGTGCGGCTGTTAGCCTTGGCTTTCGCTTATTTAAACGATCACCTCAGCAAGAGCATAACATCACCATACATCACCCACTACTAGGTTGCCCAGTATCCTAGGATTAAAAAGGGTGCCCTTTCTTCCTAAAAGGGGTTTATAAGGGAACCTAGAGCCCCCAAAAAAGGGAAAAAGGGTAGTACTGGGCATCCTAGACTAATTCGGAAAGGATTGCTTCGCTAACCTTTCTCAGGACACGGGGTACTGGCTGACTGCAACAGCAAAAATCGAATGCCCCGAAATCCTGTGAAGCGGCGTGCACCCTTAACGCGCCTTAGACCCTTTCCCATTCATCTTGCTCTTTTCTGCAGGCAAAGTACCCTAACCCAAAAACCCTAAATCAGTATACCACCCCCCCCCCCTCCTGCCGTGTGTAGAGCCATAATTCCCTAGTTCCCTCTTTTCCCGATGCAATGCCGCCTCAGAGCGGGGCAGTCTGTGGCCAGTGCAGCAAGAGTCAGCTTGCTCTACATAAGTATAGTACAGTGTATATGTTGTAGAGTTTAGAATGTAGAGAATATGGTATGTCCTGCATGACTATAACACATGGTCTGGAAAGCCGTGGCGCCTACTCACCACCAACGCACAGCTCTACTGTCGCCGCCAAAGGAAGGCTTGCCCCAGGTCACAAGAGACCCGTCGCGAAGAATGGCAGCAAAAGCCGCGTCGGTAGCTTGAATCTGCTGCACCTTCTGCAGCCGATCTTGCACATCACTGCTGTCGCCGCCACACTCCGGAACCCCCCAGGTCACGACAGAACCATCGCCCAGAAGAGCTGCAAATGCTGCGCGGCTAGCTTGGATCTCCTGCACTTCCGCAAGCTGGTCTTTAACAGCACTGCTGTCGCCACCCCTGTCAGGAGAACCCCAGGTCACTACAGAGCCGTCACCCAGGATGGCGGCAAAAGCCATTTCGGTAGCTTGCAACTGCTTCACATCCTCCAACTGTTCTTGGACGGCACTGCTGTCACCACCTCGCTTGGGATTGCCCCAGGTCACAACAGACCCATCGCGCAGAATGGCAGCAAAAGCCCCGCTGCTAGATCGGACCTGCTGCATGTCCTTGACTCGATGCTGCACGGCACTCCTGTCGACACCTCTTTCAGCAAGGCCCCAGGTCACAACGGACCCATCGCCCAGAATGGCAGCAAAGGTGTGCTGAAACGCTTGGATCTGCCTCACGTCTTTCAGTTGAGCTCGCACAGCACTGCTGTCGCCACCATATGCAGCATGGCCCCAGGTCACGACAGACCCATCGCCCAGAATTGCTGCGAAAGCGGCCTTGGAAGTTTGGATCTGTTTCACGTCCTTCAGCCGATCGTTTACAGCACTGCTGTCACCACCACCTTCAGGATCGCCCCAGGTCACAACAGACCCATCGCCCAGAATGGCAGCAAACGCCAGGTTGCTAGCTTGGATCTGCTGAACATTCTTGAGCTGGCGTTGCACAGAGCAGCTGTCGCCACCATAGTGACGATTGCCCCAGGTCACAACAGACCCATCACTCAGAATGGCAGCAAACGCCAACTTTGTAGCCTGGATTTGCTTCACGTCCTTCAGCTGATCCTGAACAGCACTGCTGTTCCCGCCATGACCCGGATCGCCCCAAGTCACAACCGACCCATCGCCAAGTAGGGCAGCAAAAGCTTTTTGGTTTCCGCGAACGCGAAGGCTGCTTACCTGCAAGGTCAGCACATCGCCACTCTGCAACCTACATTCCTCAAGCGTGGCTGCTCCATCCAGAAGGGCCCCGGAGGAGTTGAAGAGTCTGCCCCTGCCAACTGCCAGCTGCTTCTGTGCTCTGCTCCTCAATGCTTCGATCGACTCATGCAGTCCTGCTTCCAGTGATGTGGTCTTGCCACTGAGCAAGCTCACCTCCAGCGTGAGAAACGCGGCCGAGGACATACAGAGTCTGCATGACTGGGGGGATAGGGGGGGGGAGGGGGGGGTGATAAAGAACTAAGGATTGCAATGATTACATAAGCTTATATGTAAGCATATACCATGAGCTTCATAGCTTAAGGATCAGGTCTGGATGTCCCCCTAAACCCTAAACCCTAAACCCCACAGTAGGGAATAAGGACGGAAAAAACTGAGCTCGGAGGGGGCCTTGTCGGTGTGAACGCTTGAGCCCACTTAACCCTCAGCCCAAGCCCTAAACCGTAAGCCCTAAGCCCTAAACAGGACCCTTAAGCTTATTCCACTATACTTGGCTGCACTCAGGAGGGTAGCTATAAATTAAACTTTTAGCTGCCTTAATAAGAAACCCAATAAACCCCAAAAAGGTAAGGATCTAAAGTTACAGTAAAGTACCACAAAGTATATAGCCCCTATACATACCTTACATGGTCCCTATATACCTAAGCAGCCCCTAAATACCCCCTCCTACCCCCCCCAAATGCCCTAAACCCTAAACCCCTAAGGTCCCTCATAAGGCTCCCTCCTTTAATCCCTTGAGAAACCCCGAACGCCCCACCTAAAACCCTAAAGCTAACAATGGGTATAAGGCTTCCATGGTTTGTAGGGTTTAGGGTTTAGGGTTTGGGGTTTAGGGTTTAGGCTGTAGGGAATACAGGGAGTTGGGGCGCACTATTGCAAGAACCGTGGCTGCGAACTCCTGCATTCTCCTGGGAGGGCCCTAGAACCCTCTTAAAAATATTCATGAATATGATCCTCTTGAACCCAACAAGGGAAAATACAGAACATCCCAAGGGCCCTAAACCCTAAACCCCAAACCCCAAACCCCAAACCCTAACTCTCTAGCAGGAACCGAAGATGCTTGAGGCCCGGTCTTGAGCTTGAAGTAGACGTCGTAGATCTTCTCCTCCTGGGTACTTGGCATACTTTGAGGTTCATGGTACTTATGAACTGTGCTTAGGGGTTGAGGGTTTAGGATTTAGGGTTTAGGGGCACGTATTAACCAACTATAACTGTGCTTGTAACTGTACTTATAACCATACCAGGGCACTTAAGGGGCTTATAAGTGGGTTAGAAGTACAGTTATCATTGGCTAGCAGGTACCATGAACCGCCAAGTAGGAGAAGCTTTCCCCCTAAGGTTCTCAGAGGCTCTTCGGCCCACTGGCCCAAACCATTGTAGGGTTTAGGGTTTAGGGTTTTAGGGTTGAGGGTCCCACTAAGCAAAACCATGTAAGGTAAACCACCAGTCATTATAGGGTAGGAGAGGGGGGAACCCTAACCCTAAACCCTAAACCCTAACCCTAAACCCTAAGCCCTAAACCCTAAACCCTAAACCCAAATCTCACCCAAGGTTCCCTCATACTCCCCAATACTCCCTAAGGCTCCCTAAGCTTCCCCGAGGTGCCACCCCCCTTGAACTCCCCTCCCTTAAGGTTGGTAGGGAATGAGGGAATGAGGGAATGAGGGAATGAGGGAATGAGGGAATGAGGGAATGAGGGAATGAGGGAATGAGGGAATGAGGGAATGAGGGAATGAGGGAATGAGGGAATGAGGGAATGAGGGAATGAGGGAATGAGGGACCCTCTATACTCCCTTAAAGGGTATATGTAGGGGGATATAGGGTGCCTCATTCTCTCAGTCCCTACGTCAGGAGGCAAGCCGAGCCAAGCCCTCCAAAAAAACACCCAAGGCCCCATTCCAACTTACCCGATTGCCGAAGCTCATACACTCCCCTCCCCCAAGGTTCCCGAGAGCCCTTGGACCCTAAACCCTAAACACTAACCTTCTAGCCTTCATTCCTGGGGGTGGGGGGGGGGGGTGGGGGAGAAGGGAGTCCAAAGAACGCCCCGCCTCTGGCTTGGCGTCGTCCACCACCACGAAGAAAGGCGCTCGCTGCACCTGGACTCAGCTTCTCAAACATCGACCCTCACACTTCTGAATGAGGATATACCAGGATAACGAGGGTTTAGGGCTTAGGGTTTAGGGCCGTAAGCTTAGGGTTTAGGGCTTACGGCCTAGGACCCTAGACCTTACACCCGAAACCTTTGGGATTCAGGAGTGCAGATGGTTCCGGGCTGCTGGTGCTCTCCGAGCAGAGCCCTCAAACCAAGCCAAAGCTCCCTGCCTGGAACACCTTTTAGGGCTTAGGGTTTAGGGTTTAGGGCCCTTTGGGGCACAGAAGGGGTAACCCCCAAACCCTATCTAGGATGGCCCTTACAACCCTCTGAACAAAAAAAGTCCATAAAATCTGACCCTGTTAAACCACATAAGGGAAAATGTAAACTATCCCAGGGGCCTACCTAAACCCTGAACCCCAGGCCCTGAACCCTAAACCCTAAACCCTGAACCCTAAACATTCCTAGAAACCTTCGGAAACGCTCCGATTCGATGGGCTGGTTGCCTTGTGCTTCCGTGCCAGGACGATGCCCTCCGAGGAAGGGTCGCCTTGCCAGGGGTTTAGGGTTTAGGGTTTAGGGTTTATAGGGTTTAGGGTTTATAGGGTTTATAGGGTTTATAGGGTTTATAGGGTTTATAGGGTTTATAGGGTTTATAGGGTTTAGGGTTTATAGGGTTTATGGATTAGGGTTTATAGGGTTTATAGGGTTTATAGGGTTTACAGGGTTTACTGGGTTTATAGGGTTTATAGGGTTTATAGGGTTTAGGGTTTAGGGTTTATAGTTTATAGTTTATAGGGTTTAGGGTTTAGGGTTTTTAGGGTTTTTTGGGTTTTTTTTTTAGGGTTTTTAGGGTTTAGGGTTTAGGGTTTAGGGAATGCAGTTTTGATTGGGAATACGAGGGGCTCTCGCTGAGCCTTAAGCGGGCCCCCATGCCTGAAGGTGCGCACCCTGCAACAACAAGCCTCTGCACGCTACTTAGACGAGGAGGAGAAGCATGGGACTACACTACACCCCTCCCCCTAAACCCTACTTGGAAGCCGCTTTCGGCTAGTAAGGTGGGTTACGGGCATTCTAATCAGGTTTCTAGGGGATATCTAGGTAGACTTGCCAAGTCAAAAGAGCTTCCCCCCCACCCTAAACCCCAAACCCTAAACCCAAAACCCTAAACCCAAAACCCTAAACCCAAAACCCAAAACCCAAAACCCTAACCCCTAACCCCTAACCCCTAACCCCTAACCCCTACCCCCCCCCCCCCCCCACATCAGGTCAAGCAGCGCTCGTCGGCCACGATGGTGCGGTCGATCTTGTCGACCAGGTCATCCTTCTGGATCCTGGGCTCGCTCGTTGTAGCTTCTTTTTGTTGGAGGGTTTAGGGTTTAGGGTTAAGGGTTTAGGGTTAAGGGTTCAGGGTTCAGGGTTTAGGGTTCAGGGTTCAGGGTTTAGGGTTTAGGGTTTAGGGTTAAGGGTTTAGGGTTTAGGGTCGCTGGTTGTAGTAGGGTCGATGGCCGTGCTTGGGAAAGTTCTGACGGTGTAGTTGTTCAAATTGGGCAGTCTGCTGTGCTAACCCTCAATCAACTGACTAAAGGAGGGGCCCGTATAAGGAATCTTAGGGGTGCTTTGGGGCTTAATTCGGGGCTACTTAGCTAAAGAGGGACTATATAAGGTATACATAAGGGTTCTATAGAAGAATAAGTTTTAGGGTCCTTCTAGGTGTCCCTCCATATGCCCCTTGACTCAAACCTCGAAATGGCTAACCAAGCAGGATCTCTATGGCAAAGATTTCTTCGAGCAGTAGTGGCCTACGCAAGAAGGCAGGGAATATTTCGGGTACCCCTGTCGCGGGGAATGCTTTGGACCCCCCATGACGGTTGGGTGACTTGGGGTTAGCTGGATTCAACCAGAGACTATCTACTTCGGTATATAGGAATGCATACAAGGTGTGTGTGTGTGTGTTATACATATACACATGAACAAATACATATCTACACATATATATATATATACTTTTATACTATACCTTAGAGGGTCATCTAGGGTAGCAGCTCATACAGCCCAATTCCTCAAGCCGGCCCATTGCAACTGCCTAAGGTCAGAGATGCGAAAACGGTTTCGACGAAGCTATAACCATAACCAAGGATAACCCAAGTCGCCCTCCTTAGAAATAACGCTCGTGATCACTACACATATACCTCCAAGCAGTATGTGGAGGACGCGTCCCCAAACAAGCGGGGGGGGTCAGGGCCCTAAACCCTAAACCCTAAACCCTAAACCCTTTGCAACGAGCCCTAAACCCTAAACCCTAAACCCTAAACCCTAAACCCTAAACCCTAAACCCAAAAATTCGGGGCTCAGGATTCTGGGTTTAGGGGCCATGGGGTGTTCGCTGCAAGCTGGGGAGCTGCTTCCACACGAAGTCGCACTTCTGGCAGGTGCTCCTGGCGCCCGCTGGGCTCCCATAAGGGTTTAGGGCTTAGGGAATGGAACCGAACGCGTTTCGTGGGGATCAAGCCTAAACCCTAAACCCTTAATTTAGCACGGACTGAGGAGGCTACCGGCAGCACCTGAACCCTAAACCCTAAACCTGAACACCCAAGTTCGAATTGCATCATTTTGGGGCATCCTCTGGGAGGGTCCTGCAGGCTTCTCTGCAGGTTCGACACTAGACCACCGCAATTTGGAACGAGGGTTAAGCCCTAAACCTTGTTCAAACCTGTTCAGGGCTACAAAGCCCAAACCAACCTTAAAACCCAAAATAAGCCTTTGAAGGTGGAGGGCCTAGCGACCCACCTAGTCTACTTTGCTGGGGCCAGACCTTCATAAGGGACGAGGGGGGGGGTGCAAGGGAGCATGATTCAGGGTTGCAAACCCTAAGTTCCAAACCCCAAAGCCTAAACCCTTAGGGCTTGGGGTATAGAAGCTTATTCAGGGCCTATTTGAGCTTGTTAGGGTTTAGGGTTTACATCCGCAAGCTCAGTGTCCCGTCGGAGTAGATCTTCTTCACGAACGCGACCTGCAGTTTAGGGTTTAGGGTTTGGGGTTTAGGGTTTAGGGTCTAGGGTCTAGGGATTCAGGGTTTAGGTTGAAGGGTTTAGGGTTTAGGGTTTAGGGTTTAGGGTTTCGGGTTTAGGGTGTAGGGTTCTGTTCAGGTCCCCAGCGAGACCAACATGTTTTGCCGCCATGCGCTTGCGAAGTTTCTGCTCGCCCTACAGCCCAAATCCCCAACCCTACCATGTCTTCATGTCCAGCTACGTTCCGCAAGACCCTATAAGTGGTGAAGGGGCCACGGCTTGAGGATTTTGCCCCTCTCCCTCGCTCGCTTAGCTATCTCAGTCTCGCTCTCTCTCTCTCTCTCTCGCTCTCTGTGTCGCGTTTCAGACACTCTACACCCCACTACTCCCCCTCAACCTCATCGGGCTTGCAACCAAGACAGGTGAGCAAAGGCCCGCGACCTCCGACCCACTGCCAACCACGACTGTTAGCACCCTAAGTCTAAGTACCCCAAGCTTTGACCCTAAACCCTAAACCCGAAACCCTAAACCCTGAACCCTAGCCCTAAACCCTAAACCCTAAACCCTAAACCCTAAACCCTAAACAAAAAACCCTAAACCCTAAACCCTGAATCCATCCTGAAGTGCCTGGTAAATCCACACCCTACACTACCTGGAGGTTCATGGTACCTACTGCTGTACTTATAACCCACTTGCAAGACTCCTAAGTGCCCTGATATGGTTACAGGTACAGCTATAAGTACAGTTATAGTTGGTTAATATGTACCCCTAAACCCTAAACCCTAAACCCTAAACCCTAAACCCTAAACCCTAGATGTACAGATAGAATTGGTTAATAATAAAATGAGTACCATGAACCTTTAAGTACGAGGCAATGCCTTGGTGGCGAAGCTCCTCTCTGCCGGCAGGCAGTGAAGCCTCGCTCCGGGTTTAGGGGCGGGGGGTTGGGGTTTAGGGTTTAGGGTTTAGGGTTTAGGGTTTAGGGTTTAGGGTTTCGGGTTTAGGGTTTAGGGTTTAGGGTTTAGGGTTGAGGGTTTAGGGTTTAGGGTTTAGGGTTTAGGGTTTAGGGTTTAGGGTTTAGGGTTTCGGGTTTAGGGTTTAGGGCTTAGGGTTTAGGGTTTAGGGCTTAGGGTTTAGGGTTTAGGGTTTAGGGTTTAGGGCTCAGGGCTCAGGGCTTAGGGGATTCTTGCGGGGGTTCCTGGGGGGGTCTTGCTGGGGTTCTTGCAGGGTTCTTGGGGGTCTTCGGGGTTTTGGAGCTCATTCGGAAGGATTAGTCAGGGTTGCGGCATTTAGGGGCTCATAGTAAGTCGGGGACTTCCCCAGAACAGAGTGTTTGCACGTGGTGGGGAGGGCGGTGGGCACAATCCGACGTTTCCCCCTGGGCTGCGCAAGATCAAGCAGAAGAGTCCTACACTCGGACACCTCCCATCGAATCAATCTCAGGGAAGGAGACCCTAGACCTCAACTACAGACCCCAAATACAAGCCCTATATAAACTCCTTTCTGCCACCTGCTAATCCGGCTCCCTTCTTTGCCTGCGCCCTCCCCTATCAGCAATCCGCACCATGTCTTCCGGGGTGGGGGCTCCGCAGGTTGGTTATGTCCCGATGGTTTCGCGTACTCCATACATCACGACCAAAGCCCTCCATAAACGCCGTTGCAGGCTTCTAAACCCCATCATCTTACCGAATAAACCCTATATGGAAACCAGATAAATCCTAAGTAAGCCCTACAAACCTTTAGGGTTTAGGGTTTGGGGTTTAGGGTTTAGGCCGAGCGGCCTGCTAGCTGCCCGGAGCATCCGCAAAGGTGCGAGGGACATGGCTCGGGGGCAGAGGAAGGCTTGGGGGCTGAGAATCTATGCTGAGCCTGCAAAGGCCTGCGCCCGGTTTAGGGTTTAGGGTTTAGGGTTTAGGGTTTAGGGTTTAGGGTTTTAATTTGCCACCCGCTTAGCTGACCTCTCGGACACTCTGCAGGGGAATGTCTGGTTTAGGGTTTAGGGTTTAGGGTTTAGGGTTTAACATTTGGGGCTTAGGGTTTGGGATTTAGGGTTTAGGGTTGAGGATTTAGGGTCCAGAATCTGTACAACCACAGGGGTGGTCTTGCAACTTCTGTGCGACTAGAGCAAGGGCTGGAACCCGAGCCTCCCCAGGATACTTGGGCGGCACTTGAGGGCACTTACTACTTACCAGGGCTGTACCCATCAAGGGCTATACCCGTTATAGCCCAAGTTTGCCTACTTCTAGCCCAGCAACTACTCATCAAATCCAAAAACCCAGACACCCCAATGCGCCTGAGTCAAGGAATAGCCCTTAGTTGCATCAGGTGATGACTATACCATTTGAGGGGGGGGGGGGGGGCAGGCATACAACACATCAAGCGGTCACGAATTCTCGGGAAACCCTAAACCCCGAGCTTTTCAGCACGAATAAGCAAATAAAAAATCAACAGGTAAACATCTGAAATTAAATTTGAATATAAATATATATATATACACACACATACACATATAATTGGGCCGCCGGCGTGGTAAACACCAACTGAAGCGGCCTCATAGAGCCCAAGCTTTTGGCAAGTTGGGCTTCGAGAGGTTTGTGGGTTCAGGATTTAGGGTCGGTTTAGGGTTTAGGGTTTAGGGTTCAGGGTCTAGGGTCTAGGGTCTAGGGTCTAGGGTTTAGGGTTTAGGGTTTAGGGTCGGGAACTAGGCGTTAGAGGTTTTATGGCTGTGTTCTATCAGTCCTTAATAGGGATTACAATCGGGGGTACTATCATCTCTATTAAGCACCATTAGTACAAGTGGGACTATCCCAAGCTGTAGAGGCTAACGGGTTGAGATGTCTTGGGGTTTTGGGTTTCGACTCTTGCGCGCGCCATGGCACGTGCGCAAGGCAGGCGAGGTTTTGTTATAGGGGTTAGGGTACTTTTGCTCCCGCAGAGCGGGCCTCTCAGGGTTTAGGGTTTAGGGTTTAGGGTTTAGGGTTTAGGGTGTTGTGCACACAGTGGTTCTTCAAGCAAAGCCTCTACCCTAAACAAAAGGGGACTCAAGGGTCTAGAGGCAACTAAGGGAAGGCCCCCATGTTTAGGGTTTAGGGTTTAGGGTTTAGGCTTTAGGGTTTAGGGTTTAGGGTTTAGATCAACTCCGGGATAAGTAAGGCGGTGCCCTTTTTGTGTCCAAGCACGTTGCAAGCCAGCTGAGGCCCCGAAAACCTTATGTTTACCCGGGACTGCTGAAAATCCGGCCCGAGAAGCAAAAGAGAAGCAAAGTGACCCTAAACCCTAAACCCTATATAAACCCTAAACCCTAAACCCTAAACCCTATACCCTAAACCCTAAACCCTAAACGCGCGAAGGTCTAGGAGCCTGGCTGCCATGTGCTGGCCGTCACCTGTCAACAATAAGGGTTTAGAGTTTAGGATTTAGGGATTGGGGTCACTTTGGGGTTTAGGGTTCAGGATTTAGGGTTTAGGGTTCAGGGTTAGGGTTTAGGATTTAGGGTTTGGGCTTAGGCTTCAAGGTCGCGGCACCAATGCATCTCGCTGTTCACCAGGGAAACCCTTAGACCTGAAAGCGTGGACGAACCGTACAGCCGGAATCCAAGAGGCCCAAGACTCTCACAAGGGGTTTGTGGTCGGGGGTTTTATGGTTTGTAAACTGAAGGATTTAGGGCAAAGGGTTTAGGGCAGATCGTCTTGATTTCATTCAGGAAAGGCCAAACAACAAGACATCCTTCGTCACTCTTGTCACCCGAAATAGACATTACAGTGGGGCGTTCTAAACTCTGAGTCTCAGGCATGAGGGATAGCCCAGGTCTTTGCAACTAGTTCACGGTTGGGATAGTATTAGACATGCTAATATGTTCATTCCTTATCTGAGTTCAAGTACCCTTGAAAACAAGTCCAAAAATGTTACCCCCGCTATGGCAAAGGTAAGCTTGCCTGGCCGGTGCACACCGAAGCAAGAAGGCTTTGAACACCCGAGCTGCCCTTCACTCTCTGCTTCGCAGAGGTCCGGCATCCCCCCAAAGGAATCGCACGAGGCAGAGGAACGGCACTTCGGGTTTAGGGTTTAGGGTTTAGGGTTTAGGGTTTAGGGTTAGACTACCCCTAAACCCTAAACCCTAAACCCAGCAGTTGCCCCCCCAAAACGGCCCTTCCCCTCCCTCGCACGGGAAAGCACAGCCTTGCTGCACGAAAGACGAGGTTCCCTGGTAGCAGGTCCCGGGTTTAGGATTCATAGGGTTTAGGGTTCAGGATTTGGGGTTTAGGGTTTGGAGGGTTTAGGATTTAGGATTTGGGGTTTAGGGTTTAGGGGTTAAGGGAACTTGGGCCAATGGCAACAAAGCCATTCAAGAGCAACAAAAACGGCACCGTCTCTGGCGGCACCAATGGGGAGCCCAGACAAGTGATACCGATTTCCGGAGCTCTCTTGGGCCCTTCGGGCCGTGGAGACCGGATGTGTCAGAAGCTCTATGTCCGTTTCGGGTGTTTCTAGGGCTTGTAGGGTAGGGTCTGTCGGGTTTGCGGGATCTACAGGGCTTCCAGGAGGGTTTAGGTTTTAAGGTCTCTCGCACTTGAGGTCGAGGTGCTGGAGACCTGAGGTCCCTAAACCCTAAACCCTATAAGCCCTACAACCGGAAGCCTAAAACCCTAAAAACCTGAAAATCCGAATTCGCCCCATAAAACTCTATGTTCCTCCGCTAGCGGCTCACCGGCCGTGGGCTCACTCTGGCCACGCCCAGCAGCGCAGGCAAGCTCCGCGAGTCACCTGAGTCATCCCAGCCCTGTGCAGAAGCCCCATATTGGGGTTTAGGGTTTAGGTTTAGGGTTTAGGGTGGAGGGTTTAGGTTTAGGGTTTAGGGTTTAGGGTTTAGGGTTTAGGGTTTAGGGTTTAGGGTTTAGGGTTTAGGGTTTAGGGTTGTTCGGGTTAAAGGTTTAGGGTTTAGTCGCTCTCGCACAAGGCAGGCAAGGTCCGTTGGTCTGTGCAGGGCAAAGTGATAAGCCCAAGCCAAGCAGTCGGTAGGTTTCTGCTTGAAGGAAGCTCTGTTGACTTAGTAAATCTACTCAGAAGGCCTCTTGCAATCCGCTCAAGGCTTGGAAAGGCACCCCCCTGAAGCATCTCACCCTTTTTGAAGCCGGACTGCGGGCGTTGCCGGAATGCTGACTGAGGGCGCCGCTGGAATGCTGCTAAACCCTAAACCCTAAATCCTAAACCCTAAACCCTAAACCCTCATCCCCTAGTTTAAGAAGTCGAAGCCTCCAAGGGCTCAAACGGCAAGGCTGCCGTTTAGGGCTTTGGGTTTGGGGTGTTTAGGGTTAGGGTTTAGGGTTTAGAAAGTTCGTGCCACAGTATACGACCCACAGACTTCTGCCACTTTGCGGCCAAGGCTCGCGTTAGCTTCGTGGCCGTCTCCTGCCTTCGCGGAGTCTTCGTTTGGCTTTAGGGCGGCGTAGAATTGGGGTTTAGGGTTTAGGGTTTAGGGTTTAGGGTTTAGGGTTTAGGGTTTAGGGTTTAGGGTTTAGGGTTTAGGGTTTAGGGTTTAGGGTTTAGGGTTTAGGGTATAGAACCACAAATCGTCAGAGAATGGCTAGGATGGCCCTTAAAGCCCTCTGAAAACAATCCTAACTCTGCTCCTCTTAACCCCAATAACTAAGAAAAAACATACAATATCCCAAGCGCCTACCCTAAACCCTAAACCCTAAACCCTAAACCCTAAACCCTAAACCCTAAACCCGGATCATGTTGGCACCAAGCTTCGCTGCCCCGGCAGGGGCGGGGCGCGGCGCAGGCAGCCAGGCGCCGGAGCCTCGTGGCGCGACGAAGGGTCGAGGGGCTACTCTACCTTCATGGGTTAATGAACTCGAATAGGGTTTTTTGGGGGGTTCTTAGAGTATACTCTAGGGGCCTTAATGGTTAATTAACTCGAATAGGGTTTTTTGGGGGTTCTTATGGTATACTATTTGAAGGGACCATAGGGGAGTACCCTGAGTAATTATTCCGACCCCTCTATTCGGCTTCACGGCTTCTAGGAGATCAAGACCCGCAGCAAAGGGACAGGACGAAAGGGTGATGGCCGTCTTCCATGCCATCACAGGTATCTGCCCCAACACCCAGGTCTCTGAACACAAACCAATCGCCACGATTCTTGCTGCAGGCTTGTGGCCCATTGGCTTGGATATAGGACTGGAAAGTATGGGGTAATTGTAATCGTTTTGGATTTGGGATGTTCCCCCTTGTACTAACAGTCCTCAGTAGGGATGATAGCACCCCCGAGTAAAAATCCCTCTTTTGGGGCTGTTAGTATAAGGGGCAACATCCCAACTTATCATTTTATAGGATCCTACAAATTTGAGGATTCGGGGAGGGGGGGGGGGGACCCTAAACCCTAAACCCTAAACCCTAAACCCTGGACGGGGGGGGGGGGGGGGTTGGGGTTTGGGGCGCTGCAGGCTCAAATGACGCCTCGCGAGCGTGGCGCTGTGGAGGTCCAGGACCCCTTCGCTGGCTTGGCCTCGGTGCCTGCAGGCGCATAAGACCCCGGATTCAAAGGAGGGAATGCGGCAATTATAGGGTGCCATAATCCGTCAAAGGGGATATAAATTCTTAAGTAGGGAATGTGGGAATTATGGGGTGCCCTACATGGTCCCTGCCTTAAAGGGTAAAAACTGTTACCGTAAATTCACGGTAGGGAATGTGGGAATTAAGGTACTCTACATAGTCCCTTTTAAAGGGTATATATTGTTAGGGGGATATAGGGTACCCCATTCCCTGCTAAGAACCAGCAAGAAGAAGAAGAAGCACCCGGAGCCCCCAAAAAATCCGGGGAGGTGAGGCTTTGGCCCCCCTGGCCATGGAATGGCAAGGCGTCTTGCTCTACATCTAGCTGACCACGACTCCCCTAAACCCTAAACCCTAAACCCTAACCCCTAAACTCATTGCGGGGACCCTCAACCCACTGGCTGCCCCGTCCACCTTCCACGCCAAGCTCTGTTTCGGGCGGCAGCAGCATGGGAAACTCGTCCTCGTGAGGTTTGGGGTTTGGGGTTTAGGGTTTAGGGTTTAGGGTTTAGGGTTTGGGGTTTGGGGTTTATGGTTTATGGTTTGGGGTTTGGGGTTTAGGGTTTAGGCACGGAAGCGCTGAATTCCGGTGGCGTGGGGGTATTCTCCGCATCGAACGCCGAAAAACGGTGATAGTGGGTTTGGATCTCCAGGTGCCCCCGCGCGAAAGAAGCTTACGATGCCCAGAAGACATGTTTAGGGTTTAGGGTTTAGGGTTTAGGGTTTAGGGTTTAGGGTTTAGGGTTTAGGGTTTCCCCCGAAAGGACACCCGGCATATACGCTCACCAATACTAAAAAGGAACCTTATATGCACTCACCAAAAACAGCAATATAAACCCTGCTTCATGTCTTGACAGCGCATCCCACCCGACCCACAAACAGTCCCCACTTGGAGGATCATGGTGCTTCTCAACCAACTGTACTTATAACCACATTTTGCACTTACAGTAAGGGGCCTACTAGTGGGTATGTAGGTGCAGTTATCATTGGTTAATATGTAGCATGAACCTCCCAGCCTGGTCTAAACCCTAACCCTAAACCCGAAACCCTGAACCACCGGGCAAGCTTGTCTTCACAGAAGGTGGGGGGGGGGGGGGTTGGGGGCCAGACTAAATGGGGGTGCGGCATTTAGGGCTTGCAGATCACCCCTCCCGTCCCCAAGTCAAATTTCGGTTGTGTTGCGGCATGGTTTCCACTCTGGCTGCAAGAAAGGTTTCAGGGTCTGACCAGCGATGGCGCCCATGTTGCCCTAAACCCTAAACCCTAAACCCTAAACCCTAAACCCTAAACCCGAAACCCTAAACCCTAATATGACAGCCCATGCACCATCAAAATAAGTGAGGGCGCTGAAAACCTGTATCTCCTCGTCGGCTTGCCCGGGCGCAGGCGGGGTGGTCAGATTCCGAAGGCGCTGCTGCTTCCCTGGGGATCATGAGAGTAAGACTCGTACCTTGGGATGTTCCCTCTAACACTCAGGTTGTAACCCCTAAAGGCTTCCCTTAATGTGATGCTAATATGGCGACCTTAAGGATCTTCAAAAAGGTTTCCCCAAAACCCAAGGGTACAACCTTCGGGGTGCAAGTCCAAGCACAAGATCAACACAAGGCCCACCGTGCTCCTTTGAGAGCTCGCCGAAGAGAAGAGTGTCAGCAACGACTTAATTCTTCAGTAGCTCGTGATACGCCCATGTGAGTTTGCCAGTTTGCTGGTCGGATGGTGTGGCGTGTGTCCTGCGCGAAGCGTGGATGTAAGTTGGCACAGTACTCTGTGGGTAGTTCTGACCAGGCAAAGTGTTCTGAAGAGGCCTGTAAGAACAAGGGTATACGTAGGAACTAGGGTTTGGGGGTTTAGGGTTGGTCCAAAAACCATCCAAAAGCCCAGAATACTAGTGCCGAAGGTCTTCTGGCGGCCTAAGGCAGGTTTGGCCAGATACCCTCTGGGAACCCTAAACCCTAAACCCTAAACCCTAAACCCTAAACCCTAAACCTTAAACCTGTTTGGATCTAGGCGCGCGCGCTAGGGTTTAGGGTTTAGAGTTCAAGGCTTAGGTGCAACAACTGCCGGTTTTGGAAGGCCTTGAGTGGCCTTCAGGGGTTTCCTGTTAGGGAAGCTGGCCCTTAATTGGGGAACGGTTTGGGGTTTGGGGTTTCGGGCGGGTCTACCCAGATGTGCCCTATAAAGCCCTAGATTTCCCCCAGCCCTACGCCCTCGAAGCTGTGGGCTCAGGGGACAGCTCGGAGACCAATTCAGCCCTAAACCCTGGGCCACTTACATACCCCTTATATACTCTCTGCAACCCAAGCAGAACCCTTTTGAGGAGGCAAGGGACCATGTTAAGGGACCGTGTAACTACTTAGACTGAAGCAGAACCCTAAGGCGAACCCTATAGTTTTGGGTCTCTGCGTCAGGAGGCGTTCTTCCGCTTTCAGGATGATCGACTGCATGAGCTGCCCATTCTCTTCGGACATGATCTCGTCCTCAGCGGGTTGAAAAAAGGGACCCCTAAGCCCGAAACCCTTTCTTGCAACTGGACTCGAAACCCCTTTTTTTTGCAACTGGACTCCTTGCTGCCAGGATGCCGAAACTACTCGAAACCCTAAACCCTAAACCCTGTACATGCCAAGGGGTGTTTGCTCCCAAGGATTCAAAGAGTGAGGTGGGCGCTTAGTGCGGCCCCTTCCCCGTTTTAGGGATCCGAAGTATGGGCCTTTGTTCTACATAGTGTACTAAAAGGGCTAGGCTATATCAAAACGAGGGACCCAAATAAAGGGCCCATACGTGGACCCCTGGAATTTAACGGGTATTTAACGGTTTTCAGAGCTTGCCCGTAGTTTGCTCAGTGGGATCATTGTGTGCTCCTGCTAAGATGTTGTGTAAGGTGCCCCAGAAAAATCAGAAACTCAGAGCATGAGTTTCATGTTCCGTGAGACACAACAAAAAACCTCCTGAACCCTAAGCCCCAAAAGCCCATTAGGCTTTAGGGTTTCGGGTTTAGGGTTTAGGGGGTCCTGAACCCTAAACCCTAAACCCTAAACCCTAAACCCTAAACCCTAAACCCTAAACCCTGAACCCTAAACCCTAAACCCTAAACCCTAAACTGAACCCCAAGTCCCAACAAGCCTAAGAGCCCCAAGACCTGGATCTGGGACCGCGGCGGGCAACACATTGACCCACATGCTGCTGCCATCACGCCGCGCCTGCCACGTTGCTAGGGTTTAGGGTTTAGGGTTTAGGGTTTAGGGTTTAGGGTTTAGGGTTTAGGGTTTAGGGTTTAGGGTTTAGGGTTTAGGGTTTAGGGTTGAGGGTTGAGGGTTTAGGGTTTAGGGCTTAGGGCTTAGGGTTTAGGGTTTAGGGTTTAGGGTTGCTCACAACCGAGACGTGCTTGCATCTTAAGCTGCAGAATCCTCCCCTGAAGGTTCATGGGAGGTATGAAGTTAAGGGTTTTAGTTGGTGTTAAGTGCCCCAATCATAACCGAAGTTGCCGCAAGTAACACAAACGAGCCCCGTTATGAAGTACACCCTAAACCCTAAACCCTAAACCCTAAACCCTAAACCCTAAACCCTAAACCCTAAACCCTAACCCTACACCCTAAACCCTAAACCCTAAACCTTTAACTCAGCTCTCTTGCTGCACAAGTCAGCTTTGGCTGAGCACGCGAGTAAACCGGAGCTTCCGACTCGGTGAACCATAAGCTCTCAACCCTAGGGTTTAGGGTTTAGGGTTTAGGGTTTAGGGTTTAGGGTTTAGGGTTTAGGGTTTGGGGACTCAGCAGAAGCCCCCGAAAAGCCCCAACCTAAACCCAAACATCAACCCTCTCCCAGGTGCGCATGAACACCCTGTTGGCTCTATAGGGGTTCTGCAAGACATTCTAGACATCCCTTCTAGCATCCCTGTATGAACTTATGTGCTACTGTGAAGGAGTGTACATGATTAAAAAAAAGCCATCGCAGCAAGGGTCGTCCGTTCTTTCCCGTATAATGCTTTTGCGGCACTCTGAGTTCTTTTTGGGCAGGGCACGCCTCAAACTGCACGCAGACGCGGTTGGGATCGGTGCTCTTGGAGGGCCCCAGCACGACCGCCTCTTGCGACACTGCAGCGGCTTTTCGGATGTTCAGGAGATTTTGGGGTTTTTTCGAAAATGGGGGGTACCTTTTGGGGGTCCCGCTAAGGGATCCTGTTCTATTGTGGGGTAGACCTAGTTCGGGAAATGCCCATTTTGCAGGGGTAGGAGGGCGATGGGGACTCCGAATTCCTTCGTCATAAACCCCAAGGGCCCACCCAAAAGCTTGGACAAGGAATCTGCGTCAAGTCATATTCAGAATGCCTCTCGATTTTCCAGGTATATTCCTTGCTTAAGAGGTATTGGGCTCTCTGGGTGCGAGGGCTGTGAGGGTTTAGGACCCTAAACCCTAAACCCTAAACCCTAAACCCTAAACTGAGGGTTTAGGGTCTAGGGTTTTGGTGCTAGACTTTTGGCTCTTGCGCTCAGGGGCTTAAGGTTGACACTGGGGTTGTGGGCTTCGGGTTCTGAGTTTTCGCAGGGATCTAGGGATCAGGGGCTGTTTAGTACTACAGTACTACTCCTCACGTAATTGAACTGTCATGATCCTGGGAATGTTAAATATTAGGGGGGTAGGGAGGGTTCAATATTACAGGGAGGGCAGGGATCTCGGGTTTAGGACTTTTTTTTTGCCACCTGCCTAGCTGACACTCAGGCCACACAGGGCTTGGGGTTGAGGGTTTAGGGTGTGGGACCTGCCTTGTCCATGTAGAGCGCCATGATGTGGTCCCCTGGCACACATGGGACGCAGCCCAGGAATGTCATGGATGTGTTTAGGGTTTAGGGTTTAGGGTTTAGGGTTTAGGGTTTAGGGTCGTTCTAGGGCTCACGGAGCTTCCAGCAATGTTGGCACAGCTCTCTATATCTCTCGCTTATGGAGAAGGAGACGGCCGGGCGCACCTGTCTCTCTCCAGATAGGCCCGTTCAACGCATGGGGGTTTTTGTGCTTAGCGCTTCGATGGCAGGCATGCCCGAGCGCGGAGACCCGCCTAGCTGACTGATAGTCGCACTGCAGGGTACAACACGTTCGTGTTTAGGGTTTAGGGTTTAGGGTTTAGGGTTTAGGGTTTAGGGTTTAGGGTTTAGGGTTTAGGGTTTAGGGTTTAGGGTTTAGGGTTTCGGGTTTCGGGTTTCGGGTTTGGGGTTTAGGGTTTAGGGTTTGGGGTTTAGGGTTTAAAAAAGGCCTGTCCACGCGCTGCTTGTTTTGGAAAGCCATATCCCACCTACCAGCAGCCTGATCCCCAAGACCCCCCAAAGTCCAAAAGGACAAAAAGAGGGTAAACAAAAAATCTAGGATGGCCCCTAAAACCCCCTGAAAAATATTCCTGAATATGGCCCTCTTAAACCCAATAAGGGAAAATATAAAATGTCCCAAGCGCCTACCTAGAAAACAGTTCGCCCCAACAAGGCTACCAGCAGATTTTGAAGGTGGGATTCCAGAGGGCTTAGCCGCCCGCCTAGCTGATAGTAACACCGCACCGCAGGGAAACACGCGTCGTCCGGGGGTCAGAAAGCGCAACAGCGTACACTCAGGGTACCCAACGCATTATCCAAAAAGTCATAACACTTCTGGCGCAACGTGTGCAGGGTAACTTGCAGGGCCTTGAAAGTCAGGACATAGAACCCAAGAAACTATTGGATTTCGAGGTCAGATTCCCAAACTTCAAAGGAAAACGGTCACCAACCAGGGTTTAAGGTTTAGGGTTTAGGAGTTTAGGGGTTTAGGAGTTTAGGGTTTAGGAGTTTAGGGTTTAGGGTTTAGGGTTCCGCCCCCTCGCAATGCAGCCTTCGAGGTAAAGGTCGTGTCTGGCGACAACCTCCCAGCTGGAAGCCCGATGCCAGTACGGGGGTTCGGGTTTAGGGTTTAGGGTTCAGGGTTCAGGGTTTAGGGTTTAGGGCTAACCCCTAAATCTGAGATACTCCCCATACACTGCAACATACCTATACTGGGAGTATTTAATTTACTGTTGGGGGGCGGGGGGTAGGGGGGGGTTAATCTTAGGGTGAGGGGCTTAGCTTCCGGGTTTAAGACATTGCTTACTGGGGATGAGACAAGAACAGCTTCACGCAGGTTGTTGTGCTTCTCAATTTGTGTGCCAGGTTGACGTATAAGGGGGGGGGGTCTTTTTTCTGAGAGTGGCTAGATTACATTACTTTTTTGGGACCGGGACACGAAGAGGTTGTTGACTATGATTGTAGTGGGAGGTGCTGTTGCTGCTTCTGACTCGTCAGAATCCTGACCCACGAATCTCTGGCGCAGGACGGGGTGTCACGAACGCGCCCCAATGAAATGCCCCTCCCTCCCTCTCTTGCCCTCAACCCTCTGAATAAACCCCATAAACCTGCAAATAAGCCCTGAAACCTCTCAATAAACCCCATAATTAAACCCTGCAAATCAGCCCTAAAACCTCTCAATCCAGGGCATAAATCCCCCCCCCCCGCCGGAATGCCTGCTGATGCTTGTAAAACCCTCCGGGTATCACCGGACCCTGGGAACTTCTCCTGCCCGCTCGGGTTTAGGGTTTAGGGTTTAGGGTTTAGGGTTTAGGGTTTAGGGTTTAGGGTTTAGGGTTTAGGGTTTAGGGTTAGGGTTTAGGGTTTAGGGTTTAGGGTTTAGGGCTTAGGGCTTAGGGCTTCGGGCTTAGGGCTCAGCATTCCATATCCAATCTGCGAGCCAGGTCTGTGAAAAGAGCTTAGGGCTTAGGAAGGCTTAGGGCACTTGCCATCCCCACATTGCTTGCGGCGCTGAAGTATCTTGGGCTTGGGGATTGTGGTCTCAGCACCCTAGTTGGAGGTTCAAGGGTAGAAGTGTCGCAGTAGGGTTCATCAGTACCCTGCATCATGAGGAGCCCTTCAGGACTTCAAGGTCAGAAAAAGGCAGCGGCAGGCTTGCTTACTACAAATCTACGGTTTAGGGTTTAGGGTTTAGGGTTTAGGGTACAACGCCAAAACCCCCCCACATCCTCCCCCTTTGGTGGACCTCGAAGCCCTACAGCGGCCCAGTGTAACTTCAGGCTTCCGCAAATGCCCTCGAGCTGGCAAGAGTCCCCCATGGCCCTATGGAATCCCATGCAAGGCATCCCTGCAAGGAAGGGGAATCCCTGCAAGGAAGGGGACCTCCGCCTCTTCTCGCTGGCCGTCTCGGTGCCTGACGCAACGCTTCTCAATTCTTCAGCCAGGGGCAGCTCGTGGTGGGCGATCCAGTAACAACATCTCGTAAACTCTCTAATTCTCCCCCCCCCCCCCCCCCCCCGCAAACCCAAAAACCTGACGGCTCCTCACCTGCTCCAATACCCTGAACTGCCAGGTTCGGGAGCCCCCTGAATCGTGCAACCCGAGGCAGACACTGTTGAGAGCTTGCGCCGTGCAAACGTCACAATGGGCTATGGCTGAGACCTCTTTCCGGCCCAGCCCACAACAAACCCATCGCCCAGAATGGCTGCAAAAGCGTATCTGCTAGCTTGGATCCCCTGCACGTCCTTCAACTCATCTTGGACATCACTGCTGTGGCCACCACTCTGCGCATCACCCCAGGTCACCACAGACCCATCACCTAGAATGGCCGCAAAAGCCCCAAACGTAGCTTGGATCTGCTGCACGTCCTTCAGCTGGCCTTGCACAGCACTGCTGTCGCCGCCATTCTCAGGATTGCCCCACGTCACAACTGACCCATCGCCCAGAATGGCGGCAAAAGACTCGCGCGTAGCTTGGATCTGACGTACGCCCTTCAGCTGACCTTGCACAGCACTGCTGTCGCCGCCACCGTCAGCATAGCCCCAGGTCACGACAGACCCATCACCCAGTACGGCAGCAAATGCCATGCTAGTAGCTTGGATCTGCCGCACGTCCTTCAGCTGACCTTGCACATGCCGGCTGTTGCCACCACTGCGAGCATCGCCCCAAGTCACAACACACCCATCGCCAAGAATAGCAGCAAAAGCCCGATTAGATGCTTGGACCTGCTGCACGTCCCTCAACTGACCTTGCACAGCCCTGCTGTCGCCACCGCAGTCAACCCTGCCCCAGGTCACGACACATCCATCGCCACGAATGGCGGCAAAAGACTCTTGCGTAGCTTGGATCTGCTGCACATCCTTCAGCTGGCCTTGCACAGCCCAACTGTCGCCGCCAAAATCAGAATGGCCCCAGCTCACAACAGATCCATCGCCCAGAATAGCAGCAAACGCCTGTTCGGTAGCTTGGATCTGCCGCACGTCCTTCAGCCGACCTTGCACAGCACTGCTGTCGCCCCCCAGGTCACAACAGACCCACTGCCCAGAATGGCAGCAAACGCCTGTTGGCTAGCTTGGATCAGCCGTACGTCCTTCAGCTGACCTTGCACAGCACTGCTGTCACCACCGGTCCAGAACCAGCCGCCCCAGGTCACAACAGACCCATCTCCCAGAATGGCAGCAAAGGAATCAGTGGTAGCTTGGATCTGACGCACGTCCTTCAGCCGACCTCGCACATGTAGGCTCTGATGAACGGTGTGCGCACTGCCCCAGCTCACAACGCACCCATCGCACAGAATGGCAGCGAAGAAAAAGTAGCCCGCGCAAACCTGAATGCTGCTCATCAGCAAGGTCAGCACATCGCCGCTCAGCAACCCAGATTCCGCGAGCGTGGCCGCTCCGTCCAGAATTCCTCCCGAGGAGCTCAGGAGTCTGCCTCTGACCACGGCCAGCGTTCTCTGCGCTCTGCTCTGCAATGATTGAACAGGCTCATCTGGCCTTGCTTCCAGAGAAACCGACCTGCCACTCAGCAGACTCACCTCAATCGTAAAAGGCATGGCCAGCATCACAAATGGCGGGCTTGAGTCTTGCAAGAGCTTGCGGCAGAACAGCACCAGAATTGGCCCCAATCCCACCCCAAGCATGGCATGATTCCCAAAACCCTAAACCCTAAACCCGAAACCCAAAACCCCAAACCCTAAACCCTAAACCCTAAATCCATTAGGGCCCTTTCTCACGCGGATTCGGGTTCGGGAAGCTTAGGACTCCGCCTTCGCGCGCCGCTTCGGCCAACCGCTCGGCCTGGTCCTCGCAGGGATAGTACAAAGTGAGCCAAGGTATGGGGTTTAGGGTTTAGGGTTTAGGGTTTAGGGTTTAGGGTTTAGGGTTTAGGGTTTAGGGTTTAGGGTTTAGGGTTTAGGGTTCAGGGTTTAGGGAGTTTGGGGTTTAGGGTTTGGGGTTGAGGTTTTTCAATACAGCTTACACAGCACTTAAATCTTAAAGGATGTTTTGGGTTGAGAGCTTAGAGCTTAGGGTCCGTAACCGTATTCGTATAAGGGTACCGATTTTTTGGGGTTGGTTACTTGAAAAGGAAACCTTCAACCAAAATAAGGGAAAAGGGCACTAGTGGGCCCCACATACTTGTACTATTATGATTGTAAGGAGTAAATGCAATGCACGAACGCGGCACGAATTGGAATACAGCATCTTAGGGGGGGGGGGGGTGCGCTTGCACCGCTAAAAGACCTCTGTTTCGTTCATTCACAATTTCGCAAGTCATTCACTCTGCTCATTTCTTGCAGATTAACTTCATTCACTCTCTACATAGGTCTCTTTGTGGGGCCCTCAACATGCTAATAATATATGTTGAACCCCTAGCTGTTTACATTATTTGCCCACATATACTATTATAAGCCAACACGGGTGAATCATATTTTTTTGTGCGTACTAGTAACACCATGAGAGGGAAAGGAGTTTTAACATTAAGAGACCACCATGGGGCCCCTCTCGTCTCATTATTCTTGGCTCGCGGACACCCGTTCTTGAAGAGCTCACGACCTTAATCTCCCCCATGAGCCCAATACCCTTTGAATAAGGAATACACCTTAAATCAGATTAAGGATCCCTTGATGATTTAAGGTATATTCCTTAATCAAGGGGTATTGGGCTCCCTGGGCCCTGATAAAGACACTAACTTCTCTCGCTCTTGTTCCACAGCCGTGTTCACCCATCACACCTTGAGACCCTAACTCTTAGTCTAACCGTGCACACCCTTGGAATCGCATGCCAGGTTAACCGCCCGTGAGGTAATACTGTTGAAAGCCAATAATGGAATGTCCCATTGTCTCGGCTATCCCCATTAATCAAGAGCTTTTTGTAAGTTAACGCACGAAACAGGCCCGAATAATTTGACATTTTAACGGGCCCTATTACGATTATTGCTTTTGGCCCGTATATTGCTACAATAAGCGACATGAACTGTGAATTGAATTGATGCACGACATGAACGCCCGAAAACCCCCACATCTTGCCTATTTTAAAAGGGTTGTTGGCGTTCGGCTTTTTGCTTTTCTTGTCGCGGGCTGGCAATTATATTCAGTTGCCCGCGAAGCAAATGTAGCCTAAACCCTACACCCTAAGCCCTAAACCCTATGCCCTAAACCCTATGCCCTAAACCCTAAACCCCAAACCCTAAACCCGAAACCCTAAACCCCAAACCCCAAACCCCAAACCAAAGCCTTCTCCATCTTGTCGAGGCGCTCCTGAGGCCCATCGGAAAGGTAAGTCACCCCAACCCCAGCTCATGGGCTTCATGAGTTGAGGTGTGGTTTAGGGTTTAGGGTTTAGGGTTTAGGGTTTAGGGTTTAGGGATTGAGGCGTATTTCACTCCCGTATAGCTGGCCGAACCGCAAGCAGGGTTTGAGTCTGATGTTTAGGGTTTAGGGTGTAGGGTTTAGGGTTTAGGGTTTAGGTTTTAGGGTTTAGGGTTTCATCTGGGCCTTTACTTCTGTGACTTCGTACGGTTGATAGGGTTGGCTTTGGAGGGTTGAGAGGGCTCATGGGTTGGGGTGTGTAGGTATCTATGGGGCGTCTAGGGTAATATGGGGGTTTACGAAGGTACAGGACCCTGAATATAGACCCCCAAGTGGGATTCCATTTACAATAAGGGGACCCCAAATAAGGTGTCCCGAATTTTGGAAACCCCTAAACCCTAAACCCAAAAACCCTAAACCCTAAACGGCTCCATGTGGTTGAGATGGCTCAGAGTCTACAGCTTCGTCGAGTCGAAGGGTGGAGGATTCGTCCGTGTGGGGTTCAGAGTTATGCCCTAAATTCGCATTTTGAGTTGAATTGAGGGCCTCAAAACCCTAAACCCTAAACCCCAAACCATCGTCCAACTCTGAGAGCCCAGGCCAGGCATTCCATCTTCAGCCGGTCCGGCAGAAGACCTGCACAGGCAAGGGGTTTAGGGTTTAGGGTTTAGGGTCTAGGGTGTAGGGTTTAGGGTTTAGGGTTTCGGCTTTAGGGTTTAGGGTGTTTGGGGCCTAGGAACCCAGCAAAAGTGCATCCAAGTGGGGAGCCCAACTTTTGAAGCACCCGACCCTTGAAACATCGCCCTGGTGCTCCCGCACAACACCTTGGAACCTGAGGATTCGCACGTTCTGCAAAATAAAGTGCACTCCTTCTTTGAGGGGTCTTGGGGTTCCCAAACCCCAAACCCCAAACCCTAAACCCTAGGCCCTAAACACTAAACACTAAACCCTAACCCTAAACCCTAAACCCGAAGCCCGAGACCCTAAACCCTAAACCATAAACCCTAAATCCTGGGTTCTCAAGCAAGTAGTAGGCGCTCGCCAAGCTGCTGCGGAGCACGACGCGCTCGCGCAGCTCGCCCTTGGGCGGCAGTCGGATCTTGCCTGGGCATGCAATTGGGATTCCTGGGCTTCCTTAGGGTTTAGGGTTTAGGGTTTAGGGTTTAGGGTTTAGGGTTTAGGGTTTAGGGTTTAGGGTTTAGGGTTTAGGGTTCTGGCAGCTTAGGGTAGCGTGGGGATTCAGGGTGAAGGGCCAACTTGCAGCCGCATTCTGAAGCCTTAGCCTTTTTGAGGCCGGACCTGTTATTCAGGCCCTACAAACATCCTCCGGCGACGCCCAAACCCTAAACCCTAAACCCCAAACCCTAAAACCCTAAACACCCTAAACCCCAAACCCTAAACCCTAAACCACCAAGCCCTGAGCCTCACCTGCTACCCTCAGAACACCCGTCGCATCCAGGCCGCTGAGATGACGCGTCCTCACCTGGCGATGTGCGTTCTTTTAGGGCCTTGGGGGATGAACACTCCCATTCAATTTAGGGTTTAGGGTTTAGGGTTTAGGGCTTAGGGCTTAGGGCTTAGGGTTTAGGGTTTAGGGTTTAGGGTTTAGGGTTTAGGGTTTAGGGTTTAGTGTTTAGGGTTTAGGGTTTAGGGCTTAAAGTTTAGACATATATTCAATTAGGCTTGAGGGTTTAGGGTTTAGGGTTTAGGGCTTAGGGTACCTGGGATGTTCCCCGTTCAACTAAGGGAAGGAGGGCGCCAGCGCACTGAAAGATGGACCCTTCTCGCCAAGACTCGTGCGTGAGGAACCCCGAACTTCTGCTGCTGTTTGGGGTTTAGGGTTTAGGGTTTAGGGTTTAGGGGTTAGGGGTTTAGGGTTTAGGGTTAAGGGTTTAGGTTCAGGGCTTCTGGTAAACACCCGCTCAATGAAAGGGCATAAGGAGGGACCTTTAGAAGGGACCCTTCATCTTAGTCCCCTATATCACCCCTATATAACCCATATATATATATACTTATATTCAATGAGGGTTTAGGGCTTTAGGGTACCTGGGATGTTCCCCATTCTTTTACCACCCGCGCACTGCTGCCGATGTACTCTTAGGATGACAACTGTTTTTGGGCTTCGACCTTCGGCACCCTGAGCCCCGCATCAGGCTTGCCTAGTCTCGCCCGGGAATGCTGACCTTAAACCCTAAACCCTAAACCCTAAACCCTAAACCCGAACAATGACCCTAACTTCAGGCACCCCCGCCCCCTCGGACTGATCTGCCCTCCACCAGAGCCTGGCCATGACCCTTTCGTGGAGCGAGCCTGGGCCACAGCTGGCAGTTTCAGGGTTTTGGGGGCTGTGGGTGTTTAGCGCGTAAGGCTTGATCGTTTAGGGTTTAGGGTTTAGGTTTTAGGGTTTAGGGTTTAGGGTTTAGGGCTAGCCCTAAACCCTAAACGAAAGCACTGAAGTGCCCAGCCAAGGCGCAGCTGCGTCCGCAGCGAGGCATCGAGGATGGGCTGCTGCGGACGTGGGGCTGTGAGGACACAGGCCTCCGGCCCAGTGAGCCCAAATACCCCCTTGTTGGGTTTAGGGTTTAGGGTTTAGGGTTTAGGGTTTGGGGTTTAGGGTTTAGGGTTTAGGGTTTAGGGTTGAGGGTTGAGGGTTGAGGGTTGAGGGTTGAGGGCTTAGGGTTTAGGGTTTAGGGTTTAGGGTTTAGGGTTTAGGGTTTAGGGTTTAGGGTTTAGGGTTTAGGGTTTAGGGTTTGGGCTTCATTCGTAGGGTTTAGGGTTTAGGGTTTAGGGGTTTAGGGGTTTAGGGGTTTAGGGGTTTAGGGGTTTAGGGGTTTAGGGGTTTAGGGGTTTAGGGGTTTAGGGGTTTAGGGGTTTAGGGGTTTAGGGGTTTAGGGTTTAGGGTTCAGTGTTTAGGCTTTAGGGTTTAGGGTTTCTGCAAGGCAACACCGCGTGAAAGGAGCCGCACCCTCTGTTTCAAAGACCCCTCTGCTTCCAAGAAAAAACCCGCAGACCTGCACCCGGTTGGCCACATGGTCCGACACGCAGTCCTTCAACTACCGTCCCCTGTGGCATGAAGGGTTCAGTGAACCCTGAAACCCCCGTTTCTTTAACCCAGACTCCTGAAGTCAGCTGGGTACGGCCCAAAACGCCCAAACCCGAAGCCCAAACCTTAAAGCCACCAACCATGGCAGGCTTTGACTCCGGCAACCTTTGCGCCCCAAAGCCGGGCAGCCCCAATGCGCCCCCTGTGTGCGCGAGAGATGCGTCTGCTTGCCTCTGGGTGTATAGCCGGCGCGACCTTCTCAATTGCTTGAGCATGGAAGTACCTCAGAAACTTCTGCGTTCCTGGAGATCCAAAAAATCGCGACCCATAAGAGTAAGCTAGGAGGAAAAGGGTGCCCTTTGTGGTTTGCAGGGGCTTTTTGTAAGGGAACCTAAACGCCACAAGAACAGGCCACTCGGGGTTCCTAGAAAGTTGGCAAATAGTTCTTGATGCTCAGCAGGCAAAAGATTTTGGGTCCTGCCTAGAATCTCAAGTGCCTTTCTTTGTTTGCTTCCGGTCTCGTGCTTGTCCCCGGGCCCTCAACCCGCAATCCCCTGAACCTAGACTATGAACTCCTTGTCTGTGTTCTGGCTAAAGGACCTACATGGGGGTTTCCGAAAATATGGGACCCCCAAAATACTAAACTGGGCCAACCAAGGGCCCACCAAGTAACCCTAACCCCTAAACCCTAGACCCTGAACCCCGAAACCGTACACCCCTAAACCCTAAACCCCTAAACCCCTACATCCCAAACCCTAAACCCTAAGCCTAAACCCCTAAACCCTAAACCCCTAAAACCCTAAAACCCTAAACCCTAAACCCCTAAACCCTAAACCCTAAACCCTAAACCCTAAACCCTAAACCCTAAAACCCTAAACCCTAAACCCCAAAATCGCCGTGGCTCTGGGTCTTGGCTGCGCTGCGGATGTCCGAACCCAGCATGGCCCCCTGGGCTTCTCAGCCGGTTCTCCCTCTTAGGGGGGCTTAGGGTTTAAGATTTAGGGTCTAGGGTCTAGGGTTTAGGATTTAGGGTTTAGGGTTTAGGGGTTAGGGTTTAGGGTTTAGGGTTTAGGGTTTAGGGTTTAGGGTTTAGGGTTTAGGGTTTAGGGTTTAGGGTTTAGGGTTTAGGGTTTAGGGTTTAGGGCTAGGGTTTAGGGTTGAGGGTTGAGGGTTGAGGGTTGAGGGTTGGGATTTTCCCCTTATACTAACAGCCCGCAACAGGCACTATAGTAGACTATACTCCCCATTAGGTTAGTATAACAAAACATCCCAAGTGCAGCGGTTTAGGGTTTAGCTTTTTTTTTGGGGGGGAGGGGGGGGGGGGGGTAGTTTATGGGGCATAGGGCATTGTACAGACTACAGGGACTAAACCCTAAACCCTAAACCCTAAACCCTAAACCCTAAAAAAACCTAAACCCTAAACCCTAAACCCTAAACCCTAAACCCGAACAACGCCCACGCCCGAAGACCCAACACTCCCCGAGCGGCGTGCAACCTCGAGACTGGCTCTCAACCCTGAACACCTTGGGATGTTCCCCCTTATACTATCAGTCCTTTGTACGGATTATCGTACTCCCTCTGGCCGCGATTTTCATCCCTATTAAGGACTGCTAGTAAACGGGGGAACATCCCAATCAACACCCTTCAAGTGTGAAAACAAAACCTAAACCCTAAACCCTAAACCCTAAATACTAAACCCTAAACCCTAAACCCTAAACCCTAAACCCTAAACCCTAAACCCTAAACCCTAAACCCTAAACCTTCATTTTCTTGAACCCGAAGCTGCATCCTAGCCGAGACAAGGGGCCGCTGAAGTTTTTGGGGTTTGGGGTTTAGGGGTGTCTTCTAAACCCGAACATAGGGGCCTTACTAGTTAGAAGAGGGTCTTGGGGGCTACTATAGTATAATGACAAAGAAACCATAAGAGAATATTATTGGGAACTATTCCGACCCCTATAGCCGCAAGAGTTCTGCCAAGCGTCCTCCTACCAGGAAGGCATCTGGGACACAGCGACGGCCAAGGAGGATGCCGCAAACAGGCTTGCAACAACTCGATCCAAACAATGGGGGCCCTGAACCCCACACCCTAGAATCTCTATATAAATTGACGACGATGATGATGATGATAATTAATGATAACCCTAAACCCTAAACCCTAAACCCTAAACCCTAAACCCTAAACCCTAAACATGATAAGAGCTTGGGCTTAGGGTTCCGGTTTAGGCCGCGCCGCCTTTAACGCGTTTTAAGGCTTCGGGGGCACTTGTTTACCCACCCGCATAGCTGGACGATACCACTTCGGGGCTTAAGGGTTTTCGGGTTTTAGGGTTTAGGGTTTAGGGTTTAGGGTTTAGGGTTCAGGGTAAGAGTTGTGGGGTTAGGGCTTGGGGGATGAGGGTTTAGAGAGCTTAGGTCTTGGGGTTTTCGGGCTTGGGCTTGCCCACTCGCTACCCTGCCATGTGTCGCGAGCCGAAACAAGGCGTGGACTCGATACCCTCTTTGGAACAGTTTAGGGTTTAGGGTTTAGGGCTAGGGTTTAGGCTTAGGGTTTAGGGTTTAGGGTTTGGATGTTACCACTTATACTAGGGGACATCCCAAGTTGGGGGCTTACGGAAACCCGAAACCCTGAACCCAACCTTGAATATGCCGTGACTTGGAAAGTGCCGAGGACGGTTAAGGGTTTAGGGTTTAGGGTTTAGGGTTTAGGGTTTTTTTTGCCACCCGCCTAGCTGATCGCTCTCCACCACTCTGAAGGGACTAGTCGAGGTCTACGGGAAAGCAGTCCACTAACTGCACGCGCCACTTGTAGCTGGTACTCCCGTCCCCCTTGCAGCTTAGTCAAACTACACGGGCAGTACTCAGGGTCCAGGTTTAGGGGGACAGGGTTTAGGGTTTTTTTTTTCCCTCCTGTTTGGGGTTTGGGGTTTAAGGTCCAAGGAACTTTAAGCCCCAAAATCCTCAACCCTGACCGTCCTGAAGGTTCTTGGGGGGTTCAGGGTTTACAGTTGAGGTCCATGGCTAGTTCGGGGTTTGAAGCTACCCTGAGCCCGAAACCCTTATCCCTAAACCTGGTATCCCAGTCGGCAGTTTCTTGGGATAGCGCTTCCACTCCGCTTCTTTTATGAGGGGGGTGGGGGGGTAAAGTGGGTAAAGTGGTGATGGTGGTGGTGCTGGCGAGGTGTTAGGTCCTGTTGGGGCTTTAAGGGTTCTAGGGTTCAGGGTTCAAGGTTGAGGGTCTAGGACTATACTTAAGGGACTTATAACCCAAGTTAGGATCCTTATAACCCAACTTAGGGTTCTTATAACCCAACTTAGGATCCTTATAACCAAACCTGATGCCCCCGCGCACCTGGCCCGAAAGAACGATGCCCAGCGTGATGCCGAAGTTCGACCCGACGATGCAGACCTACGCGGAGTTCTTAAACCCTAAACCCTAAACCCTAAACCCTAAACTCCAAACTCTAAACCCTGAACCCTACCCCCTGTACTTTTGGAGGTTCATGGTACTTATGAACCAAGTATAGCAGTACTTACATCTGTATTTGTAGCCATGTTAGGGCACTTAAGGGGCTTATAAGTGGGAAGAGTACAGTTAAAATTGGCGAATAAGTACCCTGAACCTCCAAGTAGCCCTGGAACCCACAACCCGAAAAGCCCCAACCCAGATGATGTAGGGGTGTTGGGTTTACGGTTTAGGGTTGACATCTTAGGGTAGTTGCATGGTCCCTTAGTATGGGCCCGGAAATGGAGACCCCCTACATTCCCCCTTAAACCCTATACGGCCCTAAACCCTTAACCCTAAACCCTAAACCCTAAACCCTAAACCTAAGGGCCCATACATCCTCGGGGTTTCGGGCTTTCGGGCCTCAAACCCACAGAGCCCAATACCCCTTAAGTGAGGAACATACCTTCAGGGTTTAGGGTTCAGGGTTTAGGGTCTAGGGCTTCATGTTAAGGATCCCTGCTTATAAGGTATCCCTTCAAGGGATTACATAGGGTACAGGAGGAGGAGGAGGAGGAGCCATAAAGCCTGCGCCCCTAAAACCCCCCAAAAAACCCCAGCCCCCTGATTTCGGACTCCTAAACCCTAAACCCTAAACCCTAAACCCTAAACCCTAAACCCTAAACCCTAAACCCTAAACCCTAAACCCTAAACCCTAAACCCTAAACCCTTACCCCTAATCCTACTAAGAACCAGCCAGTAAAAAGGGTTCAGGGGTCCGCCCCTCTTGGGCCCCCCTGCCGCAGAGAGCAGCAACGGGGCCCGGATTGGTGGCCACCGGAGGCCCTGCAGAGTTTATTTTACTTTTTGGGGGGGGTTTAGGGTTTAGGGTTTAGGGTTTAGGGTTTAGGGTTTAGGGTTTAGGGTTTAGGGTTTAGGGTTTAGGGTTTAAGGCTCTTGTTTCAACCAGGACCCCTCCAACACCGCGAGAACCCCAGACCCCATCACCCACACAATAAGCCCCGAACCCGTTCTGACCTCCCAAAAACCCTGAATCGGGAACCCTCACAGCCCTACTGCAGTCGAGGCCCCAAATTTCCAGTAAAATCCAACAAGTTGAAACATCCTTCTCCCCATACCCCAAGAGTATGCTCAAGGGAATCCGGGGTCTAAGCATCCTTAAACCATGTTACAAAATTCTGGAATACCCTAAACCCTTCACCCGAAACCCTAAACCCTAAACCCTCTCTCTCTCGCTCTCTCTCCCTCCGGCTCTGCCTCTCCCTTGCTCTCCACAGGTCCAGCAGCGTAGCTCTTGAAGCCCTCTGATAAAATATTCGTTTAGGGTTTAGGGTTTAGGGTTTAGGGTGTAGTGTTTAGGGTTTAGGGTTTCGGAAAATAGGGGTACCTTGTTGTGGTCCTTATTTAGGGGTATATTTTAGGGCTCCCCTATGTTCGTAATGCGATCCCCTTCAACCCAGTAAGTTGGGATGTCCCCCCCCCTATGCTAACAACCCTCAATAGGGATTCTACTAGGGGTACTAGGGAACGGCTGCGGTGCGACCTTTAGGGTTTAGGGTTTAGGGTTTAGGGTTTAGGGTTTAGGGTTTAGGGTTTACCTTTCGACTGTTTTGTTTTGGTCCGCATGGGTTTCGACGCCGCGAGGCCTGCGCTGCCATCAGCACGGCGGAAAATCCGGTATTCCAAGCCACTACTGGCGGGCATGCTGCCAGAAACCCCTTCTTGCAGGGTTTAGGGTTTAGGGTTTAGGGTTTAGGGTTTAGGGGGCCCAGGGGACGGGAGCAGAATTGAGCAGATATGTGAAGCCACTCCGTGCGCAAGTCACAAGGGCGAGCCGACACTCCGAATCCTAAGCCCGTCTCCTATTTCAATGCCGTCAGGCCGTCTCTCAAGCCGAAACTGCCCAAAAAAAGGCCACCCCCCCTAAAGAACAAAAACATCAAGACATGAAAAAGAAAGCTCAGAAAGAAACAAAGCAAGCCCGTCCGATTTTTGGGCTTGGGGCTGAAAGCCCAAACAACTACAAAGAAAATATTATAAAGAAAGGCTTGGGGCTGAAAGGGCTATAGGGGCTGAGGGGGGAGACAGCTGACTCTTCGCCGTGAAACGAAAGAGAGCCTTGGGCCCCTCGGGGAGGCGATCTAAGGGTCGTTACATGGTCCCTTAGCATGGGTTTAGGGTTTAGGGTTTAGGGTTTAGGGTTTAGGGCTTAGGGCTTAGGGTTTAGGATCGTTACATGGTCCCCAGTATCGGCCCCAGGGAACCCCTTCGAAACCCCTTAGATGCCCCGAACAAATTCAGGGCACATGCATCAGAACCCTTCAAAGGAGGGAGCATATTCAGGGCCCATGAAACTGTCCCTTAGAGTCGAGAGATCATAGGGTTTAGGGTTTAGGGTTTAGGGTTTAGGGTTTAGGGTTTAGGGTTTAGGGTTTAGGGTTTAGGGCTGAATTGTCACCCTCGGCTGCTTGCTTTGTCATGCACGTGTGGGCGCACAGCCTTGTCGTCGTCCACCCTCACCCCGAAGGCTCGAAGCCTTTAAACATGAACACATTTGAAGCATCCGGAGCGCAACGCAAAGCTCTCCCACTGAAACCTGCCAGCCCTAAACCCTAAACCCTAAACCTAAATCCTAAACCCTAAACCCTAAACCCTAAACCCAGGTGACATTGGAATTTGTCAGCTTCGGGTTCTGTGTAAGGTCTTGAGACTCTCAGAAAAGCCACCCCGATGAAGACCATTTCTGAGGAAGATGCTCTTCCCATCGATGATGCAGATACCGACATGACCGAAAGCAGCCTTCTACCCCCGCCGTACCCCAAAACTTGCAGAAGATGTAGAGCCTACCGCACCTAGAGTAACCTACATGTCCTTTCAGGAACACGCACCTTCAGCAGTACCAAGTTGTAGGCAATGCATCATCAACGGGCTGGCCAGACTATTCCTCATCCACACATGGACTGTGTTCGTTTGTTCGGGCTTGAAGATGTAGCGGTGTGGGTGTTAGGAGAGTTTGGGGTCCATGAATCGGATGATGAATGGCTGCCTCGGTCCGCCCGCATGCCTTTAAGCATGGAGGGACCCTAAGCCTTAAGCTCTGGATGTGCTTCTTTGAGGGACGCCGGCAGTGAGTGATCCGCGCGTAAGGAGCTTGAGGATCTTCCTCGAACCCACCCTCCTCTACCTGAACCTCTACGTCTACCTCCACGCCTACCTCTACCTCCACCACTACTACTGCTACTCCTCCTCCTCCTCCTCCTCCTGCTGCTTCTTCTTCTTCTTATTCTTATTCTTCTTCTTCTTCTTCTTCTTCTTCTTCTTCTTCTTCTTCTTCTTCTTCTTCTTCTTCTTCTTCTTCTTCTTCTTCTTATTCTTATTCTCATTCTTGTTCTTCTTCTTATTCTTCTCATTCTTCTTCTTGCTTTTACTGAGCCTTCAGGGTTGCAGGTTTTGGTGATGTCTGCCTGAGATCTCAGGCCCAAACTCCGGCTCTGACTTAAGGGTATTACAATTTGGGGTTTAGGGTTTAGGATACTTCCCTTCAGTCTGTGAGGACCTCTCCTGCCGCGTAGCCCCAGACACCCGAGATGGAAGAATGCTACCGTGCGAACCGCGCGCACCAGCGCTGCGGGCAAAGGCCCGCGGTTGCCAGCAATTTCCCATGCGGCGCGCACCCGGCGCGAAGCGGCTGGGTTTTGGGTACCGAGTTGCATCTAACATCATTGCGGGTTTAAAAAAACCGTTTGTGAACAATATGTGTCAGCAGTCATGCGAGCACTAGTATGCACAACACTGTGAACATTGCGTAGAAAGACCGTCTACTCACAAGTCTCCAAAGCCTGGGCATGAAGCGGGGACACCTTTGCAGTTTTGGGGTAACCGCGTAGCCCTAAACCCTAAACCCGAAACCCTAAACCCTAAACCCTAAACCCTAAACCCTAAACCCTAAACCCTAAACCCTAAACCCTAAACCCCCGAGACTCGACGGCAACCCGACCTCACACGATGCCGCCTTTGCAGCGGTACAGCAAGGACCGGAGCTTCGACGCAGGGGCCCTGGACCCCAGAAGTGACCAAGCTGCCAAAGGGCTGGGGTTTAGGGTTTAGGGTTTAGGGTTTAGGGTTTAGGGTTCAGGGTTCAGGGTTCAGGGTTCAGGGTTCAGGGTTCAGGGTTCAGGGTTCAGGGTTCAGGGTTCAGGGTAGGGTTTGGGGTTTAGGGTTCGGGGTTTGGAGTTTAGAGCTCGCGGCTGAACCGAGGTTGAGAGGGCCTCCTGTTAAAAAACACCCAGAGATGTTCGAGTTTTCTTCGGCCGCGCGGAGAGCTGCTTCATCACCAGCGACTCCTGAGGCAGAGACATGCAGAGCGGTTGAGGGGTTAGGGGTTGGAGCTTCGTGCTTAGGGCTTAGGGTTTTTGTTGCATGCGGGCCTAAAGGCCCTCAAAAACCGATGCCAACCCAAGAACCTGTCGAACAGAAGAGTTAACCTCAGTCTGCAAAGCGCTGGACAGACATACTGAGACCTCCCCGAACATCAGTGCATTCGGGCGCTTTGCTTTAAGGCTTGGTGGGTTTACGAGGGCCCACCGCCCACAACAAGAACATTCCATTTGGTCAGCACTTTGGGGGTCCCCATTCCCTCCCCAAACCCTAAACCCTGAACATCCACAAACACCCCCAAACCCTAAACCCTAAACCCTAAAGCCTTAAACTCTGAACCTCCTGTACTTCGGGTGGCCTCGGAACAGCGAACCGCAAAACACCCCAAAACACCCTCCAACCAGCCCCTTCGATGGGGTTGTTTACGAAAGGGGACTCACAATAGGTTTAGAGGTTTAGAGGTTTAGGGTTTAGGGTTTACGGTTTAGGGTTTAGGGTTTAAATAGATCCCCAAATAATAGAATTCCCGTATAGTAAGGACCACAATAAAGGTACCCCTAATTTCGGAAGCTACCATGTTGAACTTTGTTGAGCCTTCTGGAAGAAGCAAAGAAGGGCTTGCTGGAGTACTTGGAGGTTCACGTTGAGAACCCCAATTATAACTGCAATTCTCTGCCCCCTAAGGCCTCTAAGTACGTTGTAAGTGCGCGAATAATTGGTGTTTATACGCAGCACAATTCCCCTAAACCCTTTTTTGGCATCAGGCTGTGCAATCGCCTGAAGGTTTGCTAAACCCTAAACCCTAAACCCTCAACCCTAAACCCTAAACCCAGAGCCATTTCTGTCCAGGGCACTGCCGGCTGCGAGAAGGTGCGGAGGTCTCTGAGGTGGGCTTTCGCCACCTCCTCTGCGGTATCCTCCCGGCTCTAAGTGTTCGGGTTTAGGGTTTAGGGTTTAGGGTTAAGGGTTTAGGGTGCAGGGTTTAGAGTTTACGGTTTAGGGTTAAAAAGGGTCTAGGCATCCTCAAACCCTTGCGGAGATTTCAGGGATTTAGGGCTTTGGTGCTTCATAAGCTTTTACTGTACTTATAACTGTACTCATAACTGTACGTATAACCAAATTAGGGCACTTAAGGGGCTTATAAGTGGACGATAAGTACACTTATATTTGGCTGAAAACTGCCATGAACTCCAAGTAAGGCCTTTAGGGCCCTTCCTTGAAAGCTTTTGGGTGCGCTCAGGGTTCTGCAGCGGTTTCCTACTGATAGGAGGGGGTAGGATTCTGCCCCCCAAGTAATGCAGGCTGAATGTTGAGGGTTTAGGTCTGAGGGCCTTTTTTCCCAACCTGCCTGGCAGCCTGGCACCACTTGAGGGCTTAGGGTTTAGGGGCTACTTGTGGAATGTGGTCCGCCATTCGTATAAGAACCCCTACGAAGAGCACCAAAGGGAATTCGACAGGAAATTCCAGAATTTTCGCTGTGGTCAACATATCGGGGGCGCTGACACCCACTCCTTGAGATTGCTTCTTTTAGACACTTGGTAGCCCAGCAACAATCTCATAATGAGGGACCCTTTTTGGAGCAAGCTACATTACAAAAAGGGAACAGATGGCAGGCTCTCTTTTTCGCTCTCCGAAACCAAGGATGATCCCCGAACCCTTAGGCGTAAGGGGGATTATCCCAACCCCCCTACTTCAAAAGGCACGCACCCGAAACCCTAAACCCTAAACCCTAAACCCTAGGCCCTAAACCCAAAAACCTACTGCAAAAGTCACACAGAGAGGGCGACGCCTCGGCGAGAAGGCTCCTTCGGTTGCCGCTGCTTTTCGCCTCATTCGGGGGGGGGGGGGGCGGGGGGGCTTCCAAGTAATGGGTATTGGGTGGCACATGGGCACTTAAACAAAGACTCAATTTATTTAAAACAAAATAAAACCAAAAATAACTGTTTCACATTGAAAATGCCGCAAAGTTCTTCAATCCTTTAAAGAAAGGGTGCCGCCATTTCCGGAACCTCCCCAGGTTAAGGCTTCAGCTTCGGGCGCGGGAGGAGAGAAGGGTGCCCCTTCTGTGGACACAGATGCCGTGTAGAACTCGGGGTGCCCGTGCCCCTGAAAAGGGAATGACGTGAACTCTTTATGTGCTTCCCAGTGGGTTTCGTTGCGTTTCCTTTTGGTTGGCCAGAGTTCGCCGACCAAAGGAACCCCGAAAGGAACCCCAACTGTGCAATGCATCAGCTGCATCATGACGCGATAGGACCTCGGCCTGTGGAGGCAGCCCGCACCCAAAATGACCCCAAAACCCTAAACCCTAAACCCCAAAACCCTAAACCCCAAACCCCAAACCCCAAACCCTAAACCCTAAACCCTAAACCCCCAAACCCTGAACCCTGAACCCCAAAGTCGCAACGCCGGGCTCTTTCAGCGCCAAGCCCCTAGGCCCAAGACCCCAAATTCTGCAAATCTTTTGAGAACCCGAATGCCCTGAACCCTAAACCCTAAACCCTAAACCCTAAACCCTAAACCCTAAACCTTAGAGTTGGCCCAGGGTGCAGTGTAGCCCATGTACCTTGGCCGATGTCGGGTTGAGGGTTTAGGGCTTAGGGTTTGGAGTTTAGGGCTTAGGGTTTAGGGTTTAGGGTTGAGGGTTGAGGGTTCAGGGTTCAGGGTTTTGGGTTTAGGGTTTTGGGTTTAGGGTTGAGGGTTGAGGGTTTAGGGTTTAGGGTTAGGAAAGCCTTGAGGTCCTGCCTATCACTCCCCAGGGAGCCTTCAAGTAGAAGCTTGAAGTCGCTGCTCAGCAAGGGTTGAGTGTCTCACACAGCTTAAGGTGCATGGTTTAAGGTTTAGGGTTTGGGGTTTGGCAAAAGAAGGTTTAGAGTTCATTTAGGGTTTCCCAACATAGGGGTACTACCCATTTAGGGGGTCCAAGCACAAGAACTTTGCACTATTCTGACGGCCCCTTCGTGGCTACCCCTGCTATTTTGACCCAGGCCCTGCACAACCCACCTAGCCAAAACCTCGAACTTTGGAGAAGCTTCCTCCCAAACCCTTTTGAACCCTCAACCCCCGAAACCCTAAACGCTAAACCTAAATCCCAAAGATCCCTTCTGAACCATGCCCCGCAACCCCCCAGCTCAATCAACCTCAACCCCTTCCCCCAACCCTTTTCTGTATCCGGGCTACGAAGTGCTTCCCTCAACCCTAGGGCTCTAAAACTCTTCTTGAACGCTAGACCTTAAACTTTGTTGAATACCGGGCTCCGGACATTCTGGCCCAAACCCTGAACCCTAAAAAACCCTAAACCCTTCTGAACCCGGAACTGAGTCCCTAACACCCTGAACATCCCCAAACCCTCAAACCCCAAAACCCTAACCTTAAATCATAACCCCCAAACAGCCCCAAGCCCTAAACCCCAAACATCCCGAGAACCTCAACCCGAAACCCTCAACCCCAAACATCCCCCAGAATCCTCTCAAGCCCTACTTTGGAGTAGAGCCTGGAAAAACGTATACACTTTTTAGGGTACAAGTAGATACAATAGAAACCCAAAACCGAAGCAAGCAGTAAAGTATGGTACCCCAAAATTAGGGTTTAGGGTTTAGGGTTTAGGGTTTAGGGTTTAGGGCTTAGGGTTTAGGGTTTAGGGTTTAGGGTTTAGGGTTTAGGGATGAAACCACCTCACAGGCGCATGGAGCGGAAGGCGTCCGAGTGCTTCAGGGCATCTTGGGGCTTCAGGAACTTGCCGCTCGGCGCGGGCCTCCCCAGGCAGGGTTTAGGGTTTAGGGTTTAGGGTTTAGGGTTTAGGGTTTAGGGTTTAGGGTTTCGGGTTTCGGGTTTAGGGGTTAGGGTTTAGGGTCTTAGAGTTTGGGTTTAGTTTGGTTTTCAGATCTTGGGGGCTTAGTTGCTCAAGGGCTCATGGGCTTGAGGGCAACTAAGGGTCTCCTCAAGGGCCCTGTCATTACAAGTAAACCCTAAACCCTAAACCCTAAACCCTAAACCCTAAACCCTAAACCCTAAACCCTAAACCCTAAACCCTAAACCCTAAACCCTAAACCCTTTTCCCTAAACCCTTTTCCCTAAACCCTAACCCCTAAACCTAAACTTTTCGGGGTTTAGGGTCGAGGGTTTGGGGGGCCGCGACGGCAACCCTGAATGAAGCCCCAAAGACCACCCAAAAACTTCCTCCCTGAACCCTGAGCCCTAAACCCAAACCCCTAAGCCCTTTCTCCCCTAAACCCTAAACCCCAAACCCTAAATCCTAAATCACCCTAAATCGCCCTAAACCCTAAACCCTAAACCCTAAACCCTAAACCCTAAACCCTAAACCCTCAGCCCTTAACCCTCCCGGCCCCCCCGGGTCCCTTCTTCGGCTTGCGCCTCCGGCTTCGTCGGGGTTTTAGGGTTTAGGGTTTAGGGTTTAGGGTTTAGGGCACTTAAGGGGCAGTTCGAGTTGGTTTATAATAAACCCTGAACCTCCAAGTAGAGCTCCTGAAGGCATCTTGTACGACTTCACAACCCCCTTGTCAAAAAACACCCGAAGACGTCGAAACCCCCGAGCTCCCTGAACCCCTTACCCCTCCGTCCCCCCCCCAAAACCCCAAACCCTTTTTGAGCAACGGACTTTGGAGGCCTCCAAACCCCAAACCCTAAACCCCAAACCCTAAACCCCAAACCCTAAACCCCAAACTCCAAACCCCAAAACCTAAACCCTAAGCCCCTTTTCCCTTAAACCCTAAACCCTAAGCTCCAAACCCTAAACCCTAAACCCTAAACCCAGGCCCACCTCACCCTCGTCCAGGCCTGCGAGTGCACTTCGCATGGGTTGATGTTGGGGGTGTTCGGTTCTTGCTTTGAAGGGTTTGGGGTTTAGGGATCGTGCTTAGGGTTTAGGGTTTAGGGTTTAGGGTTTAGGGTTTAGGGTCCAGGGTGTAGGGTTTATGGTTGGGATGTTCCCCTTATACTACTAACAGTCCCTTATAGGGATGATTATAGTGGGGGGGGGTGCTATAATCCAAGGACTGCAAGTATAAGGGGGAACATCAAACCCTAAACCTAAAACCCTAAACCCTAAACCCTAAACCCTAAACCCAAAACCCTAAACGACGCTTGCTTTGGCGGATCTGGGGCGTAGTGTTGTGGTCCCCTCTGGCAAGTTGCGAAGCCCAACAAAACCCACCGTGGACCAGCCTCTGCACCAGCTAGGGTTTAGGGTTTAGGGTTTAGGGTTTAGGGTTTAGGGTTTAGGGTTTAGGGCTTAGGGCTTAGGGCTTAGGGGTTAGGGTGTCGGAGTCTAGAGCTGCGACTGTCACACTAGAACAAGCGGGCGGAGGCTCTTCGTCCGACTCGGTGGCAAGTAGTCCCACATGACCGCAGATCCCGAGCCCACAATCATACCCCATACCCAGCTTCCCAGGCAGCTTTGGGGCCCAAACCTCTTAGGGTTTAGGGTTTAGGGTTTAGGGTTTAGGGTTCAGGGTTTAGGGTTTAGGGTCGCCGATCAACATAACAGCTGGCGTTCAGGTGCCCGGATGTTCCATTAATCATCGCAAGCTTACACCAGCGCGACGTAGACAGACCCCTCGAAACCAGGATTGCCTCAGGATAGACCCCTAAACCCTAAATCCTCAACCCAAAACCCTTTCGCTCCTGGGCTTGCAGCGATAGCCAGCACGCAACCCTAAACCCGAAACCCTAAACCCTAAAGCCCCCTTAACCCTAAACCCTAAACCCTAGACCCCAAACCCTAAACCCTAAGCCACGCTGGTTTTCCCCGAGGCCGCAGTCAGTCACCTCCGCCGTTCGTGCCTGGCGGGGCCATGCTGGGCGCCAGAACGTCGGGAGTACGGTTCCTAAGTGGGACCGTTGAACCCTCTGAAAATGGGTTTAGGGTTTAGGGTTTAGGGTTTAGGGTTTAGGGTTTAGGGTTTAGGGTTTAGGGTTTAGGGTTTAGGGTTTAGGGTTTAGGGTTTAGGGTGCGCTAAGACCCTAAGAACAGAAAATCAATATGCCAATCGGGCCTACCCAGATTCATATCCGCCGCTGCTCACCACGCTTCTGCTGCTGCGCCCTTCGCGATCGCCTCCGGACGGCTGCACGGACAGGGAGTTCCGCGCGCTGCTGCCTGCACTCCTGTGGACAGGCCGGTGGGATGGCGACGCGATCACGACGACGTCGTCATCCCGCCGCTTCGTGGCATCCTCCTCCCTTCGCGCCCGCTTCTCTGGGCGCTCCTCCACCTTAACTGAACTTGGAACCCTAGCCAAAAAACACACACATATATATATATATATGTATATATATATATATATATATATACATATATATATATGCACACACATATATATACATATATATATATAAATTTATTTGTTTATATTCATATTTAGCTGTCTCTTAATTAGGAATATAGTACCGAAAAGATTTTAAAAAAAAAAAAAAAAGAATTCCCAAGTATCCTAAGCCACCCCTGCACCTCCACCATTTGAAGACCGCACAGCATCCGGCCTTCGTTTGTGCTCGCGCTCCTCCTTGGGCTTCGTCTCTTTTGCATCCCTAGACTCCTTCTTTGCTTTTGGGGCGGACGGCGCGCTGTCCTTTGTGGCTTCCTTCGCTTTGGGTGCCTCCTTCGTCTTTGCCACCTCCTTCTTTGCTTCTCCGTCCTTCTTGGCGCCCCAAACCTTAAACCCTAAGGCCCTCAGCCCTAAACCCTAAACCCTAAAACCCTACATCCTAAGCCCTCAACTGCAAACCCTATGCCCGAAACCCTAAACCCTAAACCCTAAACCCTAAACCCGAAACCATTCTTGAGGCTCCTTGGAGGTCGTCTCTTTGGGTGCCTCTTTGCCGGCTTTGGCCTTGGGGGCCTCTTTGGCCTTGGCCGCCGCCTTCGGAGCCTCCTTGCTCTCCTTAGCTAGGGTTTAGGGTTTAGGGTTTAGGGTTTAGGGTTTAGGGTTTAGGGTGTAGGGTTTAGGGTTTAGGGCTTAGGGCTTAGGGCTTAGGGCTTAGGGTTTAGGGTTTAGGGTTTAGGGTTTAGGGTTTAGGGTTTAGGGTTTAGGGAAAGCGGGGGTTCTTGGATCCCTTGTATAAAACGTACTCAAACCCCCCAAATTAAGGGGTGCCACCCCTTTTTTGTTCCTTCCCCCCCCCCCCCCCCCCCCCCCCAAACCCTAAACCCTAAACCCTAAACCCTAAACCCAAAAACAAAAAGAGAAGGGTTACTACTGGCGCGCCAGAGCCTCGGTCTTGATCCAGTTCTTGCTCTGAGCTTTGAGCTTCGTGGCGAGCGAGGCTGCCAGCGTCTTCAGGTCGCTGGCCTTCTCTCTTTCCTCAGCTTTGGAGTAGACCCGGGAGAAAAAGTATATTACTTTTAGGTATTAAGTAGCTATAATCGGAACCCAGAACCAAAAAATGATTAAAGTATAGTACTCCAAAACCCAGTTTCCCGAACGTTCTCCACACACTGCAGCACCGTCCTGGCGTACTTCTCCACGATCGGATAGGTCTCGCATGACTTGCCTGAGCTGTCCAGTAGCCGAGAAAACTCAAGAGCTAACCTTGGGGATTAGATAGAGATTGCAATCCTCCAAACAACCCGAAAATATGGGGTAACTTCTTGGGGTCCTTATAAGAAGGGAATCCTGCCATTTAGGGGGAGGGGGGGGGGGGGGGGCGGGCCCTAACCTAAACCCTAAACCTAAACCCTAAACCCTAAACCCTAAAAACCCTAAACCTAAACCCTAACCCTAACCCTCTAAACCCTCTAAGACTAAGCTGCTGAGGAGGAGGAGGGCATTGCGCTTGTCCGTCCACTCGTCTGACTCGAGGTTTTGCCGCAGGGCTTTGAGGATCCTTCCCCCCACCTTAATGGTTTAGGGTTTAGGTTTAGGGTTTAGGGTTTAGGGTAACCCAACCGAACTTGGAAAACCCTAGCCAAAACTCTAGCTCTTGTTGTTTCTTAGGGTTTATAGTTTGGGATGTTCCCCCTTATACTAACAGTCCTGAATAGGGATTATAATAGGGGGGGACTAGGAATTCCCATTAAGGACTGCTGGTGTAAGGGGGAACTTTTGGGGTACCCTAAATACTAGGTGCCGTACTATCATAGGGATCCAAGAAGGGACCATCATTTTGAAAACCAATCTTCCCAGTATCCCTAAGCCACTTGTTGTGGCCTCTCACGATGTCGGTGTGCTTGGCAAACTCGGGTGTCCTGGGGTTGGCCGCTAACCTAAACCCTAAAACCCTAAACCCTAAACCTCTTGAATGAGGAATGTGCGTGAAATCCTACCAAGGGATCTCTGTATAATTAAGGCCGTATATTCCTTTAGGGATATATACATATATTATATAAGCTACCCCCCCCCCCCCCAAGACCTACCCCGCACGAATCCAAGAGCAAGGAACAAAAACTAAAACACAAAAAAAAGCAAGAAAATAACAAAAACTTTGGGGGACTTGCCCAAACCAAAAAACAAGAAAAAAAAACAAAAAAAACACAACAAACAAGAAAAAAAAGTGGGAGACTGTAGCCCCTGGGTCCGGGTCATAGTCTCCCAATTGTTGGGTGTTTTTTGGCTTTTGGTTTTTTGGTTTTTTTAGTCCCCCAGTTGTTTTTGTTTTTAGTGTTTTTGTTTTTTTTTTTTTATGTTTTTGGCTTTTTTGGTTTTGGGGGAGTTTTGTTTGGTTCCGTCTCCAGGTCACAGTCTCCCCGAAACCCCAAAAAACAGAAAATATTTGGAGATTATGACCCGAATTCAGGGGACCAGTCTCCCAATTTTAATTGTTTTGTTTTGGGTGTTTTTGGGGGGTTGCGGAGACTGTGCCCCGCAGACAGTGCGCTAGTCTCCCCAGATGTTGGCTTTAGTTGTTTTTTTTCGTGGTGTTTTACTGTTTCGTCTAGCATATATCTGTTTGGTTCCGTCTCCAGGTCACAGTCTTCCCAAAAACCAAAAGAATAACAAAAAAAAAGGAAGACTAGTCCCCCAGGATAGTGTCCCAAACTTGTGTTTCTGTTGGTTTTTGTTGTTGAGTGAGATTGTTTAGAAACAACAACCTACACCCAAAACAAACACCCACACACACACACACACACACACACACACACAATTGGGAGACTTGTTCCCTATGTTCGGGTCATCGTGTCCCCATGGTTTTGTATCTTTTTGTTTAGTTCGTAGTGTGTGTTAGTTTCTCGAACAATTGCTGCTACCGTCCTTTCTTCTACTAGACACACACACAGAAAATATAGGGAACCCGGCGCACTTTTTGATTGTAATTCTCTTCACGTTTTTCCTAAGAAAATGCCCATGTTTGTGGGTCTTGCCTCCCATGGGATGCAAAGAATCAGTACAAAGTGGAACCGATGGGGCGGCAGTCTCGCAACTCAGGCTTTTCTTCGGCTTTTATGGAGAGGTTGATCTTGAGGTAGGTCTTTGGGGGGGGGGGGGGGGGGGGGGGGGGGCGGGGGGGGGGGGGGGGGGGGGGGGGGGGGGGGGGGGGTTGCCATACATGCATAAAGAAACATCTTAACCCCTATGAGGGATCCCTACTTTAAGGCATCTTCCTTAATTCAGGGGTCTTGGGCTCTCTGGGTTCGTAGATAGGGTCCCTTCTACAGTTAAATCTATTCCAAAGCCCTAAACCCAAACCCCTAAACCCTAAACCCTAAACCCTAAACCCTAAACCCTAAACCCCAAGTGTCGGTGGTGTTTTCGTAGTGGTGCCGGTGGAAGCAAGGGTTCTCCTTCATCTCGGCCTCGAAGGCCTTCTCGCTCTTCCTTGGGTGGCCCAGTAACCATCTTTTCATAGGGGCACCCTTTTGGGAAGTTTAGGGCTTAGGGCTTAGGGCTTAGGGCTCAGGGTTAAGGGTTTAGGGTTAAGGGTTAAGTGTTTAGGGTTTAGGGTTTAGGGTTTCGGGTTTAGGGTTTCGGGCTTAGGGCTTAGGGCACCCTTTGTTGGGTTGGTTGTCTTACAAGGGAAGCCAGACCCCTAAACCCTAAACCCTAAACCCTAAACCCTAAAAAGAAAGCAAAAAGGGTACCGCTGGGCTGCAAGGCTTCCGCAAGCTGCAGATGTAGGACATCATCTCGTTGAGGAAGTGGCCGCAAATTTGGGCCTCCACTGCGGTGCCCTAAACCCTAAACCCTAAACCCTAAACCCTAAACCCTAAACCCTAAACCCTACATTTGCGCCTCAACTTCGGTGCAGCTCCGGAGGTTCATGGTGAGCATGACGGTCCAGCTGTTGTAAAAGTCCAGCACCAGAAACCTTGTTTAGGGTTTAGGGTTTAGGGTTTAGGGTTTAGGGTTTAGGGTCAAGGGTTTAGGGTTTAGGGTTTAGGGTTTAGGGTTTAGGGTTTAGGGTTTAGGGTTTAGGGTTTAGTGAACCTTGGGGGTTGTGTAAGAACTCGAACACCCCCCCAAAAGGTCATAAAGGCTCTCTACTCTACCACTCAGAAACCCCGGCGTCTTCATCCGAATCAGAAGCCGCGCGAACTTGCAGCAGAAGAGGGCATCTGCGTAGGACGTCAGGGCTCGGGGGAGGATCATCTCGGCCACCATGGTCTGCGTGGCTTCCTTGGGGACGGAATGAACCCTGGGTTTAGGGTTTAGGGTTTAGGGTTTCGGGTTAGGGTTTAGGGTTTAGGGTTTAGGGTTTAGGGTTTAGGCTTTAGGCTTTAGGGTTTAGGCTTTAGGCTTTAGGGTTTAGGGTTTAGGGTTTAGGGTTTAGGGTTTAGGGTTTAGGGTTTAGGGTTTAGGGTTTAGGGTTTAGGGTTTAGGGTTTAGGGTTTAGGGTTTAGGGGTCATATACCCTATACTACTGTAATTCCTACTAAGGGTAATATGAACCATAAAGCCTTTTAGGGTTCATTTCGTCCCCAAGGTTCTGGGCAATGCTTCAGGAACCACGAGGACTTCTCCTGCTCCAGTCGTGCCAAGACCTTCTCAAAGTTCAGCTTCTGCATCAGCTGCTCCTCCTTGACCTTTAGGGGGGGGGGGGGGGGGGATATAGACCCTCTGAACTAGGGTCCCTGTTTAAGAGAGCCAGAAAAGGGTTCAGAAGGGTTCCCTTTCCCTAAACCCTAAACCCGAAACCCCAGAAACCTTGTCGTAGGCTTCCTTCTGTCGCGTGAGGTTCCGTTGCACGTTCTTGTACTCTCGGCTGTGGGTGTCGATGTTATACTTCCTAGACCCAGGAGTAACCTAGGAATAAAAAAGGGTGCCCGTTTTGGTTTTATGGAGATTCTAAAGGAACCCCAACCCTAAAAGAAGGAAATAAGGGCTTTCTCCGGGTCCTAGTGACCCTAAACCCTAAACCGTAAACCCTAAACCCTAAACCCTGTTTGTATAAGCTTCCGATCCAGCTTGACTTTTGCCTCCTCCAGGGACTTCTGGCCTTGCGTCATCCTCGCCAAGACTTTCTCGTAGCCCTCAGTGGGCACCTTAGTTGCCCCGTAGCCTAGGAAACTAAAGGTGCACCTTGGGGGTTTAGGGTTTAGGGGTTTAGGGATTTAGGGTTTAGGGTTTAGGGTTTAGGGTTTAGGGGTTTAGAGGTTAGGGTTTAGGGCTTAAGGCTTAGGGTTTAGGGTTTAGGGTTTAGGGGGTTGTAATTGGAATTAGAATACCCCAAAAAAGGTTGAAAGGTTTTCTACTTTACTACCAAGGCACGAAGATGTCCTGCAAAGACAGCCGCCAGAAAGTCACGTAAAAGTCCATGGAGAGGCCCTCCTCCTCAATCGCCTTTGGCAGGCACTTGAACGCGATGCCCATCCTTGCTGTTGGTTAGTTGTCGGAATGAGCTACCCAAACTACTCCCTTTAAAAGGGTCATAAAGGGCCTCTAATTCCCTCATTCCTTGCTAACCAACACTAAGCATCAGCTGCTTCTGCAAGTCCGTCTCTTCGGGTGTGGCCACCATGGTGACCTTTCCCTCCGTCTTCGGAATGGGCGCCTTCCCGCGCGCGAAGGGGGTCAGCCCCGGCCTTAGCGCCGCATAGGCCACGTTGGGTTCTAGCACGCCGAAGAGCTGCTGGAGGGCTGGCATGAGCTTGATGTACTTCTCGCGTGGAGATGCCTGTAAAAAAAAGGGGCTCTTTAAGGGAGGGGGGGGGGGGTTCAAGGGGGGTATGTCACCCAAGGTTCCCTACTAGTACTCCCTACAACCCCCAAGCTTCCCGAAGGTTCCCTAGGTAACTACCCCCCCCCATGAACCCCCTCCCCCCTTAAGAACCTTATGAGCATCATGCCTGGGACAGGAAGTCCACGAGGCTGAGGAAGCATTCCATGTTCCCGTCGAGAAGCTTGCAGAGGATCTTCAGCGACCCTTCGTCGCTGTGGACCTCTGAAAAACCTTGGTAGCACAGCAACCATGTTTAGGGTTTTGGTTTTAGGGTTTAGGGTTTAGGTTTTAGGTTTTAGGGTTTAGGGTTTAGGGTTTAGGGTTTACCACATCATCATCATCATCATCATAAGGGTACCCTTCTTGGGATAGCTACTTTACAAGAGGGAACCTTGAACCAAAAAAAGAAGGGCAAAGGGGGTACCACTGGCCTACCAAGTTGGGATGTTCTCCCTTGCACTAACAGTCATTAGTAGGGATGATGGAAGTAGTCCCCTTTTATAATCTCTGCTAAGGACTGTGAATCTAAGGGGGAACATCCCAACCCTAAACCCTAAACCCCCAAAACCCTAAACCCCAAACCCCCTAAACCCTAAAACCCTAAACCCCAAAACCCCAACCCCAAGAAACCTTCCGACATGAAGTACAGCCTCTGCCGGCTGAGGCAGTCCCACAACGCAGGGGCCAGGCCGAGTTCCACCATCGTGTCCAGGAGTGCCTTCCTGTGTTGGCCTTTAAACCCTTTGAAGAATGTTAGGGTTTAGGGTTTAGGGTTTAGGGTTTGGGGTTTAGGGTTTAGGGTTTAGGGTTTAGGGTTTAGGGTTTACTCGGAGCTATCTCTGAGTCTGAGCAACTGAGCGCGACTGCACTGTGAACCAGCACAGGCGGGTTTGGGGGATTTGAATTTAGGGTTTAGGGGAGTTGTGTATGGGTGCGGGTCCCTTACGAACCCAAGAAATGAATTCAAACTCTCCCAAAAATCCAACCTAGCTTCTTTGTCTTTTCCTTGCGCTGAGGATCTGGACGTGAGCCAATGGACACGGACTCCAGACGTAACCGCGGTCCCCCAGCCAAGCAGGTGAGCTGCTCCATCGTGAAATCCTCTGGCTGGTTCTTAGTAGGGAATGAGGGAATGAGGTACCCTATATACTTCCTTAAAGGGTACTAAGTACTAAGAACCAGGGGGTCCTTCACCACAATGAGGCCGCCCATGTGCTCCATGAGCTTCTCCAAGACCACCCGGATGAGCGACTCACCCTTGAACTTCTTTGCAGAATATCCTTAGTTGCTGAGTTCATAAGCCCCCCCCCAAAAAAAAGTGTACGCTTTCAGTTCTATAGGGGGTTAGGATATCCCATAAAAAGTGTAAAGTGCACTCACTCAGCTACGAAGTATCTGCCCGTGGACTCCGGCACGTCATGCATCATTCGCTTCGCCAGCACCAGGAGCATGGCCACCAGGTTCGTCTGCGGGTGCTTCTTGTAGAAGCGGCCGATGAAGTCAGCGAAGTTGCTGAGCCAGGGTGAGATGAGGCCTTGGGAGCCCAGCAACCATCTTCTCATAAGGGCACTCTTTTTTTTGGGGGTTGTTTACCTTCTAAGGGAGCCCAGAACCAAAAAAAAAAAAGGGGGGTAAAGGGCACCACTAAGCCGCCAAGAGGCCGTCCGCCGGGGAGAAGAAGACCTTGGTCTCGGTGGCTGGTCGCTCGCAATTCCGCGTGAGGACGTAGCCGACGATGTCGGTCATGAGCTCAGAGCAGCGGTACGTGAGGTCCACGTAGGGCTGTATCATGTTGACGTTGAATCCAATCTCAATGTCCTTGAGCATGACCTCCACGATGGGGATGGGGTTTGTCTGGCAGAGTTGACAAAACACGGGATGTGGCCTGTAGGCATTGGGGTCTTCACGATCCCGTTCGGTTGTCTTGTCGCTTGACACGACCCGCTTCAGGATCTTCTTGGCTTCGAACTTCGCCTCCTCGTAGCTGTACTTCAGCATGAACTGGCTGTACCGTGTCTCCCAGCAGCTGTAGATCATGTAGCGCTGGAAGATTGTGAGCTGCTTCAGCACATTCCACGCCACGCTGCTCACGAAGGGGTTCGGCTTCGCTATGGAGATGGCCGGCAGCAGGTGCCTTTACTGAACTTGGAACCATAACTTGAACTGTTTCTTCGGAATCTCAATACCCAAAACTTACAAAATGTATTATTTCCAAGTCTCCCCAAGATGCTTGTAGATGATGGCTACAAGCCGGTCGTCAAGGATCCGGTTGGATGGGGCTGCGCTGTTCGCAGATGCCGCGGCCATGGCGGTGTTGCTGCCTTCAGGAGCCTCCTTCAGTGACAAGCCAAGGACCTGCCACATGCGAGTCAGCAAGATGTTGTCCGTGTGCATGTAGTATTCCAGGTGATCTAAAACCTGCTTGCAGGCCGGGGCAAAGTCTTGCAGATCTGCCGCCTGCCGGAGGTGTCCCTGAACGGGTCCTTCACCTGCAGGCAACATTGCGAGACCCCAAGCAAACCGCCGCACGTCCTTCTTCTGGCCGGGTACACCATGCTGCTTCGGAAGGAGCGGCTCAATAATCCACTTGAGCAGGTCGCACAGAGCTTGTCGAATGTAGTGGTTCATGCAGGGCCGGCAGATCCTGCGGAGCTGCGTCAGCATCACGCAGGCATTGCGCCAGTCATTGATGCTGATCATCGCCTCCACGAGCCTTATTAGGTCACTTCTCAGAAGTATGGTCCCCTTGTGGGGTCCTTATCATCAGGCGGCCCCTCTTATTTAGGAAATTTAGGGTACCCCTAACAGGGGTCAACAAAAGTACGAGAGAACTGGCCTTATCTTCTGGTTGAGCATGTGGTTGAAGTTCTTGGCGCAGCCATTGAAGTAGCGCCTGTCCCGCGCAAGATTCTGCTTGCCGCTGAGGTCCACGACGCTCACCTAGACCCAGGAGTAACCTAGGAATAAAAAGGGTGCCCCTTTTGGTTTTTAGGGGGATTCACAAGGGAAGCCCTAAACCCTAAACCCTAAACCCTAAACCCTAAAAAAAAAAAAACGGCCCTGCTCTGGGTCCTAGTCACTGTTTTCAGCTTGGCCTCATACCTGAAGTTCAAGTGAGACCACGCCTCATGGATCTTCTTCTCGCTGGGCTCCTTACTTGGCTGCACTCAGGAGGGTAGCTATAAATTAAACCTTTAGCTGCCTCAATAAGAAACCCAATAAACCCAAAAAAGGTAAGGATCTAAAGTTACAGTAAAGTACCACAAAGCTTAGTTGTGCAGTAGCCTAGAAAACTCAAGGGTTCAGCTTGGGGATTGTATAGGAATCGTCATGCCCCAAAAGGTGAACCTTGGGGATTTTTGTGGGAATTTAAAACATACCCCTAAACAGGTGAAAGGTTACCTGCTCCACCACTAAGGTTCCAGGTATAGGAACTAACAATCCCCCCAAAATGGTTAAAGGCCACCGGCCCTGCTACTAACAAGGGTTTATGAGGCACCGAAAAAGGCTAAAGGGTATCGACTCTGCTACTAAGGTTCCAGGTAGGACCACACCGATTTTTATACCCTAAACCCTAAACCGTAAACCCCTAAACCCCTAAACCCGTAAACCCTAAACCCTAAACCCCTAAACCCCTAAACCCCTAAACCCCTAAACCCTAAACCCTAAACCTCTAACCCCTAAACCCTAAACCCTACCACCAAGGTTCCAGGTAGGACCAGACCATCCGCAGATCAACGAGGTTCAGAGAGATCAGGGAAGCAGTCGCCAGGAACCTAGGCTGGCCCTTAGAAAGCCCTCTAGATCTAGGGTTTAGGGTTTAGGGTTTAGGGTTTAGGGTTTAGGGTTTAGGGTTTAGGGTTTAGGGTAGGAACAGATTCCTAAACATGATCCTCTGAAACCCACCAAATGAGAACAGTTCCTAAATATGACTCCTCTTAACCTCCTTAAGGGAGAAAATATTCCTAAATATGATCCTCTGAAACCCAGGGAGAAAACTTCCTCAATATGATCCTGTTAACCCAATCAAAGAAAATATTCCTGAACATTGCAGGGTTCAGGAGTTTTAGGGTTTAGGGTTTTGGACCCTCTAGAAAAAGGTTCATGAATATTGCAGGGTTTAGGAGTTTGAGGGTCTAGGATTTAGGGTTTTAGGGTTTTAGGGTTTAGGGTTCAGGGTGCAGGGTATCTTCTTCAACCCAAAAAAACGGGAAAATGTCAAAATGTCCCACACGGGCCTACCGAGGATCATGGCACTTGTTAACCATTTATAACTGTACTTACAACCGTGCTTATAACCCTATTAGGGGCACTTAAGGTGGGGTAAGTGGGTTATACGTACAGCTATCTTAAGCCCCAAGCCCTAAGCCCCAAGCCCCAAGCCCTAAACCCTAAACCCTAAACCCTAAACCCTAAACCCTAAACCCTAAACCCTAAACCGCCAAGTACCGAGGAGCTGTGACGCCCTGACATTGGGCTCCGGCCCCTTGGCGTCTTTGCCTGCGGCCGCCGGCGGCTGCCCGGGATGAAGCAGGAACCTTTGGATGGCCCCTTAGAAAATCTTTTGGGGGAGTTTAGGGTTTAGGAGGTAGGAGGTAGAGTTTAGGGTTTAGGGTTTAGGGTTTGGGGTTTAGGGTTTAGGGTTTAGGGTTTAGGGTTTAGGGATTATCTTCCTGAATATAAGGGCTCAGGGGCGGGGCTTGAGGGTTCGGAGTTTAGGGTTAAGAGGATCCTCTTAAACCCCAAAAATAATCGGGGGAACATAGGAGAAATGTCCCAACAAGGGCCTATATAATCCTTTACCAAGGTACTAAACCCAAAACCCTAAACCCTAAACCCGAAACCCTAAACCCTAAACCCTAAACCCTAAACCCGAAACCCTAAACCCTAAACCCTAAACCCGAAACCCTAAACCCTAAACCCTAAACCCCGAGGAACGAGGCGACCTTGGAGATCCGGTCCCGGCTGAAGCGGCGGAGCAGCGCCAGGATGGCGTGAGGCTTCTGACTTGGCTCCTCCTCCTCTGAGCTGCTGGGTTTAGGGTTTAGGGTTTAGGGTTTAGGGTTAGGGTTTAGGGCTTAGGGCTTAGGGTTTAGGGTTTAGGGTTTAGGGTTTAGGGTTTAGGGCTTAGGGCTTGGGGTTTAGGGTTTAGGGATATAATCCCTTCATAGGGCCCTAATTCCCTCATCCCCTACTAAGGACCAGAGAAACTCCTCGATGATGATCCGCTCGTAGATGTCGATCGCCATCGCGATGATCCTGGGTAGTTCTGTAACTTAGGGTCCCCCCTCTTCAAGGGTTTAGGGTTTAGGGTTTAGGGTTTAGGGTTTAGGGTTTAGGGTTTAGGGTTTAGGGTTTAGGGTTTAGGGTGCAGCCTTTAGATGGGTACCCAAAACAAGGGGGGCCTAATTTAGGAAGCCGCCCTCCTGTTGGGACAGAGGTAGCTGTAGCCCATCAGCAGCATGATGTCATCGATCACCTTACTGTTGGTTAGCAGGGAATGAGGGAACTAGGGCCCTATATATATATATATATATATATATCCTTTAAGGGACTATACACCTTTTGAACCAGGAGCTTGGCAGATGCCTGGAAGTGAGACGACACACACGATCACATACTGTCATCAGGTATAATCCCGAAACCCTAAACCCTCAACCCTAAACCCTAATCCCTAAACCCTAAACCCTAAACCCTAAACCCTGAAGCCAAAACCCTGCTAACCAACAGCAAGTCACGCTCTCGCGCGTCTTTGTGAGCTGGTCGCCCGTGCCTTCGACATCCAGCTCCAGGTGCAGGAGCCGATCGATGTGCATCATCAACCTAGGAGGGTTTAGGGTTTAGGGTTTGGGGTTTAGGGTTTGGGGTTTAGGGTTTCGGGTTCAGGGTAGGAAAATACGGGACCACTATAATAATGCCCCCCCAAATGGTAGGATTCCCTCAGAATATGGACCCCAATAAGGTACCCCCCCCCCCCTAATTTAGGAAACCCCCGAAACCCGAAACCCGCAAACCCAAACCCTAAACCCTAAACCTTAAACCCTAAACCCTAAACCCTAAACCCCAGACCTGGCGTAGCCCTCATTGTGCTCTCGCAGAAGGTTGAACCTCGCCACCGTGTACCGAGCTTTGGTCTTGGCCTTCAGGGGTGTGGGGTGTAGGGTTTAGGGTTTAGGGTTTAGGGTTTAGGGTTTAGGGTTTAGGGTTTAGGGTTTAGGGTTTAGGGTTTAGGGTTTAGGGTTTAGGGTTTAGGGTTTAGGGTTTAGGTCTTAGCTCCTAGCGACCCTTAATCTTCTTCCCCTACAGAACCCCTGATACGTACCTTATGTAGTCCCTAGAAAGCTAGGTATCCCCTACAGAAGCCCCAAAGAACACCCGAAGGCCCCTTATAAGGGTCCCTCCTTATTCGTCCCTTAGTCCCTTGGCCTGGCTCTGCTTCATAACCCTAAGCGATAATACCCTAAGCCCTAAACCCTAAACCCTAAAGCCTAAACCCTAAACCCTAAAGCCTAAACCCTAAACCCTAAACCCTAAACCCTAAACCAAAGAAGCCCTAAGATCCCTTGCAAGGGTCCCTCCTTATTAGTACTTACTAGTCCCTTAGTCCCTTGGCCTGGTTCTGCTTCTTCCGGAGGATGGTGATGTTGCACACCGATGGGGGCACCGTCTCCTTACTTCTCCAATAACCAAGGCAAAAAAAAAAATAAAGTTTACTGTTCCTACGAAATAAGGAAACCCAACCCTAAACCCTAAACCCTAAACCCTAAACCCTAAACCCTAAACCCCAACAAGTTTAAAGTTCAGCTGTTGGAGAAGTCTCTGTCTCAAGCGCCGAGGCTAGGAGCGGCTTGGAGATGACGCCCTCCCTCTCCAGGATGGAGCAGAAGTTGCTGAACTCCTCTCCTAGGTGTCGATTTAGGGTTTAGGGTTTAGGGTTTAGGGTTCAGGGTTCAGGGTTTAGGGTTTAGGGTTTAGGGTTTCAACAGTCCCCAAAATCATTCAGAATTAGGGCTCCATCGGCTCTATATTTAAGCAATCAGGGAAATTAAAAGTTATCCCGAATCGATACCTAGTCTCGGGCTTCTCTGCCCGAGGGTGCCTCTGTCGTGGCAAAGCCGGCGAGCCACAGGACATCCTTACTTCTCCAATAGCCAAAAGCTTAGGGTTTAGGGTGTAGGGTTTAGGGTTTAGGGTTTAGGGTTTAGGGTTTAGGGCCTAGGGTTTAGGGTGATTATTCCTGCTAAGTAAGGAAACCCAAAAAGGTTTAAAGTTCAACTCTTGGCCAAGTAAGCATCCACGAGGACTTGCTGCAGCGACTCCTTCGACGCGATTGGCGACAAGAGCTCCGCAGCATTCGATGCCTGCATCTGCCTGGGTTGGCCCTCTTAAACTCCGTGGGTTTAGGGTTTAGGGCTTAGGGTTTAGGGTTTAGGGTTTAGGGCTTAGGGCTTAGGGTTTAGGGTTAGGGTTTAGGGTTTAGGGTTAGGACAGAAATGTGTGCGAAATGGGCCCCCTTAAAAAGCCCAAGTTGAGGAACATGCAAAATCTTCCAAAGCCAACCCTGGCTGCCCTGCCAGGACGGCCTTTACCACCTCAAGCATCTGCCCGTAAGCCCGCTCGCGGCCCTCGTCCATCTGGACCATGGCTCAGGCGGCGGGGCTCGAGCAGAAGGAGCCCTTTAGACCGCTTAAATCAGGAAGAGGCCTTAAGTCATGTTAAGGGTCCAGCTTATACTTTAAGGTATGTGACTTAATTAAGGGGTAGAGTGTCCAGAAACAAAGCTAGGTTGCCCAGTAACCTAGGATTCACAAGGGTGTCCTTTGTTGCTTAAAGGGGTGTATAAGGGAACCGAAACCCCCGGAATAAGGGCACTACTGGGCATCCTAGAAAGTGACGCAGAGGCAGCTCTGGGATTACACAGCTCAGGAGGATCGTGCTGTCAAGGCTGACCCGAGCTGACAAGATACAAAGTCTTCTTAAATTGAGGCTATTACCTGAGTCTGTGGTGTGCGTCAGTGGCGGAGAAAAGTGCGAATACATGTCGGACATAGTGAATTCTGTTCGTGCCTGGCGTTTTGCTTTGAGTCAACGCTGCTCTTCTTCCTTGAGCGAAAAAATGTTTTTTTTACCACAAACAGCCATTTCATGAAGCTTTCCAACCATGCAAAAAACAAGTTGCTGCGGAAAGGTTTAGAGTTGAGGCTTAGGGAAATGACAGGCCAATAGACAAGAGACCCAACGTTTGGCCGCAAGCATTCACGTGGCGTGGGTTGGGACTGATTGTTTAAAAAAAAAAAGGTACCTTGGAGAGGCCACCGTGTATCTGCCCATGAGGCCATTGAGGTATCCCTAAACCCTAAACCCTCAACCCTACTCCTAAACCCTAAACCCTAAACCCTCAACCCTCAACCCTAAACCCTCAACCCTAAACCCTAAACCCTCATTCCTCAGTGCGCTTCGGCGCGCCTGGAGGTCGGCTGAGGCACTGCCATTCGCCTGCGGCGATGCGTGGTGCTGCGGCGACGTGTGGTGCTCCGAGATGGAGTTCTCAATCTTCGCCTGCTTGGAAGGGTTTAGCTTTTAGGGTGTACGGCCCAGTAATTAACCACAGGGGGGTTTGGGGTTTAGGGTTCAGGGTTTTAGGGTTTAGGGTTGGAAGCCCGCTTTGACTTAGGAAGTAGGAAGTAGGGTTTAGGATCTAGGGTTTCGGGTGTAGGGTGTAGAGTGTAGGGTGTAGGGTTTAGGGTTTAGGGTTTACGGTTTGGGGTTTAGGGTTTGGGGTTTGGGGTTTGGGTTTGGGGTTTAGGGTTTAGGGTTTAGGGTTTAGAGTTTAGGGTTTAGGGTTTAGGGTTAGTCAGTAAGGTGGGTTCTGGCGGATCACGCTAGCGTTTCTAGAAGGCACGAAGTAGACGTACTAAGTCGAAAGAGCTCCCACGTCAGTTGAGCTTTTTGGGGCTTAATAGGGATTATAGTTCCCCCCCCCCCCCCCCCCCCGACTAAACCCTAAACCCTAAAGCCTAAACCCTAAACCCTAAACCCTAAACCCTAAACCCTACTCAGGACCGTTAGGATGAGGGAGAACATCCCAAGTTTGGGTGGTGATCTTGAGCTCCCCATTGGTCCCCAACACTCCTGGGCCCTCAGCCCTAAACCTTGGTAGCCCAGAAATTAACCACAGGAAGGTTTAGGGTTTAGGGTTTAGGGTTTAGGGTTCAGGGTTTAGGGTTTAGGGTTCAGGGTTTAGGGTTTAGGGTTCAGGGTTTAGGGTTTAGGGTTCAGGGTTTAGGGTTCAGGGTTTAGGGTTCAGGGTTTAGGGTTTAGGGTTCAGGGTTCAGGGTTCAGGGTTCAAGGTTTATATTATAACAAGGGCACCCCTTTGTTGAGGTTCGGCTTGGCTATTCTCATAAGTGGAACCCATAACCAAGAAAAAGGGTACAGGGTAGCACAGGGGTACCCAGAAACCCTAAAACCTTGTAACACTGAGACCCCAAGACACCGTAAACCCTAAACCCTAAACCCTAAACCCTAAACCCTAAACCCTAAACCCTAAACCCTAAACCCTAAGCCCTAACAACCTTAGCGCCTTCAACCCCCACAACCGCGGGTCCAAGGCGCCATGGCGCGCCGGAGGCGCGCCTCGGAAGCCAGCAGCAGCGCTTCGATCTGCCGAGGGATGTGTTAGGGATCGAGTAGGGTTTAGGGGTTTAGGGGTTTAGGGGTTTAGGGGTTTAGGGTTTAGGGTTTAGGGTTTAGGGTTTAGGGTTTAGGGCTCTGGATTTAAGCGTATGTAATGGGTGGAATAGCTGTCGACGCACCAAGACTTGTGCTTAGCACCAAACCAGCCCAGGGAAAACCACGTGTGGGAGAAAAATCCTGGGCCTCAGGAACGCCAGCCGGCTGCCGGTAGGCTTAGGGGCTTAGGGCTTAGGGTTTAGGGCCTGGGTTTAGGCTCTTGTTTCTCCGGGACTTGGCGTCTGGGGATTCAGCGTGCGGGTTTAGGTTTGGGGCCTTGGGGTAGTTTCATGTGCCCTTAATATGGTCCCTTACCTCCTTTTACAGGGTTCTGATGTATGGGCCCTTAATTTGTATAGGGCATGTAAGGGGTATATAAGGGTTACCCGTTTAGGGGCCCATACTAAGGGACCATGCTAGTAGGGTTAGTAAGCGTGGGTTGTGGGGATTCTAGGGGTCACTAAGTAAGACATACTATTAATTTAGGGGTTTGAGGTCATCGCATGGATGCCTGCCTCCCTGAACTTCAAGGGCTACACCCTAAGCTCTAAACCCGAAACCCTAAACTTTGACCATGGACTACTAAGCCGTCCACCCTAAACCCTGAACCCTGAACCCTAAACCCCTGCCCTGAACCCTAAACCTAAACCCTAAACCCTCATTACAGACCCTAAGGCCTCCTTCACCGAGCTGCTGAAAGGGCCCTGGCACGCTTTGAGGATTCAGGCTGGGGGGCTTCGACCCGCCATCAGCCATTACCAGTGCATCCTCACTTCTAGTCTTAGGGTTTTGGGGTTTAGGGCTTAGGGTTTAGGATCCTCACTTTCTGGTCTACTATTTGCCGAAGAACCCCAACAGGGTACAAGATACTGATCCTCACTTTCTGGTCTACTTTTTGCTTAAGAATCCCAAAAGATTACAAGATGATGATCCTTACTTTCAAGTCTACTATTTTGCTTAAGAACCCCAGAAGTTCACAAAACAAATGATCCTCACTTTCTGGTCTACTATTTGCTTAGGAACCCCAAGATATTACAAGATAATGATCCTTACTTTCTGCTCTACTATTTTGCTTAAGAATTTGAAGGGATTATTACATGATAATGATCCTTACGTTCTGGTCTACTATTTGCTTAAGAACCCCTAAAGACTACAAGATAGTGTCCTCATATTGCCCATATGGAGGTTTCCGAAATTCAGGGTACCTTGGTCCTTATTATAAGGGAATCCTACTATTTGGGGTCTACTGTAGGGGTCCCCTATCCCCTGTTTTCGTAGACCCCCTACTTCGAGTATCCCGCGGACCTCTTATTACAGTTTCGCATGCGATATAGGGCCCTTTCTGGAATCTGGAGCAGAGGATCCTCCTGCTGCTGCGCCCTAAACCCGTTTTCAAGGGTTTAGGGTTTAGGGTTTAGGTTTTAGCTTTAGGCTTTAGGGTTTAGGGTTTAGGGTTTGGGGTTTAGGGTTTACGGTTTAGGGTTTAGGGTTTAGGGTTTAGGGTTTAGGGTTTAGGGTTTAGGGGTCGAGGTCCGTTCCAGGGAACCGGCAGAGGGCGACAGGCGCTCCCGGACAACGAAGCATACTTTGGACTTTGGCTTGGGTTTTAGGGCCTGGGGTAAAAGGGTTTAGGGGTTTAGGGGTTTAGGGGTTTAGGGGTTTAGGGGTCTAGGGGTTTAGGGTTCAAGGCTTTTTGGGCTTAACCCCTTGATGGTGCCTTGAAACCCTCAAGCCCTGCTGGACCCTTGGAGTTCCAGCAAAGCTTGGGCTCAAAAGGGTTTTGGTATGAGGTAAAGGTTGGGTACTGATAAGTAGGGTTTGTCGTGCCCGCAACAAGGCTATAAGCATAGTTGCCGGTTTTTTTTTTTATTCGCCTACCGAACCCCTAAACCCTAGACCCTATATTGGCGGCGCTTTTGCGTCTGGATCAAAAACCCTCTAAACCCTCCAAGCCCTCTAAACCCTCTAACCCTTTAAACCCTATAAACCCTCTAAACCCTATAAACCTATAAACCCTGCAAACCCTAGACCCTCAACCCTAAACCCCATAACCCCTCTTAACCCTCTAAACCCTCTAAACCCTCTAAACCCTCTAAACCCTCTAAACCCTCTAAACCCTCAACCCTAAACCCTGTGGCCTGGCGGGTCAACGCCATAAAGTCTAAGATAACCCCAAACCCCAAACCCTAACCCCTAAAAACCCTAAACGCCAAACGCTAGAAGCCCTAAACCCCATGGCCTGGCTGGCCAACGCCGTAAACTCTAGCCCTAGAACCCTAAACCCCAATGGCCTGGCTGGTCAACGCCACCTTCTGCGCGCTCTTGGGAGGTTCGGGGGGTCCCCGCTCCTGACCAGGGCAGCTGCTTGTGACTGCTGAGGGGTTCGGGTTTCAAGTTTGGGGTTTAGGGCTTAGGGTTTGGGGTTTAGGGTTCAGGGTTTTTTGCACCCGCCGAGGTTTAGGGTTTCGGGAGTCTGCCTCCAAATCGGTGTGCCTAGGGGTTTCTTGTCTTGCCACCCGCCATTGCAGACCAGCCACACTGGGGGGGTTACTGACCTACTGTTACGCAGTCTTCAGGGTTCAGGGTTTGGGGGTTTCGGGGTCAGGGGTTGGGGTTTCGGTTCAGGGTTTAGGGATTTCGTGTTCAGGTTTTGTGGGAGTGGGTACCAAGAAATGGAGGCTACAGCACTGCACAATCAAATGCAATCACCCCAATTAGTTGAAGCCCTAAACCCTAAGCCCTCAACTTATAAGCCCTAAACCCACATCCCCAAACCTGAAACCCGAAACCCACGACCACAAACCTCAATCCCTAAACCCTAACAAAAACCCCAACTGAGCCTAAAACCTCCCAAACCCGAAACCTTAAACCCTAAACCCCAACAAAACCCTAAACCCTAAACCCTAAACCCTAAACCGCCCTACACCCTCGAGGTTTTGACGCGCTCGGGGCGCCTCAGGTAGTGTCAACAGCGGCGGCGTGTTGCCGAAATCCTCCAGTTTGGCCACCGGGGCTTCTTGGCATTTTTTTAGGGAGGTTTTGGGGCTGAGGGCTTAGGGCTTAGGGCTTAGGGCTTAGGGTTTAGGGTTTAGGGTTTTTTTCACTTGGTACACTTCTCGATTAGGGTTTTGGGGTTTGGGGTTTAGGGTTGGACATCACACAATCTCCTCGTGTTGCTCCCCTCGTCCCTCTGCCCTCCTTCTTCCGATGCTCTCCTTCTCTAGAAGAAGCCCCTAAACCCTAAACCCTAAACCCTAAACCCTAAGCCCTAAACCCTAAACCCTAAACCTGCCAGACTACGAAGCTACATTCAGAAGAGACGCCTCCCTGTACAAACTTGCAGGGCCATCCGGGGTTCTTTCCCCAAAATAGGGATGCTTGGCATGTTGTGTGTTTCGGGTTTAGGATTTAGGGTTTGGGGTTTAGGGTTTAGGGTTTAGTGTTTCGAGTTTAGGGTTTAGGTTTTTTTTGTTTTTTTTTTTTTTTTTTTGGGGGGGGGGGGGGGGGTTCCTGTAAACGAGGGCCTTAAGATTTCGAGGGCGAACAGAGGTGATGTACCCCTGCCGTGGAGCAAGGGTTTAGGGTTTAGGGCTTAGGGTTTAGGGTTTAGGGCTTAGGGTTTAGGGTTTAGGGTTTAGGGTTTAGGGCTTAGGGTTTAGGGTTTAGGGCTTAGGGTTCCGGGTTCATGCTGCGCGTTGCCGCGGTTTCAACCCGACGTCCTCTTGGGACTCCTCGAGGATGGGTGCGTGGTCCTCGTCGCATGAGAGCTGCAGAGTAGGGTTTAGGGTTTAGGGTTTAGGGTTTAGGGTTTAGGGTTTAGGGTCTAGGGTTCAGGGTTTAGGGTTGCGAAGGCTTGACTTGAAGGATCTGAAGCATGATGTACAGGTTCATATCCTTAGAATCTCCAGCAACCCTTCTCCCCCTACTAGCTAACATCCCCAAGCCTCACAAAACCCTACAACTCTGAACCCCTAAACCCTAAACCCTAAACCCTAAACCCTAAACCGCAAACCCACGCCCTCAGCGCCTCGAAGTGTACCTGCACGCGGAGGAACTTAGGAGCTCTCCGGAGCTTTCGGGGGGGGGGGGGGTTGGGGTTTTAAACCCTTAAACCGTTTAGGGTTTAGGCTTTCGGGTTTAGGGTTTAGGTCTTCTTAACTTATTCTTGTTCTTGTTCATATGATTATGCTTATTCTTGTCTTATTGTTATTATTGTTCGTATTTGTCTTCCACTTATTTGTTTGTTCTTTGCTGCCACCAACTGGGGCCTTGAAGGGTTCGGGGTTCAAGGGCTTTGGGGTTTAGGGGCTTCGGGGTTTTGAGGGTTTAGGGGTTTAGGGTTTGAGCTCATTGAAAAAATACACGGGGTTTGCCACGTGCTTTGGGGCTGCCACTGGGCTCGCTACTGATCTTGCATGTCAGCTTGGGCCTAAGTGCCCGAAAATGGTGCAGTTGCAAGTGCAGCCAGAATTGGGTAACAAGGACCCCTAAACCCTTAAGTACAGTTATACCATGACTCCTCGTGCCCTGGGCAACCTTCTCAAAGGCAGAAACACCCACTTTTTTTCCAAATCCAGAGCCTCAAATCCCCCCAACCTCTCTTCCACTGAGGCAAGTCTATGGTTCCCCTAAACCCTGAGCCCTAATTTAGGGTTTAGGGCTTACCCTAAACCCTAAACCCTAAAGCCTAAACCCTAAACCCTAAACCCCCGCGAAAAGCCCATACTTGGGGGGCTTGATGCTGTAGTACAGTATGGTTGTGAGATTCTGGGTACGGGGTCGTTCGTATCCACTAAAGTGGAAGCGGCACGGACCCTCCAAAACCAAACCCTACAAGCTTCCTAAGCCCTGCTTTTGGGTGGGGGTTACTTGGGACCCTAAACCCTAAAGCCGACACCCCAAACCCTAAACCCCAAACCCTAAACCCTAAACCCCGAACCCTAAGCCCTTTTTTTTGTTGGCACCCCTGAACCCCTAAACTCTTTAGGATGAGCGGGCAGACAGTGGTCATGGGTTGGGATGTTCCCCCTTATACGGGCAGCCCTTAATTTGGATTATACTTGTGCGGGGGGGGGCGGTACTATAATCCATACTGAGGACTCTGAGCATAAGGGGGAACATCTCAAGTCTAAACCTTAAGCCCTAAGCCCTAAACCCTAAACCCTAAACCCTTACAATAAGGGGGGAAGATCCCCTAAGTCAGGCGGTAACCCTAAACCCTAAACCCTAAACCCTAAACCCCAAACCCTTACAATAAGGGGGCAAGATCCCCTAAGTCAGGGGGTAACCCTAAACCCTAAACCCTAAACCCTAAACCCTAAACCCTAAACCCCAAACCCCAAACCCTTACAATAAGGGGGGAAGATGCCCTAAGTCATGGGGTAGGAGATGGTCCGGGACCCCAGCAGGATGGTCCAAGTCCTCCGGCGTCAGCACAGACAGGTCCCTCGGCAAGACATGGTAGCTCTTGGCATTTCTATAACCCTAAACCCTAAACCCTAAACCCCTATGGACCCAGAAGCCCTAAACCCTAAACCCTAAAAAAAACAAACAAAAAAAACGTAACCCAAAAACCCTAGACCCTACACCCTAAACCCTAAACTACTCTACTTACTAAGCAAAAGTTCTTCCGAGCAGGGAAAACCCCGTCCAAGCAGCTCCATGGCAACGCTGGGGCCTTCTCCCATGCGGCCCTTAGTCACGGCAAGCGTCAGCTTGTCAATCGACTCCTCGTCCGAGTGTGCTTGGAGGTTCATGGTACTTGTTAACCAATTTAGAACTGCACTTCTCACCCACTTGTAAGCCCCTTATAAGTACGGCTATAAGCACGGGTACTATGAACCTCCAAGTGAGGGTTTGAGACGCAGGGTTCGTGGATTGAAGGGCTTTGGGCACTGAATTGAAGAGGGTCTAGGGCTTGGGGTTGAGGGTTTAGGAAGGATTTCCAAGGTTCGGCTTGGGGCCCGCTTTATTTGGTCCGTTTGGAATGGAGGGTAGGGGGGAACAGTAGGGAACAGTAGTAGCAAGCGGGGCCATGGTAATGACGGAGAGGATGTTAATAGTAATAGCTCATCATCAGCATCATCAACATCAGCAGCATCGTAGTCATCGCAAATGACAAGAGTCATAGTAGTAAGGGCAGCCTAAACTCTAAACCCCAAACCCTGCTACCTACTAAACCCTTTTTGCACCCAGGACTCTAGCAGATTGCTGGGGCTCCGGCGACGAACGAAGAGCTACTAAACCCTGAAACCCCACGAACCGGCGGGTCTGAGGCGTGGGATGCGGGCTTGAAGGGCACCCAGGCAAGGTTCCCGAGAGCCCTTGTGCAAGGGCCGGGTTTGGGGCGTGCAGGCCCTAAATCCCCACGACCGATTTAGCGTTTAGGGTTTAGGGTTTAGGGTTTAGGGTTCAGCACTCCGGGTCGAGCAGCTTTATGGTTAAGCTTTATTTACGGCTCGGATATAACACCCACCCACCCAGAGAATCCCACTACATTGAGAAAGCCAAAAACGGCCAAATTCTGAAAATAAAGCGGCCAAATTCTGAAAATAAAACGGCCAAATTCTGAAAATAGAGCGGCCAAATTCTGAAAATAAAACGGCCAAATTCTGAAAATAAAGCGGCCGAATTCTGAAAATAAAGCGGCCAAATTCTGAAAATAAAACGGCCAAATTCTGAAAATTAAGCGGCCAAATTCTGAAAATAAAACGGCCAAATTCTGAAAATAAAGCGGCCAAATTCTGAAGCGGCCAAATTCTGAAAATAAAGCGGCCAAATTCTGAAAATAAAGCGGCCAAATTCTGAAAATAAAGCGGCCAAATTCTGAAAATAAAGCGGCCAAATTCTGAAATTCAATTAGCCTTTGGCCTGATTTTGGCTCATTCTGAAAATAAAGCGGCCAAATTCTGAAAATAAAGCGGCCAAATTCTGAAAATAAAGCGGCCAAATTCTGAAAATAAAGCGGCCAAATTCTGAAAATAAAGCGGCCAAATTCTGAAAATAAAGCGGCCAAATTCTGAAATTCAATTAGCCTTTGGCCTGATTTTGACTCATTCTGAAAATAAAGCGGCCAAATTCTGAAAATAAAGCGGCCAAATTCTGAAAATAAAGCGGCCAAATTCTGAAAATAAAGCGGCCAAATTTTGAAAATACAATTAAGGTTTAAATATATATGGTAGAGAGGGTTTAGAACCTAACCCGAAACCACGCAACAACTTTCAGCAGACTCCTTCAGTTGCTGGAAGCCAACCTCAGAGAGGTTGTACAACTCCTGCGATGGCTTCAGGAGGGCCTTTTTGGAACTTGGGGGGGGGGGGGGGGCTTGGACCCCACGCCCTCAGCCCTGAAAGCCTTAAACCCCTAGAGCCCCCAGAAAATAAAAATAAAAATAAAAAACCTTTAGCCCCGAACCCTAAACCCTAAACCCCAAGCCCCAAGCCCCAAGCCCCAAGCCCCAAGCCCCAAGCCCCAAGCCCCAAGCCCCAAGCCCCAAGCCCCAAACTAAACCTTAACCTGGAGGTTCGTAGCCCGGCACTTGTAAATCAAATCCTCAACCACGAATGGCTCTCAACTGCAGCCCTGAACTGCTGGCTTTGGGATTGCTGAGGGGGCCTAGGGCTTAGGGAAGTTTAGGGCTTAGGGTTTAGGGTTTAGGGTTTAGGGTTTAGGGCTTAGGGTTTCGGAAAAAACGGCCCGTGGCACGAACAACCTCTCGGTCTTGGTCAATGAAATGCTACTCGGACTGGACTCATGGCCAGTTTTCAAGGTAGGATGATAAGCAGCCTGCAGAAAGTTAAAAGAGCTGGTTGTAGCTGTAACCCAACTTGCCCTAGTTAAAACTATGCACGAACCTCCAAGTACCCGTGTACCTCATCTAGGATGACCCTTAAAACCCTCTGAAAGATATTCCTGATCCTCTTAGAATAGGGCTTTGGGGGTTATTTTGGTAAGATTACAAAAGGACCATGAGGGAGTATTATTAGCAATTATTCCGACCCGTATGTTACCTCATCCACGGCTTAGGGGTTCGGGAAGGTTACGGTTGAAGAATGCCGGCGCCGTCACCACCGAAGAAACGTCTGCAACACCTACATTGAAGGCTGGAGAGAATACCCCAAAGACCAACCAAGCAACCCTAGTAACCCTAAACCCTAAACCCTAAAGAGAAGAAGGTTGCACCGGGGGATCTCCTCCTGCTGCTCCATCGTCCGCAGCCTGCCATGTGCATTGCAAAGGGTTTAGGGTTTAGGGTTTAGGGTTTAGGGTTTGGGGTTTGGGGTTTCGGGTTTCGGGTTTCGGGTTTCGGGTTTCGGGTTTAGGGTTTCCAGCCAGGTTGCACCCTAAGAAACGGCCATAGTCGGTTTAGGGGGGGACATTCCTCAAACAGATCCTCTGCGGCCCAATCATTCAGATTGTCCCAGGGGCCGGCTTCGGGGTTAGGATGTAGGGTTTAGGGATTGGTGTTAAGGCTTGCGAGCGTCTACTCTTTGGGGCTTCGGGTTTCTCACACCTGTTTGCAAGGGCATTGTTGTTTCCACATGCCCTGGCCACGAAAACTCCTACCCCTAAACCCGAAACCCTAAAGATTAAACCCTAAACCCCTAAACCCGAGGCTTCCCGAAAGCGAGCCGAGGAGGGCATGTTGTACTTGATGAAGCGGGGAGCCGTCTTGGAGTCGTGCACCTTTGCGGGGGTGTAGGGTTTCGGGTTTAGGGTTTGGGGTTTAGGGTTTAGGGTTTAGGGTGGTTGCGGGGCTGCCCGAGGCCCTCCAGGGCACGGGATAAAGATGCTTTCAATGCGACTTACCACAAGGGTTTTAGGGTTTAGGGTTTGCGGTTCGGTTTTTTTGCATTTTGGTACCCAAAGAGACCAATACCCCTAAGTTCAGGAATACACCTTGAATCATATTCAGGACCCCGAAATAGACGAAGGTATATTCCTTAACACTAAGGGTTTTGGGATCTTTTGGCAGGGTGAGCTTGGGTTTGTTCCATCTCAGGGTTTCGGGGTCGTCGCATGAAGCTTGGCTTTCTGGACAACTCGCATGAACCCTCTCCGGGACCGCAACACGCAGTGCTCGCCGTTTAGGGTTTAGGGTTTAGGGTGTAGGGGTTTAGGGGTTTAGGGGTTTAGGGGGTTTAGGGTTTAGGGTTTTGTTTCTGCTTTCAGGGCTTCAGGTTTGCAGCCGCCTGGGTTGTTATGGTTGTTGCCTTGAACTCAGGACCCTAAACCCTAAACCCTAAACCCTAAACCCTTTCACCGGCCTTGGGGCACCTCGATCGGATGACCGGATCGGCAGAGAGTTCCCAATTTGACTAAGGCGAGACATCTGGGAAAGCCATAAGCGGGTTCCATGTTCAACTACAGCATTCCTCGCGTTCTGTAGTTCTACAGTGAACAACTTGCATGACGTTCCGAACCTTGAAATCCTCAGCCCTGCTAGCCCTGCCAGCCCCAAACCACCCTGAACCCTAAAACCTAAACCTTGAACCCTAAAGCCTAAACCCTAAACCCTAAACCCCAAACCCAAAACCCTGGTAATCCCTAAACCCTAAACTCTAAACCCTACACCCTAACCCCCCGAAGCCAGCCCAGGGAGGTCTCCAAGAACTCGAAGTCCGAGGCCGGCACCCATCGACTGAGGGGCCAGATGAAGTCGGAGGCCTGCTTCTCAGGTTTTGAGAGGTTTAGGGTTTAGGGTTTAGGGTTTAGGGTTTGGGGTTTAGGGTTTAGGGTTTAGGGTTTAGGGTTTAGGGTTTAGGGCTTAGCGTCAAGGGGTGTGTGTAGGGCTTCTTCAGGGCGAAAAAAGCATCACTGCCTTTATCATGCACTAGCAAGCAAAAAAACACAGCCTGCTAGACACCCGAGAGCATGTAGAATACTAGGGCGACGTGAAGGAGATGGCCCGCACGCCTCGATCGAGCCCGAACCATTCACCTCATGGCGCTGGAGGGGCGGGACTCTTGGGACCTCTGACTGCTAGGGGTTTAGGGTTTAGAGGTTTAGGGTGGAGGGGGTTAGGGCTTTGGGGTCAGGGTGAACTTGGCAGCTCTTTTGACTTCGTAAGTCTAAGGGGTTGGGGACTATTTGGCCGGGGGGTTGCAGTCGCAGCTGCGACGCACGTGATGCGAGTCGGCCGGAATTGCAAACCCTAAACCCTAAACCCTAAACCCGAAACCCTAAACCCTAAACCCGAAACCCTAAACCCTAAACTGCAGAAGTTGATCAAAACGTGCAGGCCGTGCAGGCCAAGTCACGTCGATCATCTGGAACAACTGCTCCAGATCGACTTCGTCGATGTCCATAACCTTGGGCACTTGGAGGTTCATAGTACTTTTTTAACCAATGATAACTCTACTTATAACCCACTTATAAGCTCCTTAACTGCCCTAAGATGGTTATAAGTACACTTAGAAGTACAGTTATAACTGCTTAATAAGCGCCATGAACCTCCAAGCAGATGCTCCTTCTTCAGAAAGTTCTGAAGTATGGGGCCCTTGGGTTTTATGGGGTATATAAGGGGGATTTTTCAGGAGTCCCCCCGTTCGAAGGACCGCGTAACTAGCCCGCGATGCCCTAAGGCAACAGGCTTGACAAGTTCAAGCTGTGACCTGCGTCAGGCGCTGGCCGCAAAGGCATTGTTGGTTCAGGGCTTAGGGCTTAGGGTTTAGGGTTTAGGGCTTAGGGTTTAGGGTTTAGGGTTTAGGGTTTAGGGTTTAGGGTTTAGGGTTTAGGGTTTAGGGTTTAGGGTTTAGGGTTTAGGGTTTAGGGTTTAGGGTTGCAGGGGCCCCCTTTGTCTACGCGTCACGGCCGAGCAGCGCGGAGACGACTCTGGAACTCGGGGTCTTTACCTTGGAGTTGGTCTTGAGGGTTTAGGGTTTAGGGTTTAGGGTTTAGGGTTTAGGGTTTAGGGTTTAGGGTTTAGGGTTTAGGGTTTAGGGAGCAATGAGTCCTCGAGGAGTTCAATACTTACTGTTGGTTAGTAGGGAATGGGGGAATGAGGTACCCTCTATAGTCCCTTAAAGGGTATATATAGGGCTCATTCCCGGCTAACCAGCAGTAAGAATGCCCCTTAATTAAGGCATATACCTCAAATTATTTTCAGGATCCCTTTATAATTTCATGCATATTCCTTCTTAACGGGGTCTTGGGCTCTTTGGGTCCCCTCCCCCTAATATTCAACCCCCCCCTACTAGGGAGCTCTTTCGCCTTGGAGCATTTAGCCCCCTCCCCCTGATATTAAACCCCCGCTACTTAGGAGCTCTTTCGGCTTAGTAACTGGACGAGAAGAAAAAATCCGACGGGTTGCGTGCACCTTCTATAAGTTCGTCCAGAGTGACCCTGCCACTCCCGTCCTCACGGAGGCACTCCGGGTCTGGGGCGGGCTTCGCGATGTCTAGTATGCTCGGGATTTAAGGGGTCTTGCGGTTTCAGGGTCGGGGTGTTTCCGACTGCGAGAGGGAGAGAGAGAGAGAGAGAGACAGGACAGAGAGAGAAAGAGAGGGATAGAGAGAGAGAGAGAGAAAAAAAAAAAAAAAAAACGGGGGGGGAGGGGGCATGGAATCTTGCAGGAACCTGAAGCCCCAAGGCCTTGGTCCTGAACCCAAAGTTTCGGGTCCCAAAAAGCCCTTCTTGCTGCATCCCTAAACCCTAAACCCGAAACCCTAAACCCTAAACCCTGTTTACACCCCATGCCCCAAGCCCCCAAGCCCCCAAGCCCCCAAGCCCTGACCCTGAGCCTAAACCTGAAACCCAACAAAAACCTTGGAGGCCTGGTCGATCCGCTTGAAGAGCTTCTCAAGGAACCTCTTTTGGGGGGCACCCCAAGGACCGTTGAAGTCTTTGAAGGGGTTTTTGGATGGGCTTTGAGGGATCTCGGGGTTTTGTGAGGGTTTCCTCGAGTTTCACAGGCTGCCCGCGCCCAGGGGCCTGCGTAAGGGGTGTCATGAGCGCCAAGTTGAGGGGGAAGCAGACACACTGCCACCCCACTCCTTTCGGAATCATCCTCGCTCAACCTGATTCCTCAGCCCTATACGCCTGCTTTGCGCCTGGATCAAGGGCTTTTGGGTTCAGGCTTCGGGGAATGAAGGAAGGCCATGCAACCGTGATACACCGAGGCATATCTTCTACACAACCCGATGGCCAGGGAGCTTCGTGTCCTTCTCCAGGTCATCCTCCATCTCCTCCTGAGAGACCCACTGCGTCCGACGCCCCTTCATTCAGGTATCCTGACACCGACCCCGAGATAGGAGTTCCCAAGCTAGGGTGTCACCTGAAACAAGGCAAATATTCCCCTTGCAGACAGCCCAAAAGCTCAGAAACCGCCAGCGTCAGCATTCAGCAGTCCTGTCGCAGGTGCATTTAAAATATAGTCGATCCCAACTTCAAAGCAAAAACCACTGAGGCCCGATTTTCAACGAGGGCTCTCTCAAGTGCCTCGCTCTCAAACACCAAGCCACATAAACCCCTCAGGGCACTCATAACCCCCAAAGTAGAACTGCACTTACAAGCTCCCTAAGTCCCTTAAGTAGGGTTATAAGTACACACGCCATCTGGTGCTAAAGTGCCCATGAACCTCCAAGCAAACCATTCAAACAAACTCGCTCGCCAATCGAAGCGCTGCCAGATTCAGGATGTCGTGCGAGCGGGCTTCCGCAAACGTGTCGACCTAAGGACGCAGCTTTGCTGGGCTTAGGGCTTCATTTGTTTAGGGCTCGGAGGTGCCTGGGGTTTAGGGTTTAGGGTTTAGGGTTTAGGGTTTAGGGTTTAGGGTTTAGGGTTTAGGGTTTAGGGGTTTCTGCAAGCACTCTCTGCAACAGAAGGCTCCACGCTAGGGCAGCCAGCCAGGCAACCCCCACCCCTGCACTCAAAGGGTAACCTCAGGCAACCCTAAGCCCTAAACCCTACTCCCTAAACCCTTTTTGCTAAACCCTAATCCCTAAACCCTAATCCCTAAACCCTAATCCCTAAACCCTAAACCCTTAAGCAGTTTACTAGGATGGCCCAGGATGGCCAGAGAAAAACCCTCTGAAGACTGTTCCCAAGCATGACCCTCTTGAAACCCGACAAGGGTAAAGATATGAAATCCCAAGGGCCTGCCCAATCCAAAAACAGTGGCTACTATCTGCTTAAACGGGTTTAGGGTATAGGGTTTAGGGTTTAGGGTTTAGGGCTCCAAAAAACAAAAGATCGTATGCCCTGTATTGCGAACAAGGGCGTGACGGGAGAGACGAACCCGGACTAAAATGGTTGCAAGGGATTATGGTTCAGGATTTGGGGATCAGGGGCTTTTGCAGCTACACCCCAAAACACTCCCTAAACCCTAAATCCTAAACCCTAAACCCTAGTCCCTAGACCCGAGACCCTAAACCCTAAACCCTAAACCCTAAACCCTAAACCAACTCGCACTCTGCCCCGCCACGACCACGGCCACGATGAGGTTGAGCCTCAAGCTGGCGACCCGATTGTGGGACGTATGAGGGTTAAGGGTTTAGGGCTCAGGGTTCAGGGTTTAGGGTTTAGGGTTTAGGGTTTAGGGTTTAGGGTTTAGGTTTAGGGCTCAGGGTTTAGGGTTTAGGGTTTAGGGTTTAGGGTTGAGGGCTTCCGAAATTAGGGGTACCTTATTGGGGTCCTTATTATCAGGGGACGTTACAGTGCTGTGAACTGGGTCCAACTACTTTGTTTTGGCTCTTCGGTCTCCCAGTTCGTAATCTTTCAGGCAGCGTTTTCGGCTAATTAGCCAAGGAACACTAAACCGGGTTTAGGGTTTAGGGTGAGGGTTTCGTATAGGGTTTAGGGTTTAGGGTCTAGGGTTTAGGGTTTAGGGTTTAGGGTTTAGGGTTTTAGGGTTTTAGGGTTTTAGGGTTTAGGGTTTAGGGTTTAGGGTTTAGGGTTTAGGGTTTAGGGTTTAGGGTTTAGGGTTTAGGGTTTAGGGTTTAGGGTTTAGGTTAGGGTTTAGGGTTTAGGGTTTAGGGTTTAGGGTTTAGGGTTTAGGGTTTAGGGTTTAGGGTTTAGGGTTTAGGGTTTAGGGTTTAGGGTTCAGGCAAGGTGCACCCCGAAGACCAGGGTCAAGAGCGACCCGATGAAGATGATGGCCGTCTCCGGGTATCGCAAGATGATGGGCGTGGCCTGTACTTCGGGTTTAGGGTTTAGCGTTTAGGGTGTAGGGTTTAGGGTTTAGGGTTTAGGGTTTAGGGTTTCGGGTTTGGGGTTTGGGGTTTAGGGCTTAGGGTTTAGGGTTTAGGGTTTAGCCTTTAGCTAGAAGGGCACCACAATCTGATCCCAAATAGCCTAGGTCAGCTACAAGTACCCAGGAACCTTCAAGTTTCCGAACTGGAGGTTTAAGGTTTAGGCGGTGAGAGGGGGGGATGTTCTGCCCTGTCTATGTGAAAGCCACGGAAGGCTCTTTGGGCTCGTCGTTATAACTGGGGCTATGAGCAGGGTATCTGGGGTTGGTCTGTTGTTGGCCATGCCCTTCTGCCTAATATATGCCCGAAACCATAGATGCCTAGACATGGGTTTAGGGTTTAGGGTTTAGGGTTTAGGGTTTGGGGTCTAGGGTTTAGGGTTTAGGGTTTAGGGAACTCCAAGTAGGGAGCTGGGGTTCCGCAAACACCTCAACATTTGCGGCTCTTCTTTGGAGATTCTTCCTGTCTTGCAGCTGACACCTTTTTGGGGGCTTAATATCGGGGCCTTAAGAGTTAGAATGGGATTTAGGGGAGGGGGGTTCATTATAGAAGAATAGAAAAGGGACCATAAGGGAACACTATTTGGTACTTATTCCGACCCTAAACCCTAAACCCTAAACCCTAAACCCTAAACCCTAAACCCTAAACCCTAAACCCTAAACCCTACGTAAACCCTAAACCCTTTACCAAGACCGAGTTGCCATTTCTCCCCAGCCGTCGCCCGCAATGACCGTCTGGAAGAGCAGCAGGTTCCTCAGCAGGATCCGAAGCCCCGAACATCCAACTAGCGAGCTGCTGAAGCCTCGAACCCTTCTGAGGTTTCGGGTTTAGGGTTTAGGGTTTAGGGTTTAGGGTTTAGGGTTTAGGGTTTAGGGTTTAGGGTCTAGGGTTTAGGTTTAGGGTTTAGGGTTCAGGGTGCCTCGAACCCTGAACCCTACACCCCGTCTTCAACAGGGCATCCAACGCCCCTCCAAACCCTGCGTTGGGCCGATTTCCTTCATCTCAAAGGGGTCAACACTCGCGCCCCTGACGCTGCCAAAGGTTTCCCTTCATGTACTCCTGACCTGGCCGCTGTCTTACCTTGGGAACCTTTTAAAGGGGTCAAGGGGGTGAAGGCTCGCACCCTAGGGTTGCTAAATGTTTCACTTAATATACAGGGCTTTTAGGTTTTGGGTAAGAAAGCTGTGGGCACAAGGGTTTAGGGTTTAGGGTTTAGGGTTTAGGGTTTAGGGTTTAGGGCAAGAAAGGGCCGGAGAGCGCATGGAGCACCGAGGACGTGGAGAGGTAGCAGAAGTCGTTGCCTGCGCGGCTCTTCTTCTTTGCCCAAACACTAAACCCTAAACCCTAAACACTAAACCCTAAACCCTAAACCCGAACCCCCAACCGCCAATTGGAGTTTCAACTCAGCTGGCACAGGGCTTGCAGAAGTTTCAGCCTAAACCCTTTTTATGAACCAGACTCTGGCTAAACCCTAAACCCTAAACCCTAAACCCTGAACCCTGAACCCTAAACCCTAAACCCTAAACCCTAAACCCGGAGACCCAGGGCCGACCATGAATTGTACGCAACCTCAAGCCCTCCCAGCCGTCAAGGAGGCTCAGAAGGGTCTGGGGGTGTAGGGCGTTTACGTGTTTAGGGTTTAGGGTTTAGGGTTTTGGGTTTTGGGTTTAGGGAACGAGTTTAGGGTTTAGGGTTTATAAGGCTTAGGGTTGAGGGATTATGCGTTTAGGGCTGACGGAGGTTTCGGATTGGCGGTCCAGGGGTGTACTTGGATGTTCATGGGTAGTTCCAATAGGGTGTATACAATACCCGAAATAATGCGTTATCACCTGTTGCAACCCCAGCTACCCTGCATAGAAGCCCAGATATAATGCCCTAAACCCTAAGCCCCTAAACCCAGAAGCCCCTAAACCCCTGAAACCCCCAAGCCCCTGAGCCCCTAAGCCCCTAAACCCCTAAACCCCTAAACCACTAAGCCCTGTAGTGGAGAAGGCTTCCAAAGGATCCGAGGCTTCTTGGGGGCGAGGCGCTACAATCGTCGAAGATGCCGTCCGCGCTCATCCGCTGCACCAGGGGGTTCACGACCTTTTGCCGCCCTAAACCCTGAACCCTACACACCTTTTTACCCTCAACCCTTGGGAAATCCTCTGAACCCCCTTGACACCCTTTTTGCATCCTAAGCCCTACACCCTGGCGGCGTTTGGGGCTTTTGGGCGCCCTGAGGGTGCGCCGAGTGCAAACAGCAGTGTAAGAGTTCATAGGGTTTAGGGTCTAGGGTCTAGGGTTTAGGGTTTAGGGTTTTCAGGGTTCAGGGTTTAGGGTTCAGGGCGTTGGGACTTAGATTTTGGGGCAACCGCTGAGGTAGGTAGGTTTCTGAGTTCACCCGTGCTCTAGCACGTCCGCACAAGCCGCTGCTCAGTCCAAACACTACAAGCCAAAACCTTCTCATGTCTACAAACCATTGAAGCCACAAACGGTCTGAACCCCAAACCCGAAACAAAACGTGTTGGAACCCCGGCCAGTCCGATGAAAGGACCGCCGGCCATAAATTCCCCAAAACCCTAATTCCTAAACCCTTTTGCAACTGGGACTTGGTGACTGCCAGAAAATCCCTAAACCCTAAACCCTAAACCCTAACTCCTAAACCCTAAAGGGACTTGGGGTTTAGGATCTTTGGCTGGAGAGCTCATGGACTGCAAGCATCTGCCTCTACGATCAGCATGGCCCAAACCGTCATGACGATGAAGCAGAAGAGGAACCTCAAAGCGATCCGCACCGGCCTTCCCTGTATCTCTATCTCTATATATATATATGAGCATATATATATATATATGTATGTATGTTATATATAGCGCAAACAGCGGGCCCCAGCCACCACAGAGGTCGAGGGTCTTAGGCACCCCCCCCCCCCCTCCCCCACTGCAGGGTTTTGTAAGCGTTTTTTAGAGTTTATAGTTGTTTTAAGGCCTTCGGGGTTTACCGGGGGTTGTTAGGGTTCTGGGTCTTTAGGGTTTGTAGGGTTTATAGGGTTTGGGTTTCGGGTTTCGGGCTTGGGGTGTTTGAGGCTTATGGCCTTTGGGTTTCGGGGCTTTTTGGCTTTTGGTTGAGTTTAGGGTTTCGGAGCGAGAAAGACAAACGTTGGGAGTCTCTGTGGCTTGGCCTACGCGCGGAAAGCCCGGACGGCGAGCCCTAAGCCCCAAGAACCCAAAAATCCGAGACCCCAAGCCCTAAACCCTAAACCCTAAATCCTGAACTCCAAACCCCATGCTCCCCGAACCCGAAGCCCCATGCCCCAAACCCTAAACCCTAAACCCCTAAACCCGAAACCCTAAACCCTAAACCCTAAACCCCCTAAACCCCACAAAACCTGCCACCCCACACTGACCAGGCCACGACCACATCAGGGTCTTCAGGCAGGTGGACATCATGGTGACCAGCTTGTACCTGGACCAGGGGTTTTAAAGGCTTCAGGGTCTAAGGGTTTAAAGGTTTTTGAACTGTGGTGACCAGCTTGTACCTGGACCAAGGGTTTAAAGGTTTCAGGGTTTAAAGGCTTAAAGGTTTAAAGGTTTGAAGGTTTAAAGGCTTAAAGGTTTAAAGGTTTAAAGGTTTTAAAGGTTTAAAGGTTTAAAGGTTTCAGGGTTTGAAAGGTTTCAGGGTCTAAAGGTTTTTGAGGTTTTGAGGTTTTTTGTTCATGCAACTGTGGTGACCAGGGAGCAAAGCTTTCAGGTCGAAACAAGGTTTGAGGCTAATTCTGGTTTTCTCTTGAGGTTTTGGGGCTGTAAAGGTTTGGGTGTTCAATAAGGCTTCAAGGTTTTGAGGGTTTTCGTGTTTTTGTGAAGGCTTCGTGAGTTAGGGGCTTTGGAGGTATCAGGGCTTGGGGGTGTGAGGGCGTTGTACAGATCTTAAGGTTCCAGGGCTTTAAAGGATTTTGAAGCTTCAGGGTCTGTGGGTTTCAGGGGCTGAAGGGTTGCCAGGGTTTAGGGCCTGGGGAGGAGGGTGGGTTTAGGGTTTTGGGCTTCAGGGTCCTGGGCTGTAGGGTTTAGGGTTTAGGGTTTAGGGTTTAGGGTTTTGGGTTGAAGGCTTCGCTTTGGGACTTGCCGCTCAAACTAGCCTACCGGGGCACAAAGGGTTGGGGACCAGCGCGGACAGAGAACACAAGAAGCTGTAGATTCACTGCAATAGGCCATATTCATATAGAGGCAAGTCTTGACGGACCAAGCTATCAGCCACGCCTGTGCAGACAAGACCGAAGGGCCGAAACAAAACGAGACGTGCCCGGAGATGGGGTGAGGCATGAGGGGGCCAGGTCTGTCCCAAAAAAACCCTCAACCCTAAACCCTGATGGGGTTTTGAGAAGAGGAAGCAATTTGTTCAAGGCAGTCATCGGGGCCATGCCCTAAACACTAAACACTAAACCGTAAGCCACCAGCTGAGTTTTCGATGGGGTGCTGGCATAGCCTTCGGGCGGCAAGGGGACACCCCTGAAAACCCTGAGCCCCAGACCCTGTACCCTGGTATAAGGCCCCCCTGGTAGGTTGAAAGCTACCTGCTCACCAAAGTTTCACACGGGACCCTCTTCCGCTGATAGGCCCACCCGTGTCTGAGAAACACGAAGTGGCACGAAGCAATACGGTTACTTGGTAGCCCAGTAACCATAGTATAAGAAGGGTGCCCTTTTTTGGGCTGCTTACTTTATAAGGGAACCCACAGTTAGGTCCCAAATTTAAGAAGCACATTGGCCTCAGATGAACACAACTCGGGAACCTTGAACCCCCCCAAAAAAGGGAACAGGGTACCACTGGGGTACCAAGGTTTCTGAGGGCCTTTAAAGGGGGGTGAGAGGTGCCCGTGCCTAGGGCCGAGCTGAACTCTGAGGCGCCACTGGCAGCGCCCCCGGATCATAACAGACCCACCGGAACCCTAAACCCTAAACCCTAAACCCTAAACCCTAAACCCTAAACCCTAAACTGGGCGCCACGAGCATCGCCCCAGGGCTGCTGGAAGCTACGGTCTGAGCTGACATTGCACCGCACTGCTGTCACCACCATGCTCAGCACCTGTGCGCCCCATAGTAGGGTTTAGGGTTTAGGGTTTAGGGTTTAGGGTTTAGGGTTTAGGGTTTAGGGTTTAGGGTTTAGGGTTTAGGGTTTAGGGCCTAGGGTTTAGGGTTTAGGGTTTCATATAAACAACAATAAAAAATGATTCCCAAGGGGGATGAAGGCACGGCCCCAGGTCACAACAGATCCATCGCCCAGAATGGCGGCGAAAGCAAACCTGGAAGCTTCAATCTGTCTCACGTCCTTCAGCTGAGCACTCACATCTCGACTGTCACCACCAAACTGAGAATCGCCCCAGGTCACGACTGACCCGTCGCCCAGAATGGCAGCAAAAGCCGATGTGGTGGCTTGGACCTGCTGTACATCTCGCAGCTGACTTTGCACTGCGCTGCTGTCGCCACCAGTCTTCGCATCGCCCCAAGTTGCAACAGACCCATCGCCCAGAACGGCAGCAAAAGCACAGCCTAACATATGGCTGGTGGCTTGGATCTGCTGCACGTCCTTCAGCCGATCTTTCACAGCACTGCTGTCGGCACCACTCTTAGCTTCGCCCCAGGTCACAACAGACCCATCGCCAAGAATTGCAGCAAAAGCAACGCCTAACATATCACTGGAAGCTACAATCTGCTGCACGTTCTTGAGCTGACTTCGCACCGCTCTGCTGTCGCCACCCTGCTCAGCACGGCCCCAAGTCACAACAGACCCATCGCCCAGAATGGCAGCAAAAGCCGATGTGGTAGCTTGGATCTGCCTCACATCCTTCAGCTGAGCACGCACATCTCTGCTGTCGCCGCCGGCATCGCCCCAGGTCACGATGGAGCCATCGCCAAGGATGGCAGCAAAGGCTGTGTCAGTAGCTTGGATCTGCTGCACGTCCCTGAGCTGATGTTGAACAACACTGCTGTCGCCACCGTACTCAGAATCGCCCCAGGTCACGACCGACCCATCGCCAAGGATTGCAGCAAAGGCACCGCCCGACATGTCACCGGAAGCTGCGATCTGCTTCACGTTGTTGAGGAGACCCTGCACAGCACGGCTGTCGCCGCCTCTGTCACCGTTGCCCCAGGTCACAACCGACCCATCGCCCAGAATGGCAGCAAAAGCCGATTTGGTAGCTTGGATCTGCTTCACATCCCTGAGCTGACCCTGCACAGCACTGCTGTCACCACCAAGGTGTGCATGGCCCCATGTCACGACCGACCCATCGCCCAGAATGGCAGCAAAGGCCGCTTGGGTAGCTTGGATCTGCTTAACATCCTTGAGCTGACCCTGCACAGCACTGCTGTCGCCACCATTCCTAGCATCACCCCAGGTCACAACAGACCTATCGCCCAGAATGGCAGCAAAAGCTGTGTCATTGCCGCGAATGTGAACGCTGCACATCTGCAGAATGAGCGCATCGCCGCTCTGCAACTTACATTCCTCAAGCGTGGAGGCTAGGTCCAGCACGCTGCCGGAGGGGTCCAAGAGTCTGCCCCTGCCAACTGCCAGAGCCTTCTGTGCTCGGCTCCTCAACGCTTCTACAGTCTCACAAGGTCCTGCTTCCAGCGAAACTGACCTGCCACTTAGCAGGCCCACCTCGACAGCGAGAGCCATGATGCTACACGGGCGAGCGCTCACTGCTACAAAGGGTCACCGGGTACTAGGGCTTTACCAGGTAGTGGAAAACAACCTGCCATGCTCCTGATGAAGATGGGTAGGACCACTCAAGGGCCTTGCGTTCCTAAAGGCGTTTTGTGGCACCTGTCAAGACGCCGAGCCGAAAACAAACTCCCCAACAGCAACCTCAAACTCGAACCCCAGGAAGGTGCAACATGATAGGGATATAGCTACGAGGCCCTTATATTCCCTATATATTCCTACTACATTCTTGGGGTTCCCTGTTTGGGGTTCGTACTAGGACTTTGTCAGTTTTTGAAGCCCTAAAGCCCTAGGCCCCCAAAGTCCTCGAAGCCCGAACTCCTAAGGAAACCCGAAGCTCAACCCTAGCAACCCTAAACTCTCGAAACCCTAAGCCCCGGAAAGCCTGAGCCCTGGACCCTAAACCCTAAACCCTGAACCCTAACCCCTAAACCCTAAACCCTAAACCCTAAGCCCTAACCCCTAAACCCTAAACCCTAAACCCTTCAAATCCTAAATCCCTCCAGCCCCAGCCAAGTTGCAGCTCGCGCAGCGCTCGGATCTTCCGCAGCAGTCGCATGAGCCGGAAGATCCTGCACAGGGATTAGGTTTAAGGGATTAGGGTTTAGGGTTTAGGGCTTAGGGTTTAGGGTTTAGGGTTTAGGGTTTAGGGCTTAGGGATCTTTAACAGGGTTCTTAAGGGCTTTTGCAGGAAGATCCTGCATAGGGCTTTGGATCTTTTTTCGGGGTCTTCAGGGTTGTTTACAGGGTTTTGTTAAGGGTTTTGAAAAGGTGTTTCAAGGGTTCTTTAAGGTTTATAGGGTTTCTATTCGGTTTTTCTAAGGGTTGTTTGTGCTTGCGGGCATTTTCGGTGCTTTTCTTCGGGGGTTGCTTGGGTTTGCTTTAGGGTTGTTGTTTTTTTAAGGCTTCGGGTGATCATGAGAACATGACGAATACAGCACTGTCAGCTTCCCTAAACCCTAAACCCTAAACCCTGAACCCTAAACCCTAAACCCTAAACCCCAAACCCTAAACCCTAAACCCTAAACCCCAAACCCCAAACGCATCCTCAGAGCCCTGAAAGGGCAAAGAGAGCCGCGCCTTGCTAACCGAAGCGCCCTTAGCAGGCTCATCTTCTGGACCAGCTCCTAAGTCCACAGGAGCTCTGTGTGGGTGTGTGTGTGTGTGTGTGTGTGTGTGTGTGTGTGTGTGGGGGGGGGGGGGGAGGTTAGGGTTGAGGGTTGAGGGTTGGGTTGAGGGTGAGGGTTTGAGGGTTGAGGGTTTTGAGGGGTGAGGGTTGGGTTGAGGTTGAGGGTTGAGGGTTAGGGTGTGGGGGGGGGGGGGGGGGGTGGGTCTTAATAGGGTCTATTTGGAAGCTGGGACTCGGGTTTTCTTATAGCCATACACGTTTCCACGAGGGTACGCTGCTGTCACGTCAGTCGTACTATGGAGGCCTCAGGAACAAGAACCAGGTAGTTCCTCTTTTCTCTTCTCTTTTTCTCCTCAATCCTAAAGTCGAAGGCTCTCGTGAGGAGAAGAGAAGGGAGAGAAGGAGGGAAAGATAAGAGGAACACGATTTTCATGGGAAGAGCCAAGAAAAGAATAGAAGAGAGATAAAACAAGGCGCAAAGAAGATGGTACTCTTCTTTATCTATCCTCTCTCCCTTATCTCTCCGTTCCCTCTGTCTTTTCGAAATGAGAAAAACAAAAAGAAAGATGAAAAGAAGAAGGGTTAGGAAAAGAGCCGAAGAGATAGGCCGAAAAGAGGGGTATGGTGAAGTACGGCAAAGGTCCACGCACAAGGAGTCACCTTCTGCTTACCCTTCCACTGCTTGATTTTACAAGCTCCTTTCTTGTGTTTTATCAGTTAAAATTAAAAGGAAACAGAAGGAGAGAAGGGAAAGGGAAGTGAGAGAGGAGAGACAACAAGGAGGCCATTTTAATTTCCTGTGAGTTATCAAAAGGAATGCAATATTATGGGAAGAGCAATGGAAAAAAAGAGTGGAAGAGAAATTAAGACAGGAGAGGGAGGTGCAAAAATAAGGCAAAGAGAAGATGGTGCCGTTTTCATCTCACCTCTCGTTCTTATCTTCCTCTTCTCTGGTTCTTTTCCCTGTGAAATAAAAAAACAAAAGGAAGGACAATGAACATATAAAGGAACCCGTTTTCGTTTTCCGTTTGGGCACAAGGAAAAAAACAGAGGCGATAGGGCGAGAGGAGGGGTTTGCTGAAGCATGGGGAGGGTGTACGGGCAAGGGGCCAACTCCGCCCACTTCCCCCATCCATTGAAAGAGGAAAAGGAACAGGGCCTCCATTCCCCTCTTATTCTTCCTTTCTTGCGTTTTTGTCGTTTAGAAGGGAACAGGAGAAGAGGAGGGAGAGAGAAGGAGAGAGGAGACATAAAAAGGGTTGCATTTTTAATGGGAAGAGCAAAGAAAAGACCAGAAGAGAGATGATGGGAGAAGAGGGGGAGACAAAACAAGGCGCACAGAAAATGGGCAGATAAGAAGAGAGGAAAGGGAATGACCAAGTACAATGAGGAGTTCTTCAATTTCCCTCCCTATCTCTTATGTTACTTTTCCTTCTTGTGGGGTGTCCCTTTTTCTCTTGAAGATGCAGAAAACGATTGAAAAGGACACCCGTTCCATCGCCCATATGTAGGGAAAGAGAGAGAATCATGAGCATCAGCTGGGCTTGCTGCCAATCCAACATGGGCGTCCCTTTTAATCGCATTCTGTGTCCTTTTTTCTCGCTTGAAGATGCAGAAAACGATCCAAAAGCACATCTGTTGGAGGAAGAGAGAAGGAGAGAGGAGAGATACCAAGGATTGCATATTTAATGGGAAGAGCAAGGAAGAGAATAGAAGACAGATGAATAGAGAAGATGGCGCTCTTCTTTATCTATTCTCTCTCCCTTGTTTCTCCCTTCCCTCTTTCTTTTCGAAATGAGAAAAACAAAAAGGAAGAACTATGAGAAGGAGAAGAGTAAGGAAAGGAACAGAAGAGATAGGCCGAGAGGATGAATATGATGGAGTATTATGGAAAGGCTCACGCGCAAGGAGTCGCCCTCTGCTTACCTTTTCACTGCTTTATCATATGAGTTCCTTTCTTGTGTTTTATCAGTTAAAAGGAAGCGGAAGAAGAGAAGGGAAAGGGAAGTGAGAGAGGAAAAGGATGCTATGTTTCCCGAAGCGTGCTGCAAGGAATAGAAGAGACAGGAAGCAAGGAGACGGAATCACAAAATAAGGCGCAAAGCTGTACATATCATCTCTCCCTTGTCTCTCCCTATTCCCTTTCGAACTAGAAAAAACCATTCTTGCTTTTCACAGATAGGTTCCCTCTCTCCTCTTCAGGAAATCCCCTTTCCCTTATGTTGCTTTTTGAAGCGAATAAGAAAAATAGCAGATAAGAAGAGAGGAAAGGGTCAATTTCCCTCCCTATCTCTTATGTTGCTTTTCCTTCTTGTGGGGTGTCCCTGTTTCTCTTGAAGATGCAGAAAACGATTGAAAAGGACACCCGTTCCATCGCCCATGTGTAGGGAAAGAGAGAGAATCATGAGCATCAGCTGGGCTTGCTGCCAATCCAACATGGGCGTCCCTTTTAATCGCAGTCTGTGTCCTTTTTTCTCGCTTGAAGATGCAGAAAACGATCCAAAAGCACATCTGTTGGAGGAAGAGAGAAGGAGAGAGGAGAGATACCAAGGATTGCATATTTAATGGGAAGAGCAAGGAAGAGAATAGAAGACAGATGAATAGAGAAGAGGGAGAGACAAAACAAGGCGCAGAGAAGATGGCACTCTTCTTTATCTATTCTCTCTCCCTTGTTTCTCCCTTCCCTCTTTCTTTTCGAAATGAGAAAAACAAAAAGGAAGAACTATGAGAAGGAGAAGAGTAAGGAAAGGAACAGAAGAGATAGGCCGAGAGGATGAATATGATGGAGTATTATGGAAAGGCTCACGCGCAAGGAGTCACCCTCTGCTTACCTTTCCACTGCTTTATCATATGAGTTCCTTTCTTGTGTTTTATCAGCAGAAGAGAAGGGAAAAGCAAAAATTGAGCCCAACATTTTAGGACCAGGGCTTGCGATCTGACTCTTGGAGCAAAAATCGATTCCAAAATCTTAGGGACCAGGGCTTGCGATGTTACTCTTTGGAGCAAGAAATGAGCCCAAAATCTTAAAGACCGGGGCTTGCGATTTCACCTTTTGGAGCAAATACTGGGCCCAAAATCTTAGGGACCAGGGCTTGCAATTTGACTCCGTGGAGCACAAATCGACCCCGAAATCTTAGGGACCAGGGCTTGCGATTTGACTCTGTGGAGCACAAATCGACCCCGAAAACTTAGGGACCAGGGCTTGCGATTTGACTCTTTGGAGCAAAAATCGACCCAAAAATCTAAGGGACCAGGGCTTGCGATTTTACTCTTTGGCGCAAAAACTGGGCCCCAAATCTTAGGGACCAGGGCTTGCGATGTCACTCTTTGGAGCAAAATTGAACCCAAAGTCTTAGGGACCAGGGCTTGCGATTTGACTCTTTGGAGCAAAAACTGGGCCCAAAATCTTAGGGAGCAGGGTTTGCGATTTGACTCTTTGGAGCAAAAACTGGGCCCCAAATCTTAGGGACCAGGGCTTGCGGTTTGACTCTTTGGAGCAAAAATTGAACCCAAAATCTTAGGGACCAGGGCTTGCGATTTGACTCTTTGAACCAAAAACTGGGCCCAAAATCTTAGGGACAAGGGCTTGCGATGTCACTCTTTGGGATCAAAACACAAATTCGAACCCAAAATCCTTAGGGACGCAGGCCTTTGCGATGTGTGACTCTTTGGAGTGCAAAAACTAGGCCCCAAATCTTAGGGTCTGCCAGGTGCTTTGCGAGTTTGAACTCTTTGGAGCAAAAATTTAACCAATCTCAGGTACCAGGGCTTGCGATTTGACTCCTTCGGGCCAAACCAACTGGCCCAGCATCTTAGGGACCAGGCTTGCCGATGTCACTCTTTGGAGCACATGAATGCAAAAGCTTATGGGACACCGGGGCCTGCGATTATGACTCTTTGGAGCAAAACTTGAACCGCAAAATCTAGGGACCAGGCTTGCGCATTGCCTCTTTGGAGCAAAACTGGGCCAAGATCTTAGGGAACCAGGGCCTTGCCGGCTGACTCTTTGGAGCAAAAATGAAACCCAAAATCTTATGGACCAGGACTTGCGATGTCACTCTTTGGAGCAAAAACTGGGCCCCCAATCTTAGGGACCAGAGCTTGCGATGTCACTCTTTGGAGCAAAAATTGAACCCAAAATCTTAGGGACCAGGGCTTGCGATTTGACTCTTGGGAGCAAAAACTGGGCCCCAAATCTTAGGGACCAGGGCTTGCGATGTTACTCTTTGGAGCAAAGATTGAACCCAAAATCTTAGGGACCAGGGCTTGCGATTTGACCCTTTGGAGCAAAAACTGGGCCCAAAATCTTAGGGACCAGGGCTGGCGATTTGACTCTTTGGAGCAACTGGGCCCAAGATCTTAGGGACCAGGGCTTGCGATGTCACTCTTTTGGGCAAGAAATGAGCCCAAAATCTTAGGGAGCAGGGCTTGCGATTTGACCCTTTGGAGCAAAAACTGTGCCCCAAATCTTAGGGACCAGGGCTTGCGGTTTGACTCTGTGGAGCAAAAATTGAACCCGAAATCTTCTGGACCAGGGCTTGCGATTTGACTCTTCGGAGCAAGAAATGAGCCCAAAATCTTAAGGACCAGGGCTTGCTTTGGAGCAAAAAACTGAGTCCAAAATCTTAGGGACCAGGGCTTGCGATTTGACTCTTTGGAGCAAAAACTGGGCCCCAAATAATAGGGACCAGGGCTTGCGATTTTACTCTTTGGGGCAAGAAATGAGCCCAAAATCTTAGGGACCAGGGCTTGCGATGTTACTCTTTGGGGCAAGAAATGAGCTCAAAATCTTAGGGACCAGGGCTTGCGATGTCACTTTTTGGAGCAAAAACTGTGCCCTAGTATTGGGGGGAGGAGGGCTCGTGATTTAGTCTTGGGAGGAGGCCCGGGCTCGTAAATTAGTATTGGGGGGAGGCCCGGGCTCGTGATTTAGTATTGCGGGAGGCCCGGGCTCGTGATTTAGTATTGGGGGGAGGCCCGGGCTCGTGATTTAATATTGGGGGGAGGCCCGGCCTCGTAATTTGGAGGCCCGGGCTCGTGATTTAGGAGGCCCGGGCTCGTGATTTAGTATTGCGGGAAGGCCCGGGCTCGTAATTTAGTATTGCGGGAAGGCCCGGGCTCGTAATTTAGTATTGGGGGGAGGCCCGGGGTCGTGATTTAGTATTGGGGGGAGGCCCGGGCTCGTGGTTTAGTATTGGGGGGAGGAGGATGCCCCAGCCCCCACCCCCCAAATGAATTACTTGAATTAATTGAAATAATTGAATTAATTCAATTAATTCAATTAATTGATTTATTTCCAAAGGTGAGGTGGAATTAATTTAATTAATTGAATTAATTCAATTATTTCAACTAATTCAAGTAATTCATTTATTTCCAAATGGGGGATTCCCCAGCCCCCACCCCCCCCCCCTTTGGAAATAAATGAATTAATTCAATTAATTCAATTAATTGAATTAATTGAATTAATTCAATTAATTCAATTAATTCAATTAATTCATTTATTTCCAAAGGGGAGGTGGAATTAATTGAATTAATTGAATTAATTCAATTATTTCAATTAATTCAATTAATTCATGTATTTCCAAATGGGGGGGATTCCCCAGCCCCCACCCCCCCCCTTTGGAAATAAATGAATTAATTGAATTAATTGAATTAATTGAATTAATTGAATTTCAATTAATTCAATTAATTCATTTATTTCCAAAGGGGAGGTGGAATTAATTGAATTAGTTGAATTAATTCAATTATTTCAATTAATTCAATTAGTTCAATTAATTCAATTAATTCATTTATTTCCAAAGGGGGGGGAGGGGTGGGGGCTGGGGAATCCCCCCATTTGGAAATAATTGAATTAATTGAATTAATTGAATTAATAGAATTAATTGAATTAATTGAATCAATTCAATTAATTCAATTAATTCAATTAATTCAATTAATTCAATTAATTCAATTAATTCCACCACCCCCTTTGGAAATAAATGAATTAATTGAATTAATTGAATTAATTGAATTAATTCAATTAATTCAATTAATTCAATTAATTCAATTAATTAATTAATTCAATTAATTCATTTATTTCCAAAGGGGGGGGGTGGGGGCTGGGGAATCCCCCCCATTTGGAAATGAATGAACTAATTGAACGAAATTATTTAAACTATCGCGGCTCGATTTGGCCAAATTTTGCCGGGCAGCCTGCGGGCAAAATTTGGCCAAATCGGGCTGCTCTTCGTATGTCATGAGAAATGCGCGGCTCGATTTGGCCAAATTTTGCCCGGAGGCTGCCCGGCAAAATTTGGCCAAATCGAGCCGCGCATTTCTCATCGCGTACGACGAGCAGCCCGATTTGGCCAAATTTTGCCCGCAGACTGCCCGGCAAAATTTGGCCAAATCGAGCCGCGATAGTTTAAATAATTTCGGGCCTCCAGAAAGGCGCGGCTCGATTTGGCCAGATTTTGCCGGGCAGTCTGCGGGCAAAATTTGGCCAAATCGGGCTGCTCGTCGAACGCGATGAGAAATGTGCGGCTCGATTTGGCCAAATTTTGCCGGGCAGCCTCCGGGCAAAATTTGGCCAAATCGAGCCGCGCCTTTCTGAAGGCCCGAAATTTTTAAACTATCGCGGCTCGATTTGGCCAAATTTTGCCGGTCAGCTTCCGGGCAAAATTTGGCCAAATCGGGCTGCCCTTCGTATGCGATGAGAAATGCGTGGCTCGATTTGGCCAAATTTTGCCCGGAGGCTGCCCGGCAAAATTTGGCCAAATCGAGCCGCGATAGTTTAAAAAATTTCGGGCCTCCAGAAAGGCGCGGCTCGATTTGGCCAAATTTTGCCGGGCAGCCTCCGGGCAAAATTTGGCCAAATCGAGCTGGGGGGGTGGGGTCTGGGGAATCCCCCCCATTTGGAAATAAATGAATTAATTGAATTAATTGAATTAATTGAATTAATTCAATTAATTAAATTAATTCAATTAATTCCACCCCCCCTTTGGATATAAATGAATTAATTGAATTAATTGAATTAATTGAATGGGGGAGGAGGGCTCGTGATTTAGTATTGGGAGGAGGCCCGGGCTCGTAAATTAGTATTGGGGGGAGGCCCGGGCTCGTGATTTAGTATTGCGGGAGGCCCGGGCACGTGATTTAGTATTGGGGGGAGGCCCGGGCTCGTGATTTAGTATTGGGGGGAGGCCCGGCCTCGTAATTTGGAGGCCCGGGCTCGTGATTTAGCCCGGGCTCGTGATTTAGTATTGGGGGGAGGCCCGGGCTCGTGATTTAGTATTGCGGGAAGGCCCGGGCTCGTAATTTAGTATTGGGGGGAGGCCCGGGCTCGTGATTTAGTATTGGGGGGAGGCCCGGGCTCGTGGTTTAGTATTGGGGGGAGGAGGATGCCCCAGCCCCCACCCCCCATTTGGAAATAAATGAATTAATTGAATTAATTGAAATAATTGAATTAATTCAATTAATTCAATTAATTGATTTATTTCCAAAGGGGAGGTGGAATTAATTCAATTAATTAATTCAATAATTCATTTATTTCCAAATGGGGGGGATTCCCCAGCCCCCACCCCCCCCCCTTTGGAAATAAATGAATTAATTGAATTAATTGAATTAATTGATTCAATTAATTCAATTAATTCAATTAATTCATTTATTTCCAAAGGGGGGGTGGAATTAATTGAATTAATTGAATTAATTCAATTATTTCAATTAATTCAATTAATTCAATTAATTCAATTAATTCATTTATTTCCAAAGGGGGGGGAGGGGTGGGGGCTGGTGAATCCCCCCATTTGGAAATAATTGAATTAATTGAATTAATTGAATTAATTGAATCAATTCAATTCATTCAATTAATTCAATTAATTCCACCCCCCCCTTTGGAAATAAATGAATTAATTGAATTAATTCAATTAATTCAATTAATTCAATTAATTCATTGATTTCCAAAGGGGGGGGGGTGGGGGCTGGGGAATCCCCCCCATTTGGAAATGAATGAACTAATTGAACGAAATTATTTAAACTATCGCGGCTCGATTTGGCCAAATTTTGCCGGGCAGCCTGCGGGCAAAATTTGGCCAAATCGGGCTGCTCTTCGTATGCCATGAGAAATGCGCGGCTCGATTTGGCCAAATTTTGCCCGGAGGCTGCCCGGCAAAATTTGGCCAAATCGAGCCGCGCATTTCTCAGCGCGTACGACGAGCAGCCCGATTTGGCCAAATTTTGCCCGCAGACTTCCCGGCAAAATTTGGCCAAACCGAGCCGCGATAGTTTAAATAATTTCGGGCCTCCAGAAAGGCGCGGCTCGATTTGGCCAGATTTTGCCGGGCAGTCTGCGGGCAAAATTTGGCCAAATCGGGCTGCTCGTCGAACGCGATGAGAAATGCGCGGCTCGATTTGGCCAAATTTTGCCGGGCAGCCTCCGGGCAAAATTTGGCCAAATCGAGCCGCGCCTTTCTGAAGGCCCGAAATTTTTAAACTATCGCGGCTCGATTTGGCCAAATTTTGCCGGGCAGCTTCCGGGCAAAATTTGGCCAAATCGGGCTGCCCTTCGTATGCGATGAGAAATGCGTGGCTCGATTTGGCCAAATTTTGCCCGGAGGCTGCCCGGCAAAATTTGGCCAAATCGAGCCGCGATAGTTTAAATAATTTCGGGCCTCCAGAAAGGCGCGGCTCGATTTGGCCAAATTTTGCCGGGCAGCCTCCGGGCAAAATTTGGCCAAATCGAGCTGGGGGGGTGGGGTCTGGGGAATCCCCCCCATTTGGAAATAAATGAATTAATTGAATTAATTGAATTAATTGAATTAATTGAATTAATTGAATTAATTGAATTAATTGAATTAATTGAATTAATTCAATTAGTTAAATTAATTCAATTAATTCCACCCCCCCTTTGGAAATAAATGAATAAATTGAAAAAAAATTGAATCAATTGATTTAATTGAATTAATTCAATTAATTCAATTAATTCAATTAAGTCATTTATTTCCAAAGGGGGGGGGGTTCAATTAATTCAATTAATTCAATTAATTCAATTAATTCAATTAATTCAATTAATTCAATTAATTCAATTAATTCAATTAATTCAATTAATTCAATTAATTCAACTAATTCAATTAATTCCACCCCCCCTTTGGAAATAAATGAATTAATTGAATTAATTGATTAAATTCATTAAATTCCAGGGGGAAAGTGGAAATTAAGGAATTTAATGAATTAAATTCTGTCTGTGCAACCCTACAGGACCTAAAATAGGGTCTATTTGGAACATGGCTCTTGTGAATAAGTATACGTTTTGGGGCCTGTTTTCCTCTTGTAAATACGATTCCCAGCTTCCAAATAGACCCTATTTAAGCTGCACACGGGGGGGGGGGGGTTAGGGTTTATAGGGTCTAGAGGGTTTATAGGGCGTGTAGGGTTGGTAGTGTTTATAGGGTTAGGTCATAGGGTTTACAGGGTTTATGGTGTTTAGCGGCTTGTAGGCTTTACAGGGCTTACGGGTTTTCCATGGGGTTTATAGGCTAAACCCTAAACCCTAAACCCTAAAACCTAAACCCCAAACAGTTATATGAAGGATGAGATCCTCCCTGATGTAGCTACAGCAGATGCAGCTGCTGTTTCCCTCCCAGCTCTTTTGACTTAGTAAGTCTTCGTAGCATCCCCTAGAAACCGGGTTTAGGGTTCAGGGTTTAGGGTTGAGGGTTGAGGGTTGAGGGTTGAGGGTTGAGGGTTGAGGGTTTAGCGTTGAGGGTTGAGGGCTGAGGGTTGAGGGTCTAGGGTTTAGGGTTTAGGGTTCAGGGTTTAGGGTTTAGGGTTTAGGGTTTAGGGTTTAGGGTTTAGGGTTTAGGGTTTAGGGTTTAGGGTTTAGGGTTTCGCCCTCCCCTACTTCGGCCAAGGCAAAGCGAGGTGCGCTGGGCGTGATTTGGACAAGGATGAACTCGACCTGGTTTGGTACTTATATGGCCTCCCCTCAACGAAGGTTTAGGGTTTGGGGTTTAGGGTTTAGGATTTAGGATTTAGGGTTGGGATCCGCCTCATTCTAGTCGCACCCCAAACGGACCGTAGCTTTGAGAAGCCGCTTTAAATTGCTTGGCCTGGCATCAGACCTGCCAGGCCTGAAACCCTAAACCCTAAACCCTAAACCCTAAACCCTAAACCCTAAACCCTAAACCCTAAACCCTAAACCCTAAACCCTAAACCTGCTTAGGCCTCTCCGAGTCCAGGGTGTTGAAGAAGGCTTTTTTCGCTTCGGGCCCCTAACCCGTGGGGCTCCCACACCCTCAGGGATTAGGGATTTAGGGATTTAGGGATTTAGGGATTTAGGGATTTAGGGATTTAGGGTTTAGGGTTAAGGGTTAAGGGTTTAGGGTTGAGGGTTTAGGGTTTAAGGGTCTAGAGTTTAGAGTTTACATATTTAGGGCTTCGGGCGGTTTCGGGGCTTGAGGGGTTTCAGGGGCTCTAGGGGCTTCAGGGGCTTTAGGGCTTTGGGGGGGGCTTTAGGGGCTTTAGGGGCTTTAGGGGCTTTAGGGGCTTTAGGGGCTCAGGGGCCGTTAGGGCGTTTGCCGTTAGGGCGTTTAGGGTTTAGGGCGTTTAGGGTTTAGGGCTCTTGCGCTGTCTCTGGGATCCATGCAGCTGAAGCGTGACTGCACTAGGAAACCGAAGCATGCGGACTTGAGGGGGCTTTTAAAACCAAGCCCTAAATCTTTAGTACCGCCTATTATACTACTCCCGATTAAGCACTGCGAATATAAGGGGGAACATCCCGACCCTAAACCGTAAACCTAAACCCTAACCCTAAAACGTAAACCCCTTTTGTTTTGCTTCCGGGCTGTTGCAGTAACCCAAAACCCCGAAACCCCCAAATCCCTAAACCCTTTTCTTGAACGACTCTTTACGTCAGCTGGCACGGTGACTGCATCGACTCCGCATATCCTAGACCCTAAGCCCTAGACCCCAAACCCCAAACCCCAAACCCTAAACCCTAAACGGTTCGGGCTTCAGGGTTGTTGTATCAACCTCGGATCTCCCACCCCGAGCGAGGGGCATAGCCGCAGATCACCACCAGGATGTCGACCAGGATCATCCAGTCTTTAAGTATCTCTCGACCTCTGACCTTGGCAGTCGCTCCAGGGCCCTAAATCCTAAACCCTAACCCTAAACCCTAAACCCTTTTTCCAAGAGACTTCGCTCGCCTCGACAAATCCTAAACCCTAAACCCGAAATCCCAAACCCTAAACCCTAAACCCTACCCACAAGCAATTTGTAGACTCTGAGGGGCAAAGATGAGCCCACAAAGCTCCACCGAGTAGATCACCAGGCAGAGGTCAGACAGCATGGTGAAGGTGTCCGGAGTTTCGACCTTGCTGTAGGGTTCAGGGTTGAGGGTTTGGGGTTTGGGGCTCAGGGTTTAGGGTTTACGTTTAGCTAGGGGGTTTGGGGTTTAGGGTTTAGGGTTTGGGGCTTGGGGTTTAGGGTTTAGGCTTAGCTAGGGGGTTTAGGGTTTAGGGTTTAGGGCTCTTCCTAGGGTAGTTGCAATGATCCCTTAGTATCGGCCCTTGAACGGGGACCCCTTATGTATTCCCTGCATACCTTATACAGTGCAAGGGCCCAGAATTACTGCAGAACCCTTGAAGGGAGGTACGGAACCAAATTCAGGGCCATGTAACTAGACTTAGACTCCGAGCCCGGAAAAGAACCCCGGAAAAGGACCCTCAACCCTAAACCCTAAACCCTGAAACCTAAACCCTAAACCCTAAACCCCAAACCCTAAACCCTAAACCCTAACCCTAAACCCTAAACCCTCAACCCGAAGTCCACAAGTTGCTGCAGTGGGGTTTGGCCCTGTAGAGGTCCTAGTACTACCCTCCTAAAAACCCTAAATTTCGAAACCCTAAAACCTAAACCTAAACCCTACGTAAACCCTTAAGGCGGCTTGGGCATCAGAACCCTCACACCCTTTTGCAACTGGGCTTGAGGACTAGCCAGATTCAACTCCAAGCATCGGCCGTTCGTGTTCAACTCTGTGCTGGTGCATTACTTGGCCCAAGAATGATCCACTGAAGAATTGTCGAAGTCTGAAGTAAGTCGCCGAATCATGTGGTTTTGCCTGCTTTCTTGCTTGAGCCTAAGACGTCGTGCCCGTTCTTGCTCCTTGAGCTCTTCCAAGGTAGGTCCTGTATCTTTGCAAGGGATCATGTCGCAGTCTCTCTGCATCTCCAACAGCGACACCGTCTGCATGTTGTACCGATTGGCGAAGTTCAAGGTAGTCTGTGCGGGTTTCCATGGCAGAAGGCGGCGGTACATTCTGAGCTTCCACAGCAGTTAGACGTTGGAGGATCTGAATCTTATCCAGAAGGTCAGACATTGCATTCTGGAACAGGTTCTCGCAATCACGTTTACCCAGGACTTCCTCTGCAGTTTGCGTCCCAACATCCACCAAACCCTCAACCCTCAACCCTCAACCCTCAACCCTAAACCCTAAACCCTAAACCCTAAACCTAAACCCTAAACCCACCCTAAACCCTGAACGTTGCTGAGCTGGGCTGCGTGAGCGGCTCGCGAGTCGATGTCTCGGCAGGTGCAGTACGCGTCAACCAGGACCACTATCAGCCTGGGTTCAGGGTTCAGGGTTCAGGGTTCAGGGTTTAGGGTTTAGGGTTTCGGGTTTAGGGTTTAGGGTGTTCTGGGTCGAATACTCCATTTTCGGCCCGAACTCTGAACCCCTGGCTCCTTGCTTTAAGGCCTTGCTTCAGTCCCCAACACAAAGCCCCTGCCCTGTGCTGACTTGCTCTACACCCCCTGAACCTTGAAATAGGATTTAAGGTTCAGCTATCCTTCCCAAGGTTTTGTGTTGGGGGGGACGCCTTACTGCTGCGAGTTTGGGGTTTAGGGTTTCGGGTTTTTTTGGCACCCGACTAGCCACAGCAATGCGGGGTTACAAGGTCGGTCTCGGAAAAAGGCAAAAGGAAATCTCCTCCAGGGATTAGGGTGTAGGGTTTAGGGTTTGGGGTTTAGGGTATACTAGGGCCTGATATGCATCTTGAAACCCTCCTTCAAGAACACCCAGAACCGCAAGATCCTTCCAAGGCGACTGCCATGTAGAGCAGCCAGGTAGTTTTTGGCTTCGGGTCGCAATCTTGGCACGTTCGATCCTCCTAAGTTCCCCCTTATACTAAGAGCCCTTATTGGAGATTCTAGGGTCACACACTGAGGGCCCCAAACCCTAAACCCTAAAACCTAAACCACAAACCTAAACCGTAAACCCTAAACCCTACACCCTACACCCTAAACCCTAAACCCTAAACCCTAAACCCTAAACCCTAAACCCTAAACCCTAAACCCTAAACCCTAAACCCTAAACCCTAAACCCCAACCCCACCACAAACGATCCCGAGGGCCTAGAAGCAGAATCTTACAACCTCAGGCCGAGAGGCATGAAGTTGCCAAAGCCTTTGGTTTAGGGTTTAGGGTTTAGGGTTTAGGGTTTAGGGTTTAGGGTTTAGGGTTTGGGGTTTGGGGTTTGGGGTTTGGGGTTTAGGGTTTAGGGTTTAGGGTTTAGGGTTTTGGGGTTCAAGTGCGTGGTCGGGCTGAGGATTTAGGCCTTGCCACTTCGACGGCTTCCGTAGGCTTTAACTTTAACGACTTCAACCTCCCCCAAAGAACTCGGATGTTTGGGTGCTAGGGCTCTTCTTCTGGGGGGGGCTCCGCACGCCGCCTAACATACGGCATGGCTTCTTTGAGAAAGGTCCCTATTATCACACGGAACCTGACAGTTAAAAGCCAAGGGACCACTAGTTTGCCAATGTCCCGTATTCTAGATGCCCTGCGACGCTACTCCGATTGGAGTCCCTAAACCCTAAACCCTAAACCCCAAACCCTAAACCCTGGGTGCCGGGCCAGGAGCCGCTTTAAGCCGCTGTGCTTCAGGGAACCCCAACCGATTTGTTGGCACTCGTAACCCTCCACACAAAGTTCCTTCCAGAAGATCCTCTTGAAGCCTCACAACAAGGACAGAAACGAAACAACTCATATACATATATACACATACGTATATACATGTATACACATATTGATATACCAATATATTTATATAATATATATATATATATATGATCTCCCCAAGGTCTGCCGAGCCAACGCAGGCCAGTAAACCCTAAAACGGTCCTAAAACACTAAACCCCAGCTTGCTGCCGGGATGCGGTAGCTGCTGAGTATCTTGCGTAGAAACTTCCTTGGCCCACACTGCAGCTGAAGGCTTCTGCCCTTTCAACTTGGGGTCTATAAGTTCTATAGGGCCTATAGGGTTTAGAGGGTCTATCTAGGGCTTACATAGGGTTTACATAGGGTTTAGAGGGGTTTTACGAAGGGTTTATGTAGGGTTTACGCAGGGTTTAGAGGTTCGGAGATTGATCTCCGAACGCCTCCAGACACCTTGAAGCCTAAGCCCCATGAAGCCCAAACCAAATGAAACCTAAGCCCTAAACCCTGAGCCCAAAACCCGAAACCCTGAGCCCCAAACCCCAAACCCTCAGCCCTAAACTCTGAGCCCTAAAACCTAAACCCTAAGCCCTAAGTTCCCCTAAGCCCTTAACTTTCCCAAGCCCTAAACCCCAAGGCCCTGAACCCTCCACCCACCGCGCAATGTCTCCCCAGCCGGGCTTCTTTGACTTGCTGATCACTTTGGATCGCCGGTTCTGCGATTTGGGGTTTAGGGTTTAGGGTTGTTTGAGGGTTTAGGGTTTAGGGTTTAGGGTTTGCGGTTTGGGGTTTAGGGTTTGCGGTTTGGGGTTTGGGTTTGGTGTGTAGGGTTTAGGGTTTGTGGCATTTTGGGCTTTGGGGGTCAGAAGTGTCGCGGCGAGGGAGGGTTGAGGGTGGTATGATCGGTTCTGAAAGGTGTGGCGCACGGGGATTCGTATATAGGGGGATTCTTGGCGCAACTTTCCGCCTGGAACTGGTCCAAGGTCAGTTGACAGGCTTTAAGGTTAAGGCTTACGGGCCAAGGGTTAAGGCTTATGAGGGCCGGTGGCCTCTTTATCTGTTTCCCTTATACCTTAATACAGCCCCCCAGGAGCCCGAACAAGAACCCCGAATTTTTGCCCCTTTAAAACAGACACCCTACTTAAAGGGACCACCAACCCATATAAGTTAAGGCTTAGAGTCAAGGGCACATCGTTTAGAGCGCTCAGTCGATGTTCCTTTGTCCAGTTCACTTGTTGGGAGCCTCTGTGGCCCTAAACCCTCGACCCTAAACGCTGAGACAGGACACCCCAAACATGCCCTCAAAGCATCCCAAGAAAGGGGTACCCCTCTTTTGGTGAACCGCCGAAACTGCTACTCTGGGTACGGGTCTGGTCAGGGTTCAGGGTTCAGGGTCTTTAGGGCTAGGGTTTACGGTTTAAGGTTTAGGGTTTAGGGTTGAGGGTTGAGGGTTGAGGGTTGAGGGTTGAGGGTTGAGGGTTGAGGGTTGAGGGTTGAGGGTTGAGGGTTGAGGGTTTAGGGTTTAGGGTTTAGGGTTTAGGGTTTAGGGTAAAGTCCCAGTTTTCCCCAGGCAGTCCGGGTGGTGATGCTGGGACTCGGAAACGCTGTAGGACCTCAACTCTGTGGGCTAAGGGCTATCTGAGGGGTTTAGGGTTTAGGGTTTAGGGTTTAGGGTTTAGGGTTTAGGGTTTAGGGTTTAGGGTTTAGGGTTTAGGGTTTAGGGTTTAGGGTTTAGGGTTTAGGGTTTAGGGTTTAGGGCTTAGGCTTACTGCTTAGTGCTTAGGGCTTGGGGTTTAGGGCCTAGGCCCCCAAGCCACGCAATGCCCAAACTCTGAAGCTTCAACGCCTCGAGCATGGAAACACTCACTGGGAATTTAGGTTTGCCCCGTACTACGTACTAGCCAGACTTCGTAGCTTTCTCCATATCTTGGCTGCACTTAGCAGGTAGCTATAGATTATTAAACTTTTAGCAGGAAACCCAATAAACCCAAACAGGCTCTAAGGATCTAAAGTTACTGCAAAGATGTTTAGCTCCATGTAAGGGATCCACTTCTTGGATCCTCCCAAGGGTCTGAGTACGGGTGAAGGTTCCTTGCGCCAGGGAGCTTGATGAACTTCCCAACCAGCGAAATCGAGCTTCGCTTCTGGCGGGGCAAGTCGTCCCCCTCGGAAGAAGCGAGAGTGGTGCACTTCAAAGCTGCTGTCACTTGGAAGCCCTTTTCACTTAGCAAGAAGGGTTTGTAAGGCGGGTTATGGGGATTATGTTAGGGACCCTAAACACTAAACCCTAAACCCTAAACCCTTTTTACAACAGGCCTCGGTTCACAGCAGCCCTAAACCCTAAACCCTAAACCCTCAACCCGGTTTCTAGGGGATGCTAAGAAGACTTACTAAGTCAAAAGAGCTTGGAGGGAAGCAGCCGCTGCACCTGCTGTAGCTACATCAGGGACGATCTGACCTTTCGTAACTGCTTAGGGTTTAGGGTTTAGGGTTTAGAGTTTAGGGTTTACGGTTTTGGGTTTAGGCTTTAAGGTTTAGGGTTTAGTGTTTAGGGTTTAGGGTGCCCAGCGCAATACAGTCACAAGATTTTGCTTTACGTACTGCTCAAGCAGTAGGTCCACTACGCCATTGTCGGACAACTTGGGTCAAAGCTTTTGTGTTTAGAAACCCGAACCCTAAGCCCTGAATCCGAAGCCCGAAACCCTCGTTGAAATTCCTGCAGAACCAAGGAATGGGGAAAGGCCACTGTGCTGCGGCTACAGCCAAAGTTCTCAAGCTCCCTCTCCCTCTCTCCCTCTCCCTCTCGCTCTCGCTGTGTCTCGCTCTCTCTCTCTCTCTCTCTCCACTCTCTCTCTCTCTCTCTCTCTCTCACTGCCTCGCTTTTCTTTCTTGGTGGCAGGGGGGACTCGGGACCCTCGCGCTTCCCCCACCCCATAACCGACCATCTGCAAGTCCAAGGCTCTGCATAGCTATCGCGCTCAGAGTCCCGGTCGCTGTTCCGGTGCATCGCTTCTTTGCGGGCGGAAGCAACTCCTCCCCCCCCCCTTTTGCAGCCCAGGCTGAGAGCCGAGAAGAGTTTAGGGTTTAGGGTTTAGGGTTTAGGGTTTAGGGTTTAGGGTTTAGGGTTTAGGGTTTAGGGTTGAGGGTTGAGGGTTGAGGGTTGAGGGTTGAGGGTTGAGGGTTGAGGGTTGAGGGTTGAGGGTTGAGGGTTTAGGGTTTAGGGTTTAGGTTTAGGGTTTAGGGTTCAGGGTTTAGGGCCCAGGGTTTAGGGGTTAGGGTTCAGGGTCTTGGGTGCAAGTACTAAGAAATGACAAGACGGGCGAGGCAGGCTTTAGAGTGGGAAATTCGGAGCAGGAAATATTCAGGGGCACCCGTTCGGGTGAGGCTCTAGACCCTGAAGCCTAAACCCGAGCCCCATGAAGCCCTACCCTTTTCGCTAACCCTAAACCCCAAACCCCAAAGCCCAAACCCCAAACCCCAAACCCCAAACCCCAAACCCCAAACCCCAAACCCCAAACCCCAAACCCCAAACCCTAAACCCTAAACCCTAAACCCTAAACCCTACCAACCACTCCAAACCCCAACACCTGCTCCCGCAGGTCTTTTTAAAGGCTCGCGGGTGGAGCTTGCCAGGTCCTTTGGAGCTGGCAAAGGGCCTTGCCCTACTTGGAGGCAGGGTTTCGGGTTTAGAGTGCAGGGTGTTTGAGGCTTGGGGTTTAGGGTTTAGTGGGCTTTAGGGCTTGGGAGTTTGGAGTTTGGAGTTTGGGGGGGGGGGGGGGGGCGCTCGGAAATGGTGAAACTCACTTGTCTCTGCTTGCCGAGGCGATTCCAAGACCGTGCTGGTGGAAGGTAGGGCCAACAAGCAAGAAGCAGCTTATCTACGGGTCCCAGTGGGGTCCCTTGTTATATAACCCTTACATACACTCTATACATAGGGGCCCATTTACTTCGGATCCCTGTAAAGGAGGGTAAGGGACCATACTAAGGGCGGCTAAGAGGCAAGAAGCAGTTTTCTTAGGGCTTGTATGGGTTTGGGGGAACCCTTTCTACACATCGTTAAGGTAGCATAAGGGCCATATCAGGAGTACGTTAGGGGGAAACCTTTCGGGGTACAACCTTAAAGGTCCAAAACTCGTAATCCCTTGCGTTTCGGCTTCTAGAGTTCCAAGTGTGGGCCCTTAATTTGGGTCCCTTGTTATAGAACACTTATATGCATTTTCATAGTAAGGGCCCATACTTCGGATCCCTTTAAAGAAAGGCAAGGGACCTTATTAAGGGCCCATGCTTCCAAGCTTAAAGGTTTCAAGACGGGATTATTTAGGGCTCTACGGTTTTCGGGTTTACTTATGTGTAGGAGTTCTATACCCATCCCAAATTTCGTTTGGGTGGTACTGTAACAGGCGAACGCCCCACTCAGAGCTACCCGTGATCATCCAAGTAGAACCAAGGTCACCCGTACACCCTTGTGCCCCAAACCCGGAACCTTGAACCCTTCAAGGTGGTTGCACCCAAAGTCGCCAGGCACCCATCAAGAGCTGGGGGTTTGCGTTTAGGGTTTAGGGTTTAGGGTTTCGGGTTTAGGGTTTAGGGTTTAGGGTTTAGAAAAAGGCAGCAGATGTCCCTCCTCTGTACAATCTGTCCACCGGGCTGCGTATTGCAAAGCCCAGTGGCGAAACTTCATGGGCTTGGCGCTTCAGGTGAGGGTGTTGCAGAGGGTTTAGGGTTTAGGGTTTGGGGTTTAGGGTTTAGGGGTTAGGGTTTAGGGTTTAGGGTTTTAGGGTTTTAGGGTTTTAGGGTTGTAGGGTTGTAGGGTTTTAGGGTTTTAGGGTTTTAGGGTTTTAGGGTTTTAGGGTTTTAGGGTTTTAGGGTTTTAGGGTTTTAGGGTTGTAGGGTTGTAGGGTTTTAGGGTTTTAGGGTTTTAGGGTTTTAGGGTTTTAGGGTTTTAGGGTTTTAGGGTTTTAGGGTTTTAGGGTTTTAGGGTTAAGTGGCAAAACACTAGCAATACTAGAACCTCCGGCTTGAAAGCCCAGAATTACAACCCTAAGCGGCACGCCGTTGTGCTACAGGCCTCGTCAAGTCAACCGGCCTAAACCCTAAACCCTAAACCCTAAACCCTAAACCACCAACTTCACAAGCTTCTCAGGGATCCCCCAAACCCCCGCCTGTGAATCACAAGCCTTCTCCTCAAACCCCTGAACCAAAAGCACCAACACACTCTGTCTCTAAACGGCTTCCCAAAAAGATATCTGACCTAAACCCACTAAGGGGAAAACGCAAAGACCTTTCAACGAAACAGTCCCATAAGGGCTTCGTTACCGCCCGAAAATATATCATCTGCAAACGTCCCCAGGAATCCCCCCCCCCAAGTCCTAAAAACACTAAACCCTAAACCCTAACCCCTAAACCCTAAACCCTGAACCGAGAAAGGGGTGGTATAAGACTGCAGATGCAGCGCCATCAGCCGGGCTCCAGTTCCTCTTCGGACTCTCGGGCCTCTGCATGCTCAGCCTCGGCAGGCTCGGCCTCTGCCTGCGCCATGTAGGGTTGAGGGTTTAGGGTTTCGGGTTTAGGGTTTAGGGTTGAGGGTTTAGGGTTGAGGGTTTAGGGTTTAGGGTTTAGGGTTTAGGGCTTAGGGTTTAGGGTTTAGGGTTTTTGGGGTTTGTGGGTGTTGGGTTTTGGCAGCTGGAGCTTTTGAGGCTTTCCCCCTATCATCTCCTCGTTCTCCCTCATGGGCAAGGGAGACGCAACTATTGGCCAGATTGTCGTGAACACCCTAAGCCCTGGACCCTTTTGCAGCAGGCCTGCATAACCCTAAACCCTAAACCCTGAACCCCAGACCCTAAACCCCAAACCGTGGCTCTGCCAGTCTGAGCCCTTTGGCTCGCCTTATCATGGCACCGGCGCAAAAAGATGGGCTCTCAGTGGCTTGGAAACCGAACTACAAACGACGAAGTCTTTCTCCTTCCCACGTCTCCTAAACCCTAAACCCTAAACCCTAAACCCTAAAACCCTAAACCCTAAACGCTAAACCCTCAGCTCTCCCGGTGTCCAAAGCTAACCAGCAGCCACTTCCTTTAGGACTCCGTGGACGACAGTAGGGTGGCCCTGAAAACCCTCTGAACAAATATTTCCTAAACATAACCCTCAGACAACCAACAATGGTGTAAAATTTGCCACGGGCCTACCTAGCAACCCTAAACCCCTAAAACCTAAACCCCAAACCCCATCAACCCCTAAAACATCGGTTTAGGGTTTAGGGTTTAGGGTTTAGGGTTTAGGGTTTAGGGTTTAGGGTTTAGGGTTCAGGGTTTCGGCTCTGGGGCTTAGGGACTCGGGATCCCTGCCCCCCTCATGCTTGACCTCCGCAGCTGCCGCTCTCTGGCTGTTCATGAGGCTAACCTCGCACACAAGCACGGCCCTCACTGAACCCCAGAACCCAACCCCTGAACGAACCCTATACCCTAAACCCTAAACCCAGAACCCTGTACCCTAAACCCTAAACCCTAAACCCTGAACCCTGAACCCTGAACCCTGAACCCTGAACCCTGAACCCTAAACCCCTAACCCTACACCCCATCCCCTGAACACCTGAACCTCCACTCTAAACCTTCAGCAAGCAGCAGAACGAATTTCAGACCAACAATGTCGCAGAGGTGCTAAAGCTTTTTTTTGGTGCTGCCCCCACCCCCAAATGACTTGGGATAGGTTCTGCGTGCTAAATGATGCGACTTTAGTCTTTGGATTCTTCGAACCCTACCAACAGCTACTCCAAGAACCCCTAAACCCTAAACCCTAAACCCTACATTAAGGGCCTCTCTTCTTTCATTAAGGGCAGGGAGCGGCCCTGAAGCCCCGATCCATGAGCTTCCGGGCTTCTGGTCATCGGGGCGGTTTAGGGGTTCGGGTTTAGGGTTTAGGAAGAGTAGGAAGAGTAGGAAGTTTAGGGTTGAGGGTTTAGGGTTTAGGGTTGAGGGTTGAGGGTTGAGGGTTGAGGGTTGAGGGTTGAGGGTTGAGGGTTGAGGGTTGAGGGTTTAGGGTTTAGGGTTTAGGGTTTAGGGTGTAGGGTGTAGGGTGTAGGGTTTAGGGTTTAGGGTTTAGGGTTGTGGGGGCTCAGGGGCCTAAGTAGGCAGCAGGAATCTGAGAAAAAAAACGAACTAGTGCCTTTCCTAAACCCTAAACCCTAAACCCTAAACCCTAAGCCCCAGAACCATCTCCTGGACAGAGGAGGCCCGCCTGGAACTGCTCCATGGCGGCCATCTGCTCTGCAACCTCGATGGGTTTAGGGTTTAGGGTTTAGGGTTTAGGGTTTAGGGTTAGGGTTTAGGGTTTAGGGTTTAGGGTTTAGGGTTTAGGGTTTAGGGTTTAGGGTTTAGGGTTTAGGGTTTAGGGCGTGCCAGACGGGAGCGCGCTTTGGGAGCGCGCGGTAGTCTGCAGACCTACCCACCCCAAGACCGCCCACTTACAACTCTCAAGGAGTTAAGACCTTTTATTTTTTTACAAAGCATCACATGAGTCAGCACTCACGCCCTTTTGGGGATTTCCGCAAGGTGCGTGGACCAGGCGCAAAGCTGCAGCAGACGGAAGCGCGTGGCAGGGTCCGTGAAGACAGCTTGGGTTGGCGCGAAGGGGCTAAGGGGTGAACAGCTTGGGTTGGGCAGAGCGCCACGGAAACAGGGCTGGTGTGGCGGATAGCTTGGCTTGGCGGTGCCGGGCCAGGGTCAGGACCAGGCACAAAGTTGCAGCAAACGGAAGCGAGGTAGGACAGATTGGGTTGGCGCGAAGGGGCTAAAGAGCGCCCCGAAACAGGACACAAACTGGTGCGCGGACAGCTTGGCTTGGCGCAAGGGGGGTAAGATGACTCGAACAGGCCAGGGTCAGGGCCGCAAAACTAGTTAGGGCAGAGGGTCAGGGTCAGATCCAGGATCAGGGTCAGGCCAGGGCCAGGGCCAGGGCCAAGGCCAGGCCCAGGGGCAGGTCCGGGCAGCAGGGTCAGGGCCAGGGCCAGGGCCAGAGCCAGGGCCAGGGCCAGGCCAGGGCCAGGGCCAGAGCCAGGGCCAGACCCAGGGCCAGGGGCCAGGGCCAGCACCAGGGCCAGGGTCAGGGCCAGACCCAAGGCCTGTGCCCTGGAGGGTAAGCCAGCCTGGAGGCCAGCTCGGTCGCCCGCCTGGCGCTCCCTCGCAGGGTCTCACTGAGCGCTCGACCAGCGCCCGCCTACCCCAAAAGACAAGAGAGTGGGGTGGCGGGCGGGTTTAGGGTTTAGGGTGTAGGGTGTAGGGTGTAGGGTGTAGGGTGTAGGGTGTAGGGTGTAGGGTGTAGGGTTTAATTAGGGGGGGGAGGGGGAGACCCTTCTTTCCTCAACTTAGCCACGTTTCCAGGATTTAAGGCAGCTAGGTATACCTGTCAATAATTCTTTAAGGCCATAAAACAAGGCAAAGGATACCCCAGGAATAGTGGAAGCTCGTGTCGTTCCAAACGATTTGCCCAACAAACGAAGGCTGTCTTTCTGCAACCACCACCCCTAAACCCCAACCCCTTGTTACTCTGGCCCTAAACCCTAAACCCTAAACCCTAAACCCTAAACCCTAAACCCTCTACCCTAAACCCACCAGGGCCTTACCGCCCCAACCCCTACCCGCCACCGCAAAAAACCAGAACGCAAGGACGTGATGTCCACGATCCCAGTCCGCGATCCCAGTTGTCCATTTCAGGGTTCCCGAAGCCCCAGGTAGAGTTTTCTTGCCGCCTGCCTAGGAGCCTTGCAGCTGACCATTTAGGCCACAGAGAAAGCTGGCTCTTCGTAGGGAAAGAGGGAACGAGGTAGCCTGCAGAATCCCTTATAAGAGTCTATGCAGGGTCCCTAAGGCACCCGAGAACTCCAAAACCCCAAACCCTAAGCCCTAAACCCTACTCGGAGGTTTAGGGCATTTGCTACCCCAACTCTAAATGTGCTTATAAGCCCCCTGAGTCCTCTAAGTAGGTTATAAGTCGACTTGTAGTTGGAGTCATGAGTGCCTATGAACCTCCAAGCCTAAACCCTGACCCTAAACCCTCAACCCTAAACCCTAAACCCTAAACCCTACAGCCCCGGATGGCGGGGTGCCATTGCCAGCATCGACGCCGGCCACTGGTGGAACTCGAGGCTTTTCATCGCCTGCGGTTCCGATGGAATGCTTGTCAGCGGGAGGCGCAAGGAGGAGGGGGGGGGGGGGGGGGGGGGAGGAACTCTCAATAAATATAATATATATATATATATATATATATTTATATTTATTTATATTTATATTTATATTTATATTTATATCTATATTTATATTTATATGTATATATTTATATTTATTTATTTATTTATTTGTACTTATTTATTTATTTAATATTTATATTTATTGAATTATTTATTATATTTATATTTTTATATTTTTTACAGGTCCTTGGACAAGTCAGCGGATTTTTTTAAACCCGGAGTTCTGGACTTGGGCTCGCGATGCGGGCCCTTACTTTGAGCCCCCTTGTTATGTAACCCTCATACACACTCTGCATAATAAGGGCCCAGGGTTTAGGGTTTAGGGTTTAGGGTTTAGGGTTTAGGGTTTAGGGTTTAGGGTTTAGATACTTCGGATCCCCAAAAAACAAGGGTAGGTCCCAACCTTGGATTCTGCACCGTCTCGGCTATCCGGGGGGTGGGGGCCTGTTGAGTCCAAACTCAAGTCTTCATCCATGAGGGTTTAGGGTTTAGGGTTGAGGGTTTAGGGTTTAGGGTTTAGGGTTTAGGGCTATGTTGATTTTTGGGGGTCTAGGGGTTTCTGAACTTCAGGGGCTCAAGAGGTAGGGATTTAGGATTCAAGGTCTTGCTTGGCACGGTGGAGCAAACGCTACACCCATGAGAGCCCTCGCTTGGGGGCACTTTTGACTTAGCCAGTGGGATGAATTTGGTTGGTTTAAGGGGATTTTCAGGGGGGATATTATAGTAGAGTTGCTAAGTCAAAAGAGCCTCTAAGCAATCCTAACATGCACCAACACCCCGACCGACCGGGAGGCCGCTGCTTGAAGGGTACGGGGTTGGGTTTTGCTCCTGGGGCAAGCAAAGCCTCCTTTCATCATGATAGGGCGGAGCTTCTTGCAACCACTTGAATCACTTGAGCCCCCTACGCCCTACACCCTAGCCCTAAACCCTAAACCCTAAACCCTAAACCCTATACCCTCAACCCTAAACCCTGGATTTGGAGTCAGGACGGCGGCTGTTTTGAGCTTGGGGCCCGCCTGCTCCAATGACACAAACTCCTTCAGCAGGCTCCTGCCGCGACAGAGCTGTGGAGCGGAGTGGTTGCGGTTGTAGGCGCCGTTGCAGGGAGGGTTTAGGGTTTAGGGTTTAGGGTTTAGGGTTTAGGGTTTAGGGTTTAGGGTTTAGGGTTTAGGGTTTAGGGTTTAGGGTTAGGGTTTAGGGTTTAGGGTTTAGGGTTTAGGGTTTAGGGTTTAGGGTTTAGTTCTCGAAGTTCAGCTGCCCTTTTTTGCACTTGGGAGTCTGACACCGTGCTTCTCCTCCTTAGCGCTTCGGCATCCAGGGTCTCCTCACGCCTCGCAGCTTTTGCAAAAAGACTCGCAAGGTTTAGGGTTTAGGGTTTAGGGTTTAGGGTTTAGGGTTTGGGGTTTGGGGTTTGAGGTTTGGGGTTTGGGGTTTGGGGTTTGGGGTTGGGGGTTTGGGGTTTGGGGTTTGGGGTTGGGGGTTTGGGGTTTGGGGTTTGGGGTTTGGGGTTTGGGGTTTGGGGTTTGGGGTGTACGGTTTAGACGGTTTGGGTTCTTTGGGGTTAAACCCCTTTAACTCGCCCTTTGGAACAGTCAGCTCTTAGGGTAGCTAGCCCCTGGTATACCCCCTTTAAAGCGGGTAAGGGACCATATTCAGGAAATCCATGAGGTGCCCTTCTGGGCACCCCAGGGGGAAGTCCTTTTGACTTTGTAAGAACTTAGCAAGGACGGGTTATGCGGATTCTCAGAGGGTTTCTAGGGATGCTAGGCAGACTTGCTAAGTCAAAAGAGCTTCCGATACTTCAGGGTGAGCCCTCAATCCCTAAACCCCAAGCCCACGAACCCGAAGCCACCTTGGACCTGAAACCCTAAACCCTAAACCCTAAACCCTAAACCCCAAACCCTAAACCCTAAACCCTAAACCCTAAACCCTAAACCCTAAACCCTAAACCCTAACCCTAAACCCTAAACCGCAAACCCTACACCCTAATTAAACCCTAAACCCCTGAACGCCCAAGCCCTAAATCGCAAGTTGTTGTGCCAACTCTCACCCCTGGGCATTCGTTCCACGGCATTCGTTCCCGGGCATTCGTTCCGGGACTTTTGCTCTGGACCTTATACGAATAAACCCTATGACTAAGATTCGAGTTGTCGCTCTCACGTGCTGCGGATTCTTGACGGTGTATGATTAGCCATTGGGGGGGGAGGGGGTTCGTTCCAACCATTTACCATTTTGGAACAAGAGGGTTTTCCGAGACCTCGTTCGCGCCGAAACCATCAACTCAACTCAACCTCACAACCTGCCTTGAACTCCCCACCCTCAACGCTAAACCCTCAACCCTAAACCCAAAACATCGGAGCGGCCATTCCCGCTGGCTCTTGTGGAACTGGTGAATCTGGGCAAGCATCAGATTTGGAGTACCAGGCATTGGGCTTTTGTCTAGAGGGCTTGGCGCTTTCAATTTTCGTGTCCACAGGGATTCAAAAGATTCGCAAGGGCATCCTGAACCCGGTATAGGGGTTCAGGGGTTTGGGCTTTAGGGTTCAGGGGCTACCCAATTATCCGATACCCCTTCGGGTATTCTAGGACACCAGACACGACGGGGGCAATTTCAGCACTCGTGGCACTCGCACACTGCAGGCAGGGTCCATAGTTTAGCCAGAAGCACATAGGTTGTTTTCGCTGTTTCGCCTTTTTTTGGTTGGGAGGGGGGTCTAAAGGACCAAAAGGGAATCAAGAAAAACCCCGTTGTGGGCAACGGGTCTGTTGTGACTTGCACCATGACAAAGCGCAGCGTGGAGCCCGGTTCCTGTGACAAGCCGCCGCCAGCGACAACTGCTTGAGGACTCCCCTTGTAGGGCTCAGGTCTAGTTACTACAGGGCTTATGGCCGCGTAAGCCCTGCCCAAACCCCGGAACCTCGATAAACACCAAGTAAAGGCTTCAGACTCAGCTACCCTGGCCCCAAGGCCAGGACGATGTTCCACGCCGCCATGAAGGGTGCGAAGGCCAACGCGCACCGCTCGATTTGTACGTACCTGCGAGGTGCGCATGCTCGTGAAGTGCCAGAGCTGCTGCTTTTGGGCCCCGGAGTACCCTTGAAGCGGTTTAGGGTTTAGGGTTTAGGGTTTAGGGTTTAGGGTTTGGGGTTTGGGGTTTGGGGTTTGGAGTTCGGTTGCAGGGTGCTTTTCGAGTGGTTGGGGGCCACCTCCTTGGGCATGGGGTGATCCCAAAGCCATGGGCTCTTTTTCGGGGTCCCATAAATGGAATGTTCCCCCTTATACTAACAGTCCTTCATGGGATTCGTATAGGGGGGGGCATCCCAAGACTTAAGATGCTCCCTGAGCTTCTTTAAAGGGTTCTGGGTTGTATAGTGTACTTCCGGGGTATATAAGGGATCCCTTACTGAGGGACCATGCAACTACCCTAAGTGGCTTACCTCAGCCCGAACAAAAGGAGAACAAGGGGCTGCGCTGGGCTCGAGCTTCCCTACCCGAAGCAGCAAGGAATCTACCAAGAAGAGATCAACCCTCCCATCTGCGGGCCCGAAGCTCTGAACTCTGCAGCCTTTTCAACCTTTACCCTAAACCCTCAACCCTAAACCCCAAACCCTAAAGCTTAAACCCTAAACCCTAAACTGCCGAGAGCGCCGCTGTCCATTTGCGTGGGCGCTCGAGGCTTCGACAGAGGTTCCCCAGCGAGCGTCTTCACAGAACGGTGAGGGAGGGTAAAGCCTCCCGGCAGACGGGACGGCAGTCACTTGACTACGCTCAGACGAAGGGCCTAAGCCCACAACATTGGTCCCAAGCTGGCCCTGTTGTTTTAGAAGTCTTAGCATGGTTTTAGAGTGGTCGTTTCGGCCTGAGGGGGGTGTCCCGGAGGGTCGCGGGGGGGTGGGGTCCCAGGGACGACCCAGACATTCCCACAGCAACCCTGGCCCTTGCTGCGATCTTCTGGGCCTTTCCTGGACTGCTACCCCCCACCGCCTTTTGGCTGCGTGTGGGATGTGGGTCTTTTTGTATTGAAATCGCCACCCCTTCATTTTGCTCCGCGAAAGCCCCAAGAAGGCCCACGAGCCACTAACAGGCTCCAGAAAGCTCCAGGAGGCCCCACCCTGTCCTCTGTAAAAAGCAAGAAAGCCCCCCGTTTGTGGGGTGAACCCTAAACCCTAAATGAGAATAGTTTGGGTGGTTGGGGTGGGACTACATGCTAACGCAAGCGAGGGGCCCGGGTGCTTTTAGGACCAGCGAGCTTCCCTTCTATACACCCTCAACCCTAAACCCTAAACCCTATACTCTAAACCCAAAACCCAAAACCCAAAACCCAAAACCCAAAACCCTAAACCCTAAACCCTAAACCCTAACCCTAAACCCCAAGCCCTAAGCCCTAAACCCTAAACCCTAAACCCTAAGCCCTAACCCAACCCTTACCTCACAGAATTCTTGCAGAGGCACAAAGATTCAAAACTCGTACCAGCGCGCTGACTGCAATCCCCAAACCCTTTTTGAACCGAGGACTGCTAAGCAACCCTCAGCTCTAGAGCCCATACCCTAAACCCTACACCCTAAACCCTAAACCCGAAACCCAAAACCCTAAACCCTAAACCCCTCAAGCCCCGAAATCCATGTTGCTCGGTCAGCTTCCGCTCAAGCATGTTCTCCATGTGGTTGACCGCCTTGGCGTCCTTCTTGACTCGACCCAAGGGTTTAGGGTTTAGGGTTTAGGGTTTAGGGTTTTGGGTTTAGGGTTTAGGGTTTTGGGTTTAGGGTTTAGGGTTTAGGGTTTAGGCTGTAGGGCTTTAGGGTTTAGGGTTTAGGGTTAGGGTTCAGGGCTTAGGGCTTAGGGCTTAGGGCTTAGGGCTTAGGGCTTAGGGCTTAGGGCTTAGGGCTTAGGGCTTAGGGCTTAGGGTTTAGGGCTTAGGGTTTAGGGTTTAGGGTTTAGGGCTTAGGGGTTTAGGCGAGCACGGCCCGGGCGCGCTAAGGGCTTCGGGCATTGGGCCGAGGGGCTCCAGAAAGAAACCAACCCTAAACCCTAAACCCTAAACCCTAAACCCTAAACCCTATAAGCCCTAAGCCCTAAACCCTAAACCCCAAACCCTAAACCCCAAGCCCTTCGTGGCGGGTGTAAAGACAAGTCAATAAGGCTCAGGATGACCCGTAAACCCTCAACCCTCAACCATCAACCCTCAACCCTAAACCCTAAACCCTAAACCCTAAACCCTACACCCTAAACCCTAAACCCTAAACCCTAAACCCTAAACCCTAAACCCTAAACCCCAACCGTAGCCGGCCTGCCGTGCCACGTCAATCCGTTCATGTAGGCTCTCCATGGCCTGGACACAAGATGCAAGGGTTGAGGGTTTAGGGTTAGGGTTTCGGGTTTCGGGTTTAGGGTTTCGGGTCTGGAGTCTAGAGCTTAGGACCCCCAAAAAAGGCCCCAAGAACGGTCTTGCGTAGAGGCTACTTGCTGGCACACGCGGTTTTTTGAAATAAGGAGACAAGAAGGGTCTCTCTCCTGTTTAATCGATGGCAGCTCGAAGCAAACACAGGACCACAAATACGAAACCCAAAACCCTCATTCCGACTCATTCCTGCACGTACAAAAAAAACCACAAGCTGGCCACAAGCGTCTCAGGGTAGTAACATGGTCCCTGAACCATATATTCCCCTTCTATGCGCCCCAAAAAGCCCGAGGGCCCATACCTCAGAACCCGTTCAAGAAGCTAGAGAAGCATATACTTGGACCATGCAAACTTTCCTTTACTACTATTTGCTTAAGAACCCCCCAAAAATAAAAAATATTATTCGTCCTTATAAGGGGGATAAAGGGAATGTTATTTTTCAGTTTTTGGGGGGGTTCTTCACAGGAAGCAGCTCCTATGAAGGTCACGGCGCTGAGGCGCAGTAGGTCTTCCTGAATAGGGTTTAGACTTTAGGGGTTAGGGCTTCGAGAGGGGCCCACGAAAGGCCAGGGTTCCGAAACCCTAAACCCTGAACCCTAAACCCTAAACCCTAAACACTAAACCCTGGCCTCTTTCACCATCGCCATGCACGAGATATCCCAGTAATCCTGCCTGGGCAGTTGGTGTACCGGGCTTACGTTTTAGGGGTTTATGCTGAGGGCTTAGGGTTTAGGGTTTAGGGTTGGGATGTTCCCCCTTATACTAACAGTCTAACAGTCCTTCATCGGGATTCAAGGAGGGGGTGCTATAATCCCGATCAAGGACTCTTAGTATGTTAGGGCATGGTAGCCCAGTGACCATACGGAAGTTTGCGGTATTGGGGGCCCTGATTATCGTGAACCCCCATATCAGAACCCTAAACCCTAAACCCTAAACCCTAAACCCTAAACCCTAAACTATAAGGGTGCCCCTTTTGGGGAGCCACAAACCAGAAAAAGGGCCAAGAGGGGGTGTACTTAGGACTATCATGCATGGCTTCCAGCCGTTGCTACTCATTGCTTAAGAACCCCCCAAAAAAAGTATGAAATAACTAATCCTCCTTATAAGGACAATAAAGGGACTTTCATTTTGCATTCTTTGGGGTTCTTAAGCAAATAGTTGGTTGAGGGTTTTGGGCGGCCGGGGAGGGGTCTCCTCACCCCAAACCCCCGTCTCTCTCCAACAAACCTCTTTCTCTCTCCAGCAAACCTCTAAAGTTCAGAGTTTAGGGTTTAGAGTTTAGGGTTTAGGGTTTAGGGTTTAGGGTTTAGGGCTTGCGGGAGCCCAGTGGCTTCGTGCGGAAGAGCTCGAGCGTCTGCACTATCTCCTCAACACCTTGTTGGGTCTTGGGGTTGAAGGTGGGGGCTGATAGGGGTGTTTAGGGTATAGGGTTTAGGGTTTAGGGTTTAGGGTTTAGGGTTTCGGGTTTCGGGGTTCAGCACCACAGAAGTGCCGGAGCAACAGCTACCACAGTAGGCAAAGACTTTGACGACTTTCCGACCTTCCCTGAACTCGCGCAACTAACACGGATACAATGGGCGTCAAGAGAAGGTTCTCGGAAGTCCGTGTGGTCTGAATGCACCCAGAAGCCGACCCAAAGAAAAAAACTAAGGCTTGAATGAAGCTCGAAACCTTGTTTTAGGGCTTAGGGCTTGCTTGGAGGTTCATAGGTAGCTATAAGTGGGGCTATAAGCCGGGCAACTGCAACTACATCTGGTGATAACCTGACTTGGGGTACTTGCAACCCTACCTAGAACTACTCATGAACCTTCAAGCAAGCCCCCAGGAAGCCCTCAGCCCTGAACCCTAAACCCTAAACCCTAAACCCTAAACCCCTGATTGGGGTAGGGGGCTCTCTGGGTAAGGGCCTTAGGGATTCGGAAAGCGTCGCCCTCCCCTAAACCCGAAACCCTAAACCCGAAACCCTAAACCCTAAACCCTAAACCCTGAACCAAACCCTAAACCCTAAACCCTATACAAGGTTCGTGCCAGGAAGCCCGCGTCGAGCTCACTGTGCCTCTTGTGCAGCTTGCGCACGAAGTCGGCCCTGGGCCACAGGGTTTAGGGTTTAGGGTTTAGGGTTTAGGGTTTAGGGTTTAGGGTTTAGGGTTTAGGGTTTAGGGTTTAGGGTTTAGGGTTTAGGGTTTAGGCTTACGGACGGCACCGGGACCCCTATCCATGTTCCATACAACACCGTATGCACAAACTCCTAGGGCTCCCCCTTTTTCGGGGCCATGTACCTTAATTACAGACAGACAGACAGACAGACAGACAGACAGACAGACAGACAGACCGACAGCCACAGACTGACAGGCAGACAGACAGACACACACACACACACAGACAAACACAGACGTAAACTCACACACACACACACACAGACACACACAAACAAACACAGACGTAAACTCACACATACGCTCTCACACACACACAGAGACAGACACAGACACAGACACACACACACACACACACACACACACAGAGACACACAGAGACACACACCAGCAACAAGTTGTTGCTTGCAGACCCTCCAACTTCACAAGCTGAAGCAGCTACACAACCCTAGCCCATGTGAAGCAATTCCCGCCCCCCCCCCCCCCCCGCTCCCCTGCCATTGCTTCAAGCCACAGGCAAGCACTCCGGCACCCCCTCACCCGACGCAGCAAAACCCTAGACTCTGAGCCCTAAACCTGACTTGAACAGTGGAACCCTTTCCATCAAGAACGACGAAGAGACATCATGAAACCTTACACACTATGAACCCCATACAACCCCATCAACCCTTCAAGACCCCTAAATACGACCCTGAACCCTCTAAACCCCATAGAACCGCCAGAACACCCTATAAGCCCTATCAACCCTATACCTTGGGATGTTCCCCCCTTATACCAACAGTCCTTAATACGGATTTTATTGGGGGGGTACTACAATCCCGATTAAGGACTGCCTGTTAACCCTAAATCCTAAACACTAAACCCTAAACCCTAAACCCTAAACCCTATAAGCCCTTGATAAGGTGGGCGTCCCATAGTCGCGGAGGTCAGCAGCCTTCCTGGGAACTCCAGGGCTGGCTGGGCGGGATTAGGAATTAGGGTTTAGGGTTTAGGGCTTAGGGTTTAGGGTTTAGGGCTTAGGGCTTAGGGTTTAGGGTCTAGGGTTTAGGGTTTAGGGTTTAGGGTTTAGGGTTTAGGGTTTAGGGTTTAGGGGGTTTAGGGTTTCGGGTGTGGAGTCGTGAAGGTTTACTATCAATTGCTTGAGAACTCACCAGGGTACGAACGCTTCTTCCTTTTAAGGGCAACGTTGGGATTATTACTTATTTTTGTTTTATCCTCTTGTTTTTCTTTTTTTTTTGGGGGGGGGGGGGGTTAGGGGGGGGGGTTCTTAAGCAAATTGTAGTTACGGCTTACCTGGAGGTTCATGGGTACTTTACCTGGAGGTTCATGGGTACTTGTAGCTAGAGTAGAAGTACCCTCAATAGGGATAGAAGTAGGGTGACCCTACTTATCACCCAGGGTTGAGGGTTGAGGGCATAGGGTTTAGGGCTTAGCATAGCCGCGGCTCTTCGCCAAAGCGGCCACAGCCGCACTCGGCACCGTCCTTGGCGTCCATGTCTGTCGGTCACAACGTGGGATCCATAATCCCTACTTGGAAGCCCTTTTTGACTTGGTAAGTGGGGTTAGTAAGGTGGGTTATGGAGATTATGCTAGGGTTAGGGGTTAGTAAGTAGACTTGCTAAGTCAAAAGAGCTACTACGTAGGCCCCAAGGTCCCTATTACATGAAGTCTCTGGCATCACCCATACTGGAAGGCGGGGGTGCGTGAACCACGACTGAAACCTTCATCCCTCCACGTGCCCGATCCGACCCGCAAGCCAAGCAACCATCCTTTTGGTTTTAGGGTTTAGGGTTTAGGGTTTAGGGTTTAGGGTTTAGGGTTTAGGGTTTAGGGTTTAGGGTTTAGGGTTTAGGGTTTAGGGTTCCGGCAGAAATTGAAACATGAGAATGGGGCCCTGAGACATGTAGGCGACAGCTAGGACGAGAAATCACCGTCAACAGCCGAGACTTTTGGGGGGTGAGTTCTACTACATTCCAGGGTATGAAGGAGGGGACCCTTGTATACCTGAAACCCTAAAGCCGAAACCCTGAACCCTAAACGATAACCCTAAACCATAAACCCTACAACCTAAACCCTAAACCCTAAACCCTAAACCCTAAACCCTATGCTGCAAGCGCAATGGCCCGAGGTGCACCAAGTCCCAGCGGAGGTTGAAGTCCTGGGGGGGGAGCTGGTGGAAGAAGCCTGGGCCGCGCGTTTATGGGCTTAGGGTTTAGGGTCTAGGGTTTAGGGTTTAGGGCTTAGGGTTTAGGGCTTAGGGCTGAGGGCTTAGGGTTGAGGGTCTGGGGTTTCGGGTTTAGGGTTGAGGGTTTAGGCTCGAAGCCCTAAGCCCTCCCTGGGCCTTAGGCTGAGGCTTCGACCTTTCGAGCCCTGAACTCCAGAAAACCCCACAAAACCCCGCACTCGAAGCCCGGCAAGACTCCGAAGTGTCCAGCCCACAACAAGTGTAAACCCTAAACCCAACACCCTAAACCCTAAACCCGAAACCCGAAAACCTAAACCCTAAACCCTAAACCCGAAACCCGAAACCCGAAACCCGAAACCCGAAACCCCAACCACTGAAGCCGAGGTTGGAGCCTTCCTCGATCTCTTCGTAGAGTCGGACCAGCGCCAGGATCCTGCAGGACCACCTTATGTGGGGCCTCGTTCGTTCGAATGGGTTTAGGGTTTAGGGTTTGAGGTTTAGGGTTTTTTCCCACCCGTTTCGCAGGGTTTAGGGTTTAGGGTTTAGGGTTTAGGGTTCAGGGTTCAGGGTTTAGGGCTTAGGGTACTCAGGGCAATCTTTCTGCTTTCACCAAACCCTCAACCCCAAACTCGCAGACCCTCATACTCATACCCTTAGCCCAGCCTCCGCACCCAACCCCTCTACTTGGAGGTTCTAAGTAGAGTTAGAAGTGCCTGAATAATACCCCCCAGTCACATCTTGAAACCCCTAAACCCTAAACCCTGAACTCTCAACCTTAAACCCTTTTTGCACCCAGACTCCTGAAGTCAGCTGGGAAAGGCCTTCGAGAAACTTTCTGTCTAGGCAAACTGAAACCCTAAACCTTAAACCCTAAACCCTAAACCATACAGAACCCCGGCTATAGGGTTGCTCGCCTCCCAGCAAGGCCCCGCCCTAAACCCCAAACCCCACACCCTAAACCCTAAACCCGGAGGGCTTCCTAGTCCGCATGGTGGCGACCTCCTCCGACAACCTTTGGCTAGGCCCATCTTGCAGGAGATGGGGTGGGGGGGGGGGGGGGGGGGGGGGGGGGGCTGGGGTTTATGTGTTTAGGCGTTTCGGGGTTTAGGGGTTTCGGGGTTTAGGTGTTTAGGGGTTTAGGGGTTTCGGGGTTTAGGGGTTTAGGGGTTTAGGGGTTTAGGGGTTTAGGGGTTTAGGGGTTTAGAGGTTTAGGGGTTTAGGGTTTAGGGGGGTTTTGGCCTCCCGCCTAGCTGACGTAGGGTTTTTTTTGCAGGGTTTAGGGTTTAGTGCAGGGTTTCGGGTTTCGGGTTTCGGGAGTTCTGCAAACACTCTTTGCAACAGCAGGCGCCACGCGCCAAGCTAGTGCCACCAGATGAATAAAGCATTTTTGCCACCTGCCGAAGTCAGGCCACTTTGCGGGGCACACCCTAAACCCTAAACCCTAAACCCTAAACCCTATCCCCTAAACCCTAATCCACACTGACAATTTGGTGCCTTAAACTATCGCAGAAATCTGGGTTTGACAGTCTAGGGCTGAGGGTTGAGGGGGCTTTGGGGGAGTAGGGGCCTGGTTTAGGTTGTGTTCCCACATATACTAACAGTCCTTAATAGGGATATTTACAATAGGGGGGGGTACTTTAATCCCATTGAGGAAGAGGGAACATCCCAGCCCTAAAGCCACAACCCCAAACATGCCTTTTCCGCAATTCATCCTGAGGTTTCGGGGGGGAGCGCATTCCGATGATTCGAGGCCAGGAGCGTCTGGATGGATTGGCGCTGTTGCACCAGCCTCAATGCCGGTTTAGGGTTTAGGGTTTTGGGTTTAGGGTTTAGGGCTTTGGGGCAGCGCTCACACGGCTTTTGGGCTTCGGTGGAGGAACCAACGAACCCTTTTTCAACTCTAACCCTAAACCCTAAACCCCAAACCCCAAACCCCAAACCCCAAACCCCACACCCCAAACCCCAAACTCCAAACCCCAAACCCCAAACCCCGCAACGTGGCGACTGCACTCTGCTGGCTGCGCGGCTCTTCGACGGCCTTCGGGGGGCGCGTGATCTTGACCATGAGGCCTGGGCGTGCAAGAACCTAAAGGTACCCGGAGCTTCTCGGTCCCTTAATATGGGTTTAAGGTGTAGCTTTAGGGTTCAGGGTTCAGGATTAGGGTTTAGGGTTAGGGTTAGGGTTTAGGAGGGCTCCGGATTGAAGAGGAGTTGTTTTGGTAAATGGGTGGGGCGGGCACGCGGGGCAGCTTCAGCAGTACCTGGAGGATCCAGTGTGGCCTCTTCCCAAAAGCTACCCTTCCTTGCAACCCTAGATTCGCGCTTTTTTGCAGGTGACCTTTACGTGGAAGCCCGTTTGACGCAGTGAGTAGGGATAGTAAGGTGGGTTCTGGGGAGTATACTGGGGTTCCTAGGAGAGACTAAGTCAAAAGGAATGGCAAAGAAGCAAGCCCATTTCGGGATTCATGGGAACCACGACCCCAAGCCCCAGACCTCACCCCTCATCCGAACGGATTGTAGGGCACGCCGCTGCTCCTGCAGCCCTCTTTACCACTTAAACATGAAACCCCCCAAAACCCCCCAAAAATAAAAAAAAAAAACAAACCCTAAACCCTACGCAGAAAAAAGACAGCGTCGAGTTTGGGCCTGCAAGGCTCTGCACTTGCCCTACACCCTTTCGCCCGAAACCGTCAACCCCCCAGGGCCCTGGTTCCCTTCCGCATCCCGATGCCCTGGTCCCCTCTTCCCGAAACCCTGAACGCCTTGCCCTAAACCCTAAACCCTAAACCCTAAACCCTAAACCCTAAACCCTAAACCCTAAACCCTAAATTGCCCTAAACCCTAAACCCTAAACCCTAGACCATAAGCCCCAACGCCGGTTCACTTCGGCAGTCGCTGTTGGCGTCGTCCATCCGGGCCCGCAGTCGCTGGACTAGGCCTTTGGTCGGGATTCAAGGTTTCAGGTTTAGGGCTTCGGGTAGGGTTGATAAACTATACTACTAATTGCTTAAGAACCCCCAAAAAAATAGAAAATATTCTTCCTTAATACAGGGATTATTATATTTTTCTCCTCTTTTGGGGTTCTTAAGCAAATAGTAGTATAGGGTTTAGTCGCTCACACTCGGACAAGCCAGGCGGGGAGGGTTTAGGGCTTCGAGTTTCGGGTTTAGGGTTCAGGGCGCAGCGCTTGAGGGGCTCAGGGTTCAGGGGTAGCTACAGCTTGGGTTGATGTAGGGCTTAGTTTGGGCTTTGGGCCTACTTTGTCAACCCGCCTACAACTGCTCCGCAGGCTTTAGGGTCTGCTTGGGAGCTCCTTTGTAAGTCTACGTTACTTAGCATCCCCTAGAAACCCGATGATAATCCCCATAGACCACCACTACTAAACCCAAGTCAAAAGGGCTTCCTAAGTAGGGTCTAGGGATGTTCCCCCTTATACGAACGGTCCAGGGTTTCGGGTTTAGGGTTTAGGGTTTAGGGCTTTAATCGGGATTCTAGTACCTCTAGTCCAATCCCTATGAAGGGCTGTTGGTGTTAGGGGGAACATCCCAAGTTCAGGGGCTTCTGGGCCTCTGCTGCATGAGGTGAAAGCTCTTGGGCTTCGGTCTGGGTTGAGGGGGTTACTACTAGTTGCTTAAGAACCCCCCAACAAAGTGAAAGATACTCCTCCCGATATTGCCCTTGTAAGGAAGAGTTTTTGGCGATTTGTTTTGTCTTTTCTAGTTTCTTTTGGGGCGGGGATTGTTAAGCAAATAGTGCGTTGTATATAGGTAGTCCCTTCTTCTCATTGATTGATGGCGCTAGTGAAATCAGCCATGTCTTTTCGGGCTGTTAGGGTGCAACGGGCTATCATCGGTTGCAGCCCTATGCAGGCAGGGTACTCATAACCGCTGAGACCTATGAAACTTTAAGAGCCTTCAAGCTTTAAAAACAAACAGTTTAAAGAAGTATATATATATATAGATAATACAAAACATGCAACCATCAAACAACCCAGAAGGGCCCATCAATCCCAGCATCGCTCCATCAACAACGTGTACACGCTCTCGTGCTTGGCAGTGAGCGATCTTCGCACTTCCTGCACATCCCGAAACCCGGGTGTAGGGCTCGGGGTGCCGTGTGCTACAGTTCCTCGTGCCGATTCTGCTCTGCTCTGCTCTCTCTATCTCTCCGTTCAGCGTTTAGGGTCTAGGGTGTCGAGAGTCACACCTTGATGGTGATCTGGAACATGCCCACCGAGACCGTGTCTGGTAGCATCCGGTTCCTGCATGCTTCTGTGCTTCTGGACCCCGAACCCATCGAGAAGTCTAAGCCCCTCAGTGTTTACTCAAAATCCTAAACCCTGACAATCAGTCTCCAAGTTGGCTCTGATACCTGAGCCATATTGGGGAGGGAAGGGTTCTAGCACCCGGTGGCTACGCACATTGCAGCTGGCAGCTCTTTAGGGTCTAGGGTCTAGGGTCTAGGGTTTAGGGTTTAGGGTTTAGGGTTTAGGGTTTAGGGTTTAGGGTTTAGGGTTTAGGGTTTTTTTTTCAGTGTGTGGTTGGGTTGCGTTGGGGCTGAGGCCAGGTCTGGGGCGGCAGGAGGGGCTTCCTGGGGAATAGCCGGTGCTAAAGCACCTGTAGGTCACAAATACAAAATCGGTGGACATACGTGTATCTACATGTTTGTATACATGTCTACTGCTGTCTTATCTACAAAGTGGTGCTGGACGCAGCAAGCACGTCCATCCACCCTTCAAGCGCACGGGTCCGGCTTAAGGGTTCTTAGTTGAAGAAATCTGGAAATCTGGAGCTGGCCGACACCCTGAACATAATTAAGGATAACCTCAGGCAGGGAGCTCCTAGTGGGGCGGTAACTTGTATGGAGGGGTTCTATCATTCTAAGGGCAATACACTCACTAAAGGTTACATATAATATAAGGCTGTGGTGGTGGGAAACGACCCACCTGAGATGGGCCTAAACATAACCCCCCTAAGCCCTGTAAAGCATTAAGCCTAAACCCTGTGTTCTCCGCCGGGCTTCAGATCGTCCTTGGAATTTCGGGCCTCAACGTCGCTGCGGTGGATGTTGGGGGCTCTCTTTTTTTCAGGGTCTTCAGGACTCGGGGGGTCCGAGGCCAAGGTAAGTGCCTGTCAAGTCGATGTCATACTCGACACACCAAGCTCTCAACCAGCTAGCCAGCTCAAAGAAGACCAGCACACAGCCTCGAAAGACTCCCCGACACCCGAAGCCCGAAACCCGAAACTCCAGAATCCAGGAAGAAAGACAAGAACATCAGCTCAGAATCTCGGAAGAAAGGAAAAAAATCTTCTCAGAACCTAGTAGTATAAAAATGTTCCAAAAATAGGAAAATTAAAAAAAAAAACTAAGGGACCCAAACAAAGTGCTCTAACCGGGGCACGCTCCGTAGAGCCGCCTGGACCTCGTGGTTGCTGGGCTCCTCCTCGTCTTCCTGTCGGGCGGGTTTAGGGCTTAGGGCTTAGGGCTTAGGGTTTAGGGTTTTTTTGGCACCGACTAGCCACAGCAATGAGGGTTTAGGGTTTAGGGTTTAGGGCTTAGGGTTTAGGGTTAAGGGTTTAGGGTTTAGGGTTTAGGGCTTAGGGTTTAGGGTTTAGGGCTTAGGCCTTTTTCAGGGCCCCAAAGCCTGCAACAAGGCTGGGGTTGAGGGTTCAGGGGGGGCCAAAACCCTAAACCCTAAACCCTAAACCCTAAACCCTAAACCCCAAAAACCCTAAACCCTAAACCCTAAACCCTAAAACCTAAACCCAAAGCCTGCCAAACAGGCTGGAGGTTGAGGGTTCTAAATCTCAGGGGGCTTAGGGTTCCAGAACCATGGATGCCATTTGAGAAGGAGCAAGTCGAATGTAAGGTTTAGGGTTTAGGTTTAGTGCTTAGAGGGGCGGGCCAGCCATGCGAGACCAGAACAAACCTGGAGGTGGGATACGCGTGATGGGCGAGGAGTAGACCGGGGCGAGGAGAAGAGTTGAGTTTAAAATCTGACAACCCCACACCGGGGGGGCGGGGAATAAGAATTCACAATTGGTGGTCCTGGGTGCGCGAATATTTGGTGGGCCCTGCCTCCCCATCCCGGAAGAAGTGCGCGACATACTTTGCCGGCTCCTTCGAGCACGCTCGACGTGTCGCACTCAAGATGGGGTCTTCGGACATCAAATCTGCACCATTGTTGGGGCACTATCCAAAAAGTGATCATTCTTGTTCCTCATTGGGTTCAAGTCTTCAAAAAAAATCTAAATGTTTTTCAACCATGACCCAGAAATGCATATCCCCTGCACTCAACTCCCGTCTTGAATCAGGAGCTCTACTGTTTTTTTGTGCATGAAAAAGAAACCCTCTCCCCCTAAACCCTCAACCCTACACCCTAATACCTAAACCCTGAACCCAAACCCCCCCCCCCCCTCATTCTTTCTCTCTTTCGAGTCTCCCTGACTTCCCGCATTCGTGAGACTGAGGTCCCACGAGTGTCTGTGAAAGATCGGCTTTGATAATCTAGCCCCTGGATATCCTAACAAGAACCACGGTGTCTCTCTCTCTCTCTCTCACCCTAAACCCTAAACCCTAAACCCTAAACCCCAAACCCTAAACCCTAAACCCTAAACCCTAAACCCTAAACTGCCCAAGCGAACCTGCAAACCTGAAATCCCAAAGCAGATCGGCCCTCGGGTTCGCGGGTTCTGGGGCCCTTGGCCCGATCAAGGTACCTGTAGGAGGGACCCTTAGAAGGGACCTTAGGGGCTGTTTAGGGTTTAGGGTTTAGGGTTTAGGGTTTAGGGTTTAGGGTTTAGGGTTTAGGGTTTAGGGTTTCGGGTTTAGGGTTTAGGGTTTAGGGTTTAGGGTTTAGGGTTTAGGGTTTAGGGTTTAGGGTTTAGGGATTTAGGGATTTAGGGATTTAGCGGCTACTTCATGGTATCATAGAGACTATGTAATGAGGTATCTATGCTAAGGAGTTATAGAGGTGAATCAGAGCCCTTCCAGGACCTAGGGGTCCCTCCCTATACTTGGAGGCTCATGGCACTTCTGAACCAATTATTGCTGTACTTATAGCCCACTTTTAAGCCCCTTAAGTGCCCCAATGTGGTTACAAGTGATAAGGTACAGTTCTAAACCCTAAACCCTAACCCTAAACCCTAAACCCTAAACCCTAAACCCTAAACCCTAAACCCTAAACCCTAAACCCTAAACCCTAAACCCTAAACCCTAAACCCTAAACCCTAAACCCTAACCTCAACCTCCAAGTACCCCTTCAATGCAGCTGCGGGGCCAGGCGCAGGAGGGGTGTAAATGTGTCCAGCTTTTGGAGGTAGTCCGTGGGCCCCGACCTTATTCACCACCTACTAGGGTTTAGGGTTTAGGGTTTAGGGTTTAGGGTTTAGGGTTTAGGGTTTAGGGTTTGGGGTTTGGGGTTTGGGGTTTGGGGTTTGGGGTTTGGGGTTTAGGGTTTAATTTAGGGCCTCGCACTTTGTAGTAGATCTTGCAGGGAGAAAAGCTCAAAGTGTCTACGTAGCCAAATTTGAGGAAATTCGGACATTCCAAAGAGCTCGGACGCCATCTTCCAGAAACCCAACACCGCGGGTTTGGGTTTAGGGTTTAGGGTTTGGGGTTTGGGGTTTTGGGTTTAGGGTATAGGGTTTAGGTTTCCACGGAGCTTTTCTTGCACCACTTTCGGGCGTTCCTTGTGTCCAGGGCTGCCAGGCTTGGCGTGAGAACGCCTGGTTGTGAAAGGGACAGGAGTAAAGGAGGGATTCCGAAGAATTTCTTGGCTTTGGGAGCCTCGAGGAAAGCTAACATGGAGCCAAGCTAGTCACACAGGGCGCGCTCTGTCAAGGACATCTGCTGAGTCGTAGGCTCATGCTTAATTTTTCAGGGTCCCGAAACCAAAACCCAAAATCTTGGCCCGAAGTCGAATACTGCGCCACGCAGGGCTTGATGAAGGTTCGTGGTGCCCAAACCCAGGCAAGACAGAGAGAGAGCCTTAAACCCTAAACCCTAAACCCTAAACCCTAAACCCTAAACCTGTGCATCGCCGGGCCGCAGCGCAACCTCCAGGCATTTCTGGATGCGGTTGCGCCCATCGATGACCTCATGCTAACTTGCATCCGCAGTGGCTAATTTTGGGGCCTGAAAAAGTAGAATAGGGTTTTGGGGCCTGAATAATTTAGAAGAGGATTTTGGGGCCTGAATAATTTAAAATAGGGCTTTGGGGTTTGGGGTTTAGGGTTTAGGGCCTAGGGCTTAGGGGCCTGAATAATTAGAATAGGTCTTCGGGGGTTCTTATCGTATAAATTACAAAGGGACCAGAAGGGAATATCATTAGCTCTTATTCACCCTAAACCCTAAACCCTAATCCCTAAACTTTCATCGACACATTCGGCCTATTGCAACCCCTCTTGTACAGGAAAGGCCTGGTGACTTTGCCACCATCGCGATGGCACCCAAACCCCACTTGGGGCCCGGAAGGTTCATCTCAGAGGGTTCGAAGTACACCCTAAACCCTAAACCCTAAACCCTAAACCCTAAACTTTCATCGACACCTTCGCCCAAGGATGCCCTGCTTTGGAAGTTGCCTCCGCATGGCCGCGCGTGTCGTACTTCGGCTTGGGGATTCAAAAGTTATAAGGGGCGTATGAAAATAGGGTTTAGGGTTTTGGGTTTAGGGTTTGGGGGTTTAGGGTTTAGGGTTTAGGGACCCTTATCATAAGGAGCGCCAAATAGTAGGATCCCTTATAATAAGGACCCCCCAATAGTAAGATCCCTTATAATCAGGACCCCCAAATAGTAAGATCCCCTATAATAAGGACCCCCAAGTAGTAGGATCCCTTATCATGAGGACCCCAATAAGGTACCCCCTAATGTCGGAAACTCTTATGAGGGTTTTCGATCACCCTTTTTTTGCCCTTGGTAGCCCGGTAGCAATGTCATGACAAGGGCACCCTTCTTTTCGGGGGGTGGTCACTTTATAAGGGGGGCCCAGGACCAAAGAAACTAAAGGGCGCCGATGGGCTCCCAAGAGTGCCTGAAGGTGGTACCCTTGAGTTTGGGGCCCCTTTTTAAGGATCCTCTAAGGGAATGTAAGGGGCCATCTTCAGAGTAGATATAAGGGATCCTCAGAAGGGGGGTACATCCTAAGGGGTCCGAGTCTTAATCCCTTGAACCACTTGGGCGCCACCAAGAGCCCTAATCCCTAAGCCCCGTGGCACCACCTTTACATAAAATAACCCAACCCCAAACAACAGGGCGCCCTTGTTATGATATGGTTTACTGGGCTACCAATGGCCAAAAGGGTTGCCGAAAACTCAAAGGCGCTAACAACATCCTGAACCTCGACGCCCTGCGCACTCTTCCCACAGCCTGGCCTATTTGCTTAAGAATCCCACGAAAAAGCTTAGATAGGTTCTTCCTTACAAGGGCAATATAAAGCCTAGGGATTACTATATTTTTTCGGGGTTCTTATCTAGGGGTTCTATCTTGGACCCTGAAGGTTCGCACCCTTGGGTGTTTTTAAGGATCCCTAAGGGAGTATACGGTCCATACTCGGGGTACATTAAGGGGGAGCCTTTAGGGCTACAACCTTTTTTTCACCCCTTGCGTCCCGAAAGCCGCGTAAGTTCTTGCAGGCGAAGCGGCCCAAGGCTCCTCCCAGTCGAAAGCCTTGGTGGTGGCTCTTTCGAAGCCCGAAAAACCCTATTGGTGGCCTTTTCGAAGCCCTCAACCCTAAACCCTCAACCCGAAACCCTAAACCCTAAACCCTAAACCCTAAACCCTAAACCCCGAGTTCGAGGAGGGTTGAGGGTTTGGGGCTTGAGGCCCATTTGTTGGCTGCTGGCGCTGGAAGCCCTCATGGAGTGCCTGGCCACATTCTCTGCTCCTTTTGTGGGGATTTCTTCGATTTGCAATGCATCCTGCCACCATTGTCAGATGTTCCCCCTTATACTTAGAGTCCTTAATAGGGATTGTCATGGGGGGGGGCACCATAATCCCTATTGAGCACTGTTAGTAGAAGGGGGAACATCCCAAATCATTGGGCTTAGGGTTGCGGGTTTATAGGGTTTGGATTTTCGGGGTTTGGGGTAGCTCTGCTTTCGGCACCCCTCTCGGGTTAGCCCAAGCATAGGGTTCTTAGGGTTTTTGGGGGTTCTTAGGGTTTTCAGGGTTTTGAAGGGTTATAGGATGTTTGGCGTTTGTGAGGGTCGTTTAAGGGTTCCATTGGGGTTTGTTGCGCTTCGTTTCAGGGTTTTTGGGGGCTTTCAGGGCTTCGACTGTCCGAAACCCTAAACCCTAAACCCCTAAACCCTAAACTCCCTAAACCCTAAACTCCCTAAACCCTAAACTCCCTAAACCCTAAACTCCCTAAACCCAAAACCCCAAACCCTAAACCCCACCCCCACGGCCTGGATCAGCGAGGGCCCATCGGAGCTTTGCAGGCGAGGCGGGATCCTCGCAGACTGTCTATAGGGTTTAGGGTTTAGGGTTTCGCGTTTAGGGTTTAGGGTTTAGGGTTTAGGGTTTAGGGTTTAGGGTTTAGGGTTTAGGGATCTAAGTTCTGTGTGGTTGGCACGCACGGCCGCAAGGGACATGCGAGAAAGATGCGCCAACACAGGCATCAATTGAAGAGAACCCCTGGAGGCATCCAAGAAGCTGGGATCTACTTGGAGGTTCATGGTACATATCAACCAAGTATAACTGTGCTTAGAACTGTACTTCTAACCATATTCGGGCACTTAAGGGGCTTGTAAGCTGGTCATAAGTACAGTGATAATTGGTTAAGAAGTACCCCTAAACCCTAAACCCTAAACCCCAAAAAGTACTTTGGCTCATATATACCATGAACCTGCAAGTAGAGTGTAGGGCGCAGGGCTTTGAAGAAAAGCCAAGTTGCATCACCCGCTCGAGCGGGTAGACCTGGCCAGCTATTGGGGTTTAGGGTTTGGGGTTCAGGGTTTAGGGTTTAGGGTTTAGGGTTTAGGGTTTAGGGTTTAGGGTTTAGGGTTTAGGGTTTAGGGTTTAGGGTTTAGGGTTTAGGGTTTAGGGTTTAGGCTTCACACAGCCCGCAACCCCCAAGACCCAAAAGCACGGCGGCCTGGTTCATGATTGCGAGCCCTGCGTCGTAGGCCTCCCAAGTCGAGAGAGCTTGGAGGCCCTGAACCCCACGCCCTCAAACCTATACCCTAAACCCTGAACCCTAAACCCTAAACCCTAAACCCTAAATTCTAAACCCTAAACCCTAAACCCTAAACCCTAAACCCTAAACCCTAAACCCTAAACCCTAAACCCTAAACCCTAGCCTTTTGCCCTAAACCCCCAACTTGGAATTAGGGCTTAGGGCGTAGGGCTTTTGGGGCGCTAAACCCTTTTGGGCTTGGGCGTTTTTTGAGATTCGCCCTTCAACCCCTGGCCCTACCCCCGAAAATCGGTCGCACGGGCACCGTTCTTTTTTCCCCCAACTCAGCCTCCAGGGCTGTGGGCAGGAAGCGGCTTGGGTCGATCGCCTTCAGGTCGGTTTGTTTTGTGTGGCAGGATGAAGTACGGGGGAGGAGGGGGCCTCTCACCTCCCACATATATATATATATACATATACATATACACATATATATATATATATATATACAACTATGTCTATACAAGCTTTTGCGGGGGGATGATGGCTCACGGTAAATCGTGGGTGGGTATGATCTGCGGGGTCGTCTTTCACTGTCCACCCTTTTGTACTTCTTCGCTCCCATTTGTATTGGGGGTGTGGAGTTTAGGGTTTAGGGTTTAGGGCTTAGGGTTTAAGGTTTCGGCGCTCACACTCCCACAAGGCAGGCAAGGATTCGGTAGGGTTTAGGGTTTAGGGTGTAGGGTTTAGGGTTAAGGGTTTGGGGTTTGGGGTTTGGGGTTTAGGGTTTAGAGTTTAAATTTAGTATTTAGAGTTTAGGGTTTGGGGTTTAGGGGGCAACCCTACTGTAAGCCAAAAACCGACGCACCGAAAGAAGCCATCGGGGCGCAAAGCCAAAGCATACGTTGCTGCTGAGGACGTCGGTGGGCTTCACCTGGAGGCTGATCTTATGGATCTTACAGGGGTCGGTTTAGGGTTTAGGGTTTAGGGTTTAGGGTTTAGGGTTTAGGGTTTAGGGTTTAGGGTTTAGGGTTTAGGGTTTAGGGTTTAGGGTTTAGGGTTAGGATTTAGGGTTTAGGGTTTAGGGTTTAGGGTTTAGGGTCCTTTTGCAACTGTGAGGGCTTTGCTCTGGGCTGCTGATCGCACGGCACCTCGACAGCAAAGACAGGGCCGGGCGCCGTCACCCCGGCTCTGTAGTTGCCGCTGGCACCTAAACAAGGGCTCCAAAAAGGCTAAACTTTACTTTACTCGTTTAGGGTTTAGGGTTTCGGGTTTAGGGTTTAGGGTTTAGGGTGTATATTCCTACTAAATAAGGTTAAAGTAGGACTGGAAGTCATCTGGGAGGGAGGGCGGGGGGAGGGGGGGGGGTTACGGGGTGTAGAGCTTGGGGTTGGGTTTCGGGGCTTGGGGTTTAGGATTAAAACACAAAGTTCAGGGCGATGCGCAGGGGCTCAAAACGGCTTGCCTTGGCATGATGTACATTGGTCCTCTACCATCGGCCCTATCTGATTCGAATGGGAATGACAGGTTGTGTATATTCGAAAGAATAAAAAGTTTTGACGAGTGAATATTGGTGATGAGGCAATGATCCAAGGCGCCCCGAAACCCTCGAGCCCCGAAGCTAAACCCTTTTGCATCTGTCCTGCTCCCTAAAACCCCAAACCCCAAACCCTAAACAATACACCCTAAACCCTAACCCTAAACCCTAGCCCTAAACCCTAAACCCTAAACCCTAAACCTAAAACTCCCTCCGACTCGGCGGCACCGGCGAAGGACTCCACGATGGTGCGGAGGGGCGCCATGCTCTCCATCCTCGGCGACCCCAATGATCCCAATAGCCCCTTAAGTAAGGGTTGAGGGTTTAGGGTTTGGGGTTTAGGGTTTAGGGTTTAGGGTTTCGGGTTTAGGGATTAGGGTTTAAGGTTTAGGGTTTAGGGTTTAGGGTTTAGGGTTTAGGGTTTAGGGTTTAGACCATAAATCAGATTATGTCATATTAAGGATCCCTTCATGTACTTAACCAGAGAGCCCAATACCCCTTGAAGAAGGAAGATGCCCCTTTTTTCATGTTAAGGATCCCTGTATAAGTTTAAGGCGTGTCCTCACTTAAGGGGTATTGGGCTCTTTGGGGCGTTTATGTGAGAGATATTCATGGGGGCCCTACAGAGGAACCGTTAAGGGGCAGCATGCATTAAGTGTATGTATACATATAGAAAGGGCAGGGCTTACGGGCAGCTGCACATTCCTTCAGTTACGGAAACAGGCACGTGTTGCTCCAAGACGAAATACCCTACTTGGAGGTTCATGGGTACTCATAAACCCAAGTATCTGTTCACTTATAACCTGCTTAGAAGACTTAGCTCAGAAGTACACTCGTAATTGGGGTGAGAAGTACCCTGGACCTCCATAGTAAGCCCGATTGACTAAACCCTAAACTTAAACCCTAAACCCTAAGCTTCCGCCACGGCTCGCGTGGACGAACGACTGGACGGCATTTTTGGCGATGTTACGCAAGGTGTCCTGTGAATCTCGAGGTTCATGGTACTTATCAACCTAGCATAACTGTACTTATAAGGGTTTAGGGTTTAGGGACCAACCATAACTGTATTTATAACTGTACTACTGTATTAAAAACCATGCTAGGGCCCTTAAAGGGCTGATAAGTGGGCTATACGTACAGTTATAATTGGTTAATAAGGTACCATGAACCTCCAAGCACGCCCCTGGACCCTGCTTGAAGGCTCATGGGTCCTAAACCCTAAACCCTAAACCCTAAACCCTAAACCCTAAACCCTAAACCCTAAACCCTAAACCAACCTAACCCGCAAGAAAAGGGGAATCAGGGCCTACTCTGGGTCCTAGGGTTTCGGTGAAGGGCTCCAGGAGGCTACAGGATGCTTTGGCTGCCAACTGTCCAGGGATTTTGAGGGTTTAGGGTTTAGGGTTTAGGGTTTAGGGTTTAGGGTTTAGGGTTTAGGGTTTAGGGTTTAGGGTTTAGGGTTTAGGGTTTAGGGTGTAGGGTGTAGGGTGTAGGGTGTAGGGTGTAGGGTGTAGGGTGGAAGGTTTAGGGTTTGGGGCTTAGGGATAAGGGGGTTTACAGGGTTAAGCTTGGAGCTTGTAGATTTATAGGGCCCTTCACAAAGGGTGGTTCAAGGGGGGCATGCAACCCAACTATTCCCTAAAGCTCCCCCAAGCTTCCTGAAGGTTGCCCAGGTACCGACCCCCCATGAACCCCCGTCCCTTGAAAACCCCAAAACAATATTTTAGGGTTGCAGAATCCAAGACGTGATCAAGAAGCTGCTGCTGCCGGTGCCGGCTTTCGTTTTGCAACTGGATCGATTGGCCTGTAGCTGTAGCTGTAGCGATGTTTTCAGCCAAACGCGAGGGGAAAAAAAGGGTGAAAGGCGGAGGAATGCCGCAAGTTGCAGCAGTCCATCCCCCGCTCGGTCTCTCCACTTTCTCCAAGAGGAGGTGGTAGTCTTTCCTACGTCCTTACTTCTCCAAGAACCACTTGGGAACAAAAAGGCTATACTGTACTATTCCTACTAAGTAAGGCAAAAAGGCTATACTTTACTCTTCCTACTAAGTAAGGAAACCCGAAAAGCTTAAAGCTCAACTGTTGCTCAGTTGTCCAGTACCTAGGGGTTTTAAAGGTTAACCTTTGGGAATATAAGGGGAATATGTTAACCCAAAAAGGTTAAAGGTTACCTACTCTACTACTAAGGTTGGCAAAAGTAAGCGTCCCATTCGCAACATCGGCCTCGGGCCCCCCGAGATGCCCGTCGCTTCCCTGTCGTTGCTTCGCAGGCTCCTGAGGGCTCTTCCTCGACTCTTGCCTAGGTGTCGATTTCAATAGCCCTAAACCCTAAACCCTAAACCCTAAACCCTAAACCCTAAACCCTAAACCCTAAACCCCTAAACCCCTAAACCCCTAAACAACAGGGCATGTTAACACAAGTGTCCCAAAGAGCGATACCCAGTTGCTGATCGACAGCATACCAGACACCTCCAAAGAGGCTGAAGATGATACCTGCCATGACGAGAGGAGCCTGTAGAACCTGAGAAGCCCAGTAACCATGGTATAATAAGGGCACCCTTTTTTGGGTTGGTTACTTTATAAGGGAACCTTGAACCCCAAAAAGGGGAAAAGGGTACCACTGGGCTACCAAGGAACTGGATCCGAGAAGAAGACGATGCCCTCGAAGACCACGACGAAGTTCGAGAGGTTGCTGAACACGAGCGTGGACGTGGCCGACGTGGCCTTGAGCAGGTAGAGCACTGCCATGTGGTTGCCGACAAAGGCAAACCTATACTCCCCTTAGAACCTTAATAAGAATGATATGTTTACTACCCTCTTGGGTTTTGTATAAACAAAAATTTCAAACAAAATCCCAAGGGGGACATAGAAACACGGACAAGGCCAGCATCAGCATGATCGATGGATTCCGGAGCCAAACATTCCAGGCTTCCAAGAAGAAGCGCTCGTCCAGCGTGGTGAGGACCCCCGCCGGCAGCATCAAAAGCAAGCCATCGACGGCGCACAGCAGTGAGGCTGGCGCCTCTCTACACTCTGCGAGCAGCATCCGCTGCAGCAGTCCTTCGTTTCCCAGTATCCTAGAGGGGGAGCTAAAGGCGAACCTGCGGGTTCTCTGTGGATTCTTCATCCAGGGGAGCTAGAGGTTAAGGGATCACATAGGGATTCTCATACCCCCCCAAGAAAAAGTCCTAAAGGCTACCTACTCTCAGTAGTACCGGGATTCTCATACCCCCAAAAAAAGTCTTAAAGGCTACCTACTCTAAAGGTTACCTACTCTCAGCGGTACCGGGATTCTCATACCCCCAAAAAAAAGTCTTAAAGGTTACCTGAACCCTAAACCCTAAACCCTAAACCCTAAACCCCAAACCCTAAACCCTAAACCCTAAACCCTAAACCCTACTCTCACTAGTACCAAGAGTCGATACGGCAGGACGATGGCCACCAGAAGCCCGGCAGCCCTTGCTCCATTCGCAGAGAAGTCTGGGTATTGCCTCGGAGGGCCCGTTAATTTATACGCCTCTGAAAAAAGACTTCCTGATTCCTAGCCCTAAACCCTAAACCCTAAACCCTAAACCCTAAACCCTAAACCCTAAACCCTAAACCCTAAACCCCTCTGAGCCCAACAGGGGAATCATTGAAAATATCCCCAAGAGCCTACCTAGTTGAAAACATCTTCCTACAAGTGACCCTCTGAACCCAAATTTGGGAATCACAAAAACGTCCCATGGGCCTATACCTAGTAGCAGGCTAAACAAGAGGGCCCCGGAGGCCATAGTGATCAGCGCCATCTTCGAAGAGAAGGACACGCTGAAGCCCCTGGACACCTTAACCATATTGTTTAGGGTTTAGGGTTTAGTTGAGGGTTGAGGGCTTAACCCGTTTTTTGGGTTGGCTACTTTGGTTGGGAATCTTGAATCTTGAACCAAAAAAGGGGGGGAAAGGGCACCGCTGGGCTGCCAAGACACGCTGGAAGGAAGGACCAGGGGCTCGATGAACACGGCACAGAGTGGGCAGAGATTCAGGAACACCGTGCGCTCGGACAGGGAGCAGTACAAGGACACCTCGTGGTTGATCAGCTGGTACGCCACCTGGGCGGGCCCCGTAGAACCTTCTGAGAAAATGTTCAGCTGAAGGTATTCCTGAATATTGCAGGGTTTAGGAGTTTTGGGGTTTAGGGCTTGGGGTATAGGATTTCGGGTGCAGGGTATTCCTGAATCTGATCCTCTTTTCAACCCAAGAAGGGAACCTCTAAAATCTTCCAAGGGCCTAGCCACAAACCACAAGGCCGCTGGCATCCACCTCAAGAGTGGGTACACCAGGGACCCACAAGACAGCGGGTACCTCAGTAGCCGAGACAATTGAGGGTTAACCTTGGGGATTTCATAGAAATATAATGCCCAAAAGAAGGTTAAAGGTTACATTAGGAACTAGAACACCCCATAAAAATGCTACAGGCTGAATAGGAACTATATTACCCCAAAAAAGGTTAAAGGCTCTCTACTCTACCACTAAGGCACAAGAAAAGCTCCCAAGGCAAGCCTAAACCCTAAACCTTAAACCCTAAACCCTAAACTACCACGAAGGCACAAGGAAAGCTCCGAAGGCACCCGGGAGGAGCCCTCATCCTGTCTCGCTGCGACACGACCGGTAAAGCTGCCGTAGATGTGACATCCTGGGTAGCCCGGTAACTAGGGTTTAGGGTTTAGGGTTTAGGGTTTAGGGTTTAGGGTTTAGGGTGTAGGGTGTAGGGTGTAGGGTTTAGGGTTTAGGGTTTAGGGTTTAGGGTTTAGGGTTTAACCCTTTTTTGGGTTGGTTACTTTATAAGGGAACCCATAACCAAAGAAAGGGAAAGGGTACCACTGGGCTACCAAGCATCCCAGCGTCCAGACAGCTGTGATGGCAAACATTAGCCCTGCACCATTGTTTGGGGTTTAGGGTTTAGGGTTTAGGGTTTAGGGTTTAGGGTTTAGGGTTTAGGGTTTAGGGTTTAGGGTTTAGGGTTTAGGGTTTAGGGTTTAGGGTGGCAAGCATTTGCCCTGCACCATGGTTGGGGGGGTACTATTTAAGAATGATCATTGTTGTTCCTTCTTTGGGTTTAAGTGTTCGGAACAGTGCAAGACGATTTTCAACAATGACCCAGAGGCCTGCTTGAATCGTTGTCAGTGCCATTGGGGCAGCTGTCAAAGTAGACAAGGACTGGTTCACCAGGTCCAAGCCGACGGTGAAGGCGCAAAGAGTGAAAGGCACAAGGATCAAGTAGTGTTTCTCTTGGTATCCATAGTGTACAAAGTACGCCCAGGCCATGGCCAGCGGAACGTACAGCAAAAGATAAACCGACACGATGATTTCTGGCGTTGCAATGTCAACATCCACTGCCGTGGCAAAGGTGTTGTGGCTGTGGGGCTGCACCGGCACCATCTTCCTATACTCCCCTTAGAACCTAAATAAAGATGATATGCTTCATATCCTCTTGGGTTTTATATAAACAAATAAGCAAAACTAATTCCCAAGGGGGATACAGTTTCGTTCTCACCTTTGCAAAGGGCGACGTCTCCGAGGAGATGTTCACACCCTTCTTCGTGGGGAACGTTGTCAAAGAGGCCCGAGTGAAAAACTTCTGAGCCTCGTATTCCTTGATCTGCTCTGCATTCTCCTCATCTGAGGTGCTCACCCACACTCTCCACCCATGCTCATGAACTCCGTTGTGCCTCGGCCTTGGGCCGGACAGCGCGCACGCTGAGGAGAACGCCGCCAAGCAAACGGCGACGCCGAGGGTGCATGGCTTCCGAGGGGCGCCGGGAAGCCATGGGACACCTCAGCTTTGGAGTAGACCCTGGAAAAAAGTATATACTTTTTAGGTAGAAGTAGCCATAATCGGAACCCAGAACCAAAAAAGTATTATTAAAGTATAGTACTCCAAGACCCAGACACCTCCCATAATATGAAGGGGGGGGCCACGTGGTTCTTCAAGGGCCCCAGGCAAGTTTCGATATCGAAGATATCATGCTCGAGCCACAAGATGGAGTTTGGGGTTGGGGGGTCGAGGCTTTCGGGGCTTTCGGGCTTTCGGGCTTTCAGGCTTCTAACCCGCAGTGGACTCCCAACAGAAAACCACGTCAGAGCGGCCACGCCCATGAAGAACAAGAGCAAGAGGAACAGAGGAAGTGAAGAGAACAACACAAGGGCCGTCCCTCTTGCACAACCACCCGTCAGCAGTAGCACCGCGCCTGCATGATCAGCCGTGCCAGAAGTAGGAAACGCCGGAGCTTACCCTGGCGATAAAGATCCTGTGACCAGGCACCGTGCAT